>PYHW01010435.1:708196-718445 GCA_013186435.1 Turdus rufiventris
TTTTTGGGGGTTTGGGGGGGGGGGTTTGTTTGTTTTTTTGTGGTTTTTGTTGTTGTTGTTGGGTTTGTTTGTTTGTTTGTTTGTTTGGTTGGTTGGTTGGTTTGGTTTGTTTTTAGTGGGGAGTGAGGGTGCAGGAGGTAAGTGGGAAGGAGGAAATATGAGCTCTCACCTCCAGGGAGACATGTGCTGGCATACTCCACTGGAAAGACCAGTTACAGTGTGGAAGAGAAGGAGCACAATTAATGAGGTTTCCAGGGTTGTATGCACTTTGCTGGCTGTACGGTCAGTTGCAGTCCCCCAGCTGTTAAAGCCTAAGGAATACTGTTCATTCAACTTACCACCTGTGCCTACCCTTTCATTATAAAAGGTTCCCAAATAAAATTGCAGGCAAAGGCTTTTGTTCCCATGGCACACTGCTGCTTGTGCCAGGGGCACTGCTGCTGCCATGCCTGCCTTCATGTAGCAAGAAAGTGCTGGTGGGTGGCAAGGTGCGGAATGGAGAACAAAAGGCTCCCTAAAGCTGATTCTTAGCAAGAATTTGCTGCTGCCCTCTTAATGGACTCAACACCTTCTAATCCTGCTTTTGCACTGTAGACTGGCTTGCCCTCCTCACCTATGGCAGGCATACACTCTGCATGCACTGTTGTCTGTCACAAAAAACTCAAAGTCACCAAAAGGCGTGCTGTTATGAAACCTTTTGGCAGCAAAGTGGCCCGGACTCTGAGCAGGTGGCTGCTAATGCCCAGCTGATGGCACTGTGTCCTCGTCATTCTCCTCTGTCTTGGGGAGAGCTGTGGGTTACCTGCCTGTGATCAGTGCTTAGAAGGATTGCTGCGGCGCCAGACATAGCCCACAACCTGCCTTTTTTACCCTCTGATTAACACTGAACTGGGGTCTGGCATCTGAAAACTTGGCAGAGGAGGATGATGTTGTGCATGCAGAGATCATAACCTGGGCACAACAGAGTTGGAGGCTGTGGCAGGGACAGTGTGCTTTGACAAAATTCATGTCAACAGAGGTTTATGTCCAGAAAGGAGACAGAGGAGTCCTGTAACTTTATTCATGAACAAAGGGAAAGGCCATGGGGCATTTGTCCATGGAGTCTCTCAAATTCTTGGAGGATGCAGCCTCCTTTTTTCCTAATTTCTTGGCTGCATCACCCTCTTCCTTTCCCCATTGGCCAAGGTACAGACTTCCAGATTTGCCTACTATATGTTCCCCTTAATATGCAACCCCTTTTGGGATATTAAATTATATTCATATTGTATTAAGTCTACTTCTTCTCTCAGGTGAGGAATTTAGCATGACATTGGCTGAACAGCAGTCCATGTCAATTAGTAAAATTTTCTGAAATTGATAGTTTCTCCCCTCACTTCCTTATCTAAAAGACCCTAGCCCTGTCTACAAGTAGATTCACACAGTCTGTAAAGATATATTCATCTCACTCCTTTCAAGAGCAATCCTGGTTCTCCTCTTGGGAGATGTGGGTGGTATGAAAGCCTGAGGAGCAATTGGTGACAGCCCCACACCTTCCTCTCTAGGACAGCCAACTATGACCACAGTGGAAAATCATCTGTACTTTCTAGAAAAGAAGGAGATGCAGCCAGTCCTGTTCCACTTCCCTGCCTGCTTTCTGGGGTAGAATGAACCATGCTGCAACTAGCTGGAAGCTTCCTATGCCCATGGTGGACAGCCTGATTAGTGAAGTAGCTCCACAGCTACAAGGTATAGCTGTTGCTAGAGACCTACAATGCAAATCAGACTGTCATAACGCTCAAGAAAGCACTGTGCACTGTGTACACCTTCCTTCACAGGAACAGGTGACTACTGCTACTGTGATTTGTATGTGTCTGGCTTGAAAACCTGCCATTTGCTGGCCAGCTGGTCAAATGGGAGACTTTCTGGTCACTGACAAGCATTTATAATTAATAGCTTTTTAAACTGAATCCTCCTGGCGGCACGTCTTCTTTTGAAGTAATTTCAGTTTCGCTCAGGCAAGTAGAGTTTTACTAAAGTTGGTGGGGACATTTAAAATACAGTAATTTCATGATTATAAGCTGCACCATTTTGACTAAAATTTTGGTCCAAACCCAGAAGTGTGGCTTATAATCAGGTGTGGTCAATATATTGATGAGGTTCAGAAATTTGCCAAGCCAGAAGTGCAAGCCTTCACGGCCCCGAGCCGAGCCAGATTCCACCCGACCCTGGCGGCGGGGCAGCGGAGCCAGTCCAAGCCCACACGGCCCCGGCGGGGGAAAGGTGGGGCCGATCCAAGCTCGCCCAGCCCCGAGCCGAGCCAGTAAACTCCGCAATCCCAATCGTTTCTGTTACTAATTGGCAACTTTGTGAAAATTGTGCAAGCACCCTCGCTGCGAACAAAAGTGTGGCTTATATTCAGGCGCAGCTTATATATGGACAAAGACCTAAACGTTGCAGACACCCAGATGTGTGGCTTATCATCAGGTGCAGCTGGTAATCATGAAATTACTGTGCTTTGTAAAAGCTTCAAAGACCAGAGAGAAGGCAGAGTGATGGAGGTGGTAAATCTGCAAGCGTTTTTGCTGGTTTTACTGTGACATGCATTGTCTCAGGGTTTCTGCCACATCTCCACAAGTACCCCAGACCTGGGTACCAGCAGCACTCATTGCTGCACCTCCCATCCCCTCCATGCCCCAGTGTTCCTCAGTGCCTGCTCCTGCAGGCACCTCTCAGGCCCTGAGCTCCACAGCCCTCACCCACCTGGGGATGCTGAGGGTCCCTGCAGAAGAGAACACCACGAGATGGCTGCAGGGGCACACTTGCCATTAGAAGAGTCTGCATGTATGTTGTTCTGCGTGCCCAGGGTCACGGGGACAGCTGTGGCGTCTTGAAGGACAAGCAGGGAACAACATGTGGCACTTTGCTCTGCTAATGCACTAACTGAAGGAAATTCTAATTTTAAAGTTAGAAAGCACTAAAAGCACTAGTCACTTTAGGGTGCTCTTGGTTTTCATTTGAAAAGTGGACTGAAATCCTGCAGAAACTGGTATCAGTCCCCCCTAGTTACTGAAGCCAGTGTGGAGTGCCTAACTTTCTCATGTCTTCTCAAAGTGAGGACGTCATATAAATCATAGTGTTTCAATTATAAGTGCACCCAAGACAAAACACATTCTAAAGCAAGGCTTTAGGTTTTCTAGATCTGAATCAATCTATTTATTCTGTCTCTGACTGAAATGCAGATAGATTGAATTTATGGATTTGTTGCTTGTGCCAAAAAGGGATCCTGCAATTAGAAATTCCACTTAAATACTTCTTGAAGAATCAACTAAAACACACCATGCATAAGTCCTTCGGGTCCCCGTTCAAATAATTTTAGGGTGACATGGTTAAAAATACTTGATTGTGCATATCTGCTCTCCACTCTGCTTGTAGTGCAAGTAAGTGGGAGGCAGAGCCAAGTGCAGTTGAAATTCCACCATTACATTTTATATTGGAATCAAACCCCTGGTTTACTAACCACTACACCTACACAGACAGAGGAACAGTAGAATGCATAAGCAAGCACATAGAAACATATCTGCTGCTAGCATTAGTGACAAAGCAAGGGGATCAAAGTTTAAAATAGCAGCAGAACTACATGGCCATTGACTGATCCTGTAAAAGGCAGGACAGAGTCTGGAAGCTGTTGTCCATTTACCTACCTTCACTGAAGTTACTGGGGCAAGCCAGAGCTGCAGAATGCACACAGCTTCTATTTTCTATCCTTGACGACAGTTTAAACTGTGAAATACTCAAATTTGACATCTAGCTTGAAAAGAACAGAGAGAGAGAGAGAGATGGGGAAAGATGAAGAACTTTGGCCCAGATGGCAGAAGCAAGAGTCAGAGCACAACCATGCCTGTGAGACACCTCGGGCTCCAGGAGAGCTGGAAGAGAAGTATCATGGAGGCAAGGTCTGGGCAGGCGAGAAGTGTAGATTATATATGGAACTGGGGCCCAAGGGCTTGGCTTTGGAAAATCACAGAGAACAGCAGAGAACTGAATGGAGGCACAGCTGGGCAGTGTTTGGGTGAAGTGTAGAGAAGGTGTGTAAGGTAAACATGTAAAAGGGAAGTGGCCAAACATGTGGACAGCAGAAGCAGAGGGTGAGTTTTGTGTGTGGCATGAAGATCAACTGACTTCAAAGAATAGAAAAAAAGTAGGACTGCAGTGATTGAGGTGAGGTGAAAAAGATGATTCAAGGCTGTAATCCTCAAGGAAAAAAAAGAGAGCTATAAAAGGGTTGACTGTCGCATTTCTGCACTTCTGTGAAAGCAATGTTGCATATATTTGTGTGACCACTACAGGGAGCAGTAATGGATGAAGGAACTGACCCTTTAACTTCTCAGATCTTGCAGTGAATTCTGGCAGCACAGCAAAAGAAGATTCACAGCAGGAAAAAAAATCCAACCCCACAGAACTTGGGCTTCATGAGCCATAGCTCTCCTTAAGCACAAGAAGCTGAGGTGCATGAAAGGGTGTTCTAATCCTGTCCTACACTTACCGTAACTGAAACTCAGAGGCTGCAGATCACCTTTGCCCCAAACGCTAATTTTCTGCTGCCTCCTGGAGAGCAATAACCTCTGAAACCTTGGATGGCAGTCCGATAAGCCAGCAGGAGGACGCAAAGACTGGAGCTGGGGGAGGTCAGGTACCGCCAATGCCAGTGCTTCGTGCACCATCTCCTGACTCTAGGCTGGGCCAGTTGGGAGGTGAGCTTCTCATCTGTTCACACTTCCAGCAGCACTCATAGGCTGGCTGTGTCCAGTACAGAAATCATGCGAGGTGTGTGCACCACAGGCTGTGGGGGGGACAAGTGCTGACATAAATCAGCCCTGCCTTGGAGGAGGAGGGGCACAAAGGGATTACATCTGTCAGAAGGTCATCAAGTTGGCAATAGTTCTTTAGGCAAGAGGCTAGCAAAGCTCACAACAGCCCTGGGTCATTGTGAGCCCACTTTTGGGACACGCTCAGAAGGCAGAGGGGGCACAGAGAGAACAGGTCTCAGGGAGGGTCACTGGAAATCATACTATCCAGCTGGAGCACCACATCTCATTTCAGAACAAGGCTTTCCAGAGCTGGAGCTGGCCCAAGAGGTGCCTTTGGAGACTGCAGACTTCATTGCACTGGGATTATTTTTGTGGTGTAAGATCTCATGTCAAGGGCTCTAAGGAGATGACCTGACCTTTTCTTTTTTTAAAAAAACCCTAGATTAGATATAAAAAAGAGCAGTTTAGTTTTACAGGAAAAACTAGGAGACTAAATGGTGCCTTTTCCTTTCAGAGAGCTGCACTCAGTCTCCACTTGGGACCATGAGAGAGAGCACCATTGCTGGGGAGCTTCCAAACCCAGAGAGTGCTGTGCATCCATGCATGCTGTGGGAAGCAGTTGTACATTGTCAGGGCATTAAAGAGCATTAAATTACATTCCCTAACCAGCTCTGAGCTGCTGATGAGATCCAGAAGCCCAAGCTACCTTCATTTTCTAGGAGCTCGCTCAAACAGTCAAGCATAGACTGTTTTGGTCTCCTGATCTTCATGCACAGGGGTAAGAACAGGCCCAGTGTCCCACAGCAATAAACATGGCTTAACACACACTGAGTTGAGCTGAGCTATTTATGGAGGGTATGGCAGAGCCAGTGTGCTGCTGAACAGCCGTGGTGTTTCTTCCAGCTGAGGTCTGTGAGGACAGCTGTGGGCAGCCTACAACCTTCACAGCTGGCATCTGTAACCATGCCCTTCTGGCTCTGCTTGGGGGAAGGGGATATGGAACATTTTCTCATCAGCACGGGTCTGAGCAGAGAAATTGCTCCTGCTGACAACCCCCAGTGAAAATCAGTTCCTGGCTTCTTTGTAGTGTTGCTCAATAAAAGGCACAATGAGTTTCAGTGAATATGCATTTCCTGTGATGCTATTTTGGTGTCAAAATTACTCTATCAGCAGCCTGTTTAAAATGAGGTTATGATGGAGCACCAATCTTATTAGCTAATTGTGCTTGCTGTGGCTCTGTATTTCACAGCCACATTACAATGGTTGGCTGATGGGCTCTGCAGTCAGGATACTTTTAATTCCCCCTGGATTTCATTATTGTGACTGCAAAGGAAGGAACAGAATAGCAGATGAAGCTATTGCTCTTTAGGCTTATGATGCTGCCTTTGCCTTGTACTGAGCCTTGCTCTTAGGCTGAACAAGTTGGCAGGACTCATCCGGAAGAGTGAAAACAAAAATTTTGTATTCATCTAGGTTTTGTGATACAAAAAAAATTAACCCTTTGACTCAGGAGCAGCTTCTCTTTTTTTTTTTTTTCCAAAGGGTAGACTACAGTGTGAAGTGCTAATAATTTTTAATAGCTTTCACCTGCACAAGCACACCACAGGTATATCTGGACATATGTGACATACTCAGTACCCTGTGCCTGATGTGTTACTGCTGTCACACCAAAGTGCTCCTGTGTCTTGGCCTGCAGAACTGCATCATTTCTTACCAGACCTTCTTAACATCTTTAATACCAGAACAAGCAAGAACAGCAAGGCAGCAAGGACAGTTTTTTCCCCTCGCAAAAATAAGACACTCAAGGGAGGGTCTCTCAAAAAGCTCCTTCTGCTGCAAATCCAACAATGCTCAGACAGCAAGGGCTCATTTGTCTTCATGACTTTTCAGAACACCTCCATTCTACCCAAAGCAACTTTTAATTTTTTTTTTCCAATTTCCAGTAGCAGTTCATTACAGCAGTTGTAATACGTAAAGGCAAGCACAAACACCCTGTAAAAGAAACACTTCACTGCCAACCCTCCCGTAAGTATGGCACAGATAATGCCCTTGGATCCCTTCTGAGCTTTCCAGCAGCCCACTTCTAAGGAGGGTCTCTGAGTTCTGGCACCTCATTTGCTATTTATTGTGCTTTCTATATTAGCTTTTCCATTGCCTTTTCCCTACTTACTGCTTTTCTAGCCTGATCCCTCCAGAAACATTAGCTGGAAAACATCTGCAGGACCTCAGTGGGAGTAGGCAGAGCTACAAGGCTGCTCCACAGCAGCCTGGACAACAAACAAGGTTTTGCCATTTTACTTGGGGCTTACCCCAACTGATGCCATGCCTCTGGCTTGGCAGGTCACCAGTACATTCTCTCCTTCCCCTACTTCCTCCAATGTGTCATGGCTGGAGCCCTTCTAGAGCCCAACCCCAGTGTGTAGCCACATATCAAATATTTAGCTTATTTTAAACAAGAGTTTGCTTGCCCCAATGGCTCAAAACCTCAATGTGTGCTTTTTACTTGCCTTGTTATGTGCTATTCTTAAAGTAAGTTCAGATGGTGATTATGGAAAGGTGGGGGGCCCTGGCCCATGAATACAATGAAATGAACTGAAATTCAGGCTTGTGTATAGTTCTCCTACACTCTTCATTCAAGCTTTGATTCCTTATTATTTCTTTAAGAAGCTTAATAGATTTCAAGCTGTTCATCTGGGAAATTCAGAACTGCAAGCGCTTAGGTTGGGTTTTTTTGGGAGCAAATTACATTTTTATAAAGCTGTCAAACTTCATCTTCATCATAAACAGCACGAACCTCACATGCTCTTCTGGCAGGCTGCAATACAGATCTTTCTGAGGTTTTCTTGTCTCTTTGTTGTCCCATAATGCACACATACAACTCCACAGCTTTCAAAAGCAAGCTGTAATGCCCCTTGCCTGGAGACAGTAGCGCTTCTGTGCCCGTAAGAAGGAAGAACTCCTCTGCAGAGCTCCTATCCAACCTTTCAAAACAAGCAGCAAACTCATGCTTTGAAATCCCTTTACTTCATTCAACAATGTTCAACATTAGGTACTAAAGTTAGGTTCATTGTTGTTACTAGGAGCAGTAAAATTTGGAGAGATTTGAAAGATGCTCAGCATACCTTCCAACAAGTGGATTTTTCTTCTTGCAGAAAGCAGACAGTGAACTACCAAGACCCATTAAAGGACTGGGATCCTAAGGAGGGGATTTTCTAGAGAAGGATTGAGTTTTCAGATATTTTAACTATCAGAAGAGGAATGAATCTGAGGTGTTAATGTCTGTATCATTTCTCTTGCATAGGAGGGAAATTCCACCCAATTGCCTCTTGGAGCTGCAGAACATTTTTTGATCCAAATTTCACATACACCCTTACCTGCCCCTATTTCATTCATCTGTCCTCCTGCAGCGTCTTAGTACTGACCAATCTTCACTGTACTCAGCTTCATGGCATCCCCATCTTTGAGGAAAGGGAGGCACAGAGACAGAAAGTGGTAAATCCCAGGCCACAGAGGAGGTCTTCGGTGGAGCAGCAGTGTGTTGGCCCCAGGCAGGTCTAAGTCTTTGAGCCATCCCTCTCTTACCTGGAAGCAAAGATGGGAGGGACATGGCAGGTCCTGCAATCAGGAGAAGTGACAAGACTACCCTGCTCCATCTGGCATTGACAATGTCTAGCAAATCTTTTTTGTCCAAGGTTTGTATTCAGGACTTAATATTTAAAACTAGAATACAAGTAAGAGCTATTAGAAAAGGAATTTAAAATGGGAGACATCACTATTTCTGGGACTGTGGCAGACTTTTTTTTTTCCCTAGGGGCACAAAGTTCAGGTCTGTGATTTCTTCTCCACAGGACTGCAGAGTGAAATATCTGCTCACCCATTTTTCTCCCACTTTGTTACTGTCAGCTGAGGGAGTGAGATACAACAATTCCATAGTTTCTGTCATAGGCTTTATTTCTAGCTTTGACTGCCCTGGTAAGGGTCTCAGAAAATCTGCTCCGGTGCTTTCTTTTCTTCCACTTTATTTTTAGTGTATCTAAGGTAAACAAGAATAAGCATTAGATGAAGATTTGTAAGTGTCAGAAAAACAGTCATTTTAGGTTTTCTGTGTGCAGAAGTGCAAGCTCCATCCATTTCACACATTCATAATTTAAACAGCAATTATAAATTCTAAATAATTGCTCCCTGGGCACTAGCTAATCTTCATTAAACATCTGAATACCAGCAACTAAAACTGTGTCAGTGGCCCATGGTGGAGGGAAGGAACCATGCAGAGTGCAGCTGGGCTCCCTGGCTCAGAGAAGGCCTGTTCACTGCACACTAAATGCTGCATAAAGAGGGTCCCATCCTCAACACATGGCAGGAGAGTTCCTTCAGCAGCCAAGGACAAGTGCAGTGTTGCTAGCAAGGAGACTGGTCCTTCATCTCCAGTGGGACAGCAGGACTGCTCAGGGAGTAAGGAACTGAGAAGGCTGTGCTGTTTTGCAATTGCCAGTGCCAGGGGCTGAGTCCCAAGGCTAAGTGGCCAGAGGTATGTGTCCTCTGCATGAAGAGTAGCTTGGCAGTAGGAACTGCTATTGGGTTGAAGGAAAAATCCTGCTTCTGCAGCTTCAGTCCTCTGTCTCCAGGTCCCTGCTAACAGCAGGAGAACAAGGTTTTCTTCCACGCTCTACCACAATAACCTGAATTTTCCTTTCAAGTCCCATGTCCCATTCTGTTCTCCCTGCATATACCAGTAATTTCACTATTATAAGGTGCACCTAATTATAAGCCGCACTTCCAGGTGTCAGCAACTTTTCATTCTTTTCCATATATAAGCCACACCAGATTATAAACTGCACTTTCGTTCACAGAGAGGATGCTCGTGCAACAAAGTAACCAATTTGTAACAATCACATGACCGCGGGTTTTATTGGCAGGTGCTCAATTTGTGAGCTCCGCTCCCCCTGTGGTGCCGGTGGGAGCCCTGGCTTCCCCCTGCACCACGCAGCCAGCAGGAGCCCCAGATTTCACCCACGCCATGCTGCTGGGCTTCCCTCCGCACCACGCCGCCAGGCTTTCGCCTGTGCCGCCGGTTTTACCCCTGCGCTGCGCAGCTGATGGGAGCCTGCTCCCCCTGCCGCACAACAGAGCAACCAATTTGTAACAATTGCACAATTGCAGGTTTTTCTGGCAAGTGCTCAATTCACAAGCTCAGCTTGGCCCGCACTTCCAGGTTGGGAAATTTCTGAACTTCATCCATATATTGGCCGCTCCGGATTATAAACCACACTTCCGGACTCGGACCAAAATTTTAGTCAAAATGGTGCAGCTTATAATTGTGAAATTACTGTACTTCTTTCACTAGCCTTCTGCAACACACATTTAGGTGCTTGGGTGTTGTGGGCTGGGGGAGTTTTTAGAAATTTTTCCCATTATCATGTTAAGCTGGCCGGGCGGCTCCCCTGTTACCCGTTAAGTGCTCA
>PYHW01010435.1:724664-767010 GCA_013186435.1 Turdus rufiventris
GAGGGGATTTTCACTATCCATTTCTTGAAAGAAAAAACTCTCGCCTTTTCCTTTTTCTTGCAATACTGTCCCTTTAAACCAGGACACTGGGGTTTTTTTTTCTCCTTGAAGTCATGAAAGTCTTATTTCAGAGCATTGATCCCTGCAGAAGATGCTTCAGTTCCTCACTGCTACAGAGGCTAAAGAAAGCTAAAAAGCTCCTGTTCTGCAGTTCTGACACAGGCAAAATACAGTGGAAACCAGACAGGATATACGCAACCTGTATGTTTCATGCCTCCTGGCCCTAAGACCTCTACTGATGAAGGGTATCTCTGAAGCGTCCTCTGATCTTTTAGTTTTGTGCAACTAAATCCATCTAGCCATACAGCTTCACTGTTAATAAACCATGAAACCGACACTCCGAGTCAAGGGGACGTACCTTCAGAGGACCTACAGAACACTGACATGCAGCAGAACACTTTGGGTCCACAGCATGCACCCTGCCTGTGTGCAGAGGTCTTGCCTGATGGGCTGTGTGGTCCTTTTCCTTCTGATGGTATTGACTGATTGGCTGCAACAGCATCAGTCTCCGTTTCAGAAGTAGCATTAGTTTCTGGATAAACTAAACCATCTTATGCAAATACATACTTTACATAATACATGCTGAAGTGGTTTGCAGTAAAGAACAATAGACATGGTTCAGCCTGGCTTATTAGTGCATTAGTGTATTAGTGCAAAAAAAGGCAGCAAAAAGCAGAAATATGCTGCACCTATGGGATAGAGAGGAGAGAGGAAGAAATCTTTGTGACTGTATGTGCCTCTCTTACTGCTTCTACTTACCATCCATCTTTATACATCCAAGGTGTTAGAACAACTGTGCAGAGTGGGGAGTGTATACAGGTCCTTGAAGAACAAGGAAATGATGCCACAAGAGGTGCCATGCTGGAATATGCAGCTTGCATGGCTCATAATGCATAACATGATCCCCTTCATGCCTCCTTACTGTTCATTGTCCCATTGTCCCTTACTGTTCAGCTGTCCTGGTAAGGCAAAGCATCTCATGAGCCAGAATGCTCCAGAGAGCCTTATGAGTCTGGGAGTCCTGTTTCCTGTGTATGAGCAAAGAGTCTTCTGCATACGTGACCACAACCTCACCTTTCACAGTGAAAAACTTTCCAGGTGCTTCTGTATGTGACTGACCTTCAGCAGACACTGTAGCCTATCACAAAGGCTGAGGAACGTGGTGATGGGTGAAGCTGTTAGCCTAAAGGGGAAGTTTCCAACACCCTAGAGAGAAGCTGAGGAGCAGGTGTGAGAGGATCAGTGAAAAAAAAGACAGCAAAAATATCCTGCCTTTGCTCTACCAAACCCCATTCACGCACCCATCTCAGAAAACATTAGCATCAGAATACTTTTCTTGGTACCAGGACAATATGTTTGGTGTTACTGCAGTTACCCAGCTGAAGAGTAGGGACAGAACGAAGTAAAACTTCAGCAAAAATTTGGCTTGCTTCTCAGGAACGTGAGATTGTATTGCTAGGAAGAGCATGGCTTACACACACCACATGGAAGATACAGAAATTTCTTTCTTACTTAAAAGGAAAACTTTATTTTGATACATTAAAAAATCTATACATTTCTTAGACTAAAATACAGTTTTGCATCAGTATCCTGGCACAATGTCAGTTTACACAGAAAATCTAAGATTAGATCAGCACTGTTAATTTCTTTTCTCTTCCTGCATTCACAGCTTGCAGTATAAAATAGTTTAAGTTCTCAAGACAACAATGAACAGTGTCACATTTACTTTTCCCATTTTCAAAGGAGGTGGCATTCCACTGGAAAAAGGAGCACTTGTTAGTCGATCTTGATTCAATATAAATCACTAAGCCAGTCCAGGGGTTTGATTGCCCTGTTAGAAGTATGAGTAAAGGAGGATGAAAAATTCGTTTCCAGATGAAGCTTTGATGGACTATGACAATGCAAGTACTGTCAAGCCTTTAAAATCTGTTCAGAAGATTTTCCTTTTTCCTTAGGGCAGCTTCTGTAATCATCAACACAATTCATTATACAAAAATAATTCTTTTCTATAGGTATTCCACCTTCATTTTACTCTGAACAGCTCCAGAATAAAATTAAAGTGAGACATGGGAGATGTTGCTGTGAGATGTCTGAATTGGAATGTGAATTTTCTTAACTACTGTGAAGATCCTGCAGAATATTTTCTATCCGCTCTCCATAGCTCTACCTAACTTATGGCAGCTGCTTTCTGGCCTACATTAGAAGTAAAATCACCTTTCGGGTTTCACTCCCCTAGGAGACACTATGAAATTGTCAGTGGTGCTGTTTTTCAAATGAGAAATATTCTCCCATTTCAGTCTGAACAGCAGGGAGGGACCCAACTAATACTAACATGGAGGACACATGGTATTTGAGAATTTAAAAACATGATTACAGCAGGAACTCCAGTTAGTGCACAACTTCCGCTGGGTTTCATAACTAGTTAACATCCTAATTTCACCAAACCTTTTTGAAATAAGCTGCCCCTATTCCCACTCAAGCCAGAGAGGAGATGGTACACTTGAGGAATGGCAGCCACCCATGCTGCCAGCATAAAACAGGAATGCTGTTAGGTATCTACTTCTAAATCACATACTTAGAGAGGCCATAGAGAGGCCATAGCTGTCTTTAACATTACCAAAATTAGGCTAGTTCTGTTAAAGTCAGCTGGTAGTTTTACTCCGAATTCTTGGACTCTAAGGGGAGTCCCATGTTTCCGTAGAAAAGTACTAAATGCTTTTAACACCAAATTCTGCTCATCACATTCAAATATGATGATCTGACCTCAATGACACAGGGGAGTAGAATCTGATGGGACATTTGCTGGTTTTCTACTAGTTCCATTTTAACAGATGTCTGTCAAATGAATGCCAGATAGTATTTTCAGATCAATTCATGCTACCAATTCTCCTTAGAAATATTTTCATAATCCTGGTCTTTGAGGAGCTTTGGCTTGATTGTATCTGATTGCAAGACCCATCACAGCTCCATCCCAGACCAGAAATTTTGCCTTTTATACATGACCCACATTAGAAGAGATGAGTTTCATCTTTTCTCTCATCTCTTCAAATATAAAAGAAAAAAATATCTTGAGAACAGTATTTGCTACAAAACACAAGAAATATAGATTTACTAGTCTTGATAATCTTGTTACATGATGGCAATAACAGCAGAGATGAAATAGCTGGAAGAGCATTTTAAAATGAAATATTTAGAGTAAACTTTCATCATCCCAACAAAGAAGCTGAGTGCAAGAAATGCTTTAAATAAGCATTGTTGGGTTTTGTGTTGGGAAACACAAGGGTTGTTTACTTGTTTTTTTGTTTTTTTTCCACAAAGACGAAATAGAATTTCTATGTTGATAGTGTGACACAAGCTGTTCAAGAAACAATGGGCTAGTGATATTTAGATTTAGTAAATGGTATCTGCACAGGCCAAACCATGATTTAAAAAACAGGAATGCTGTCAAGTATCTACTTACAAATCTTAAGACTTTTTCTTAAGATGACTGTGCCATATTCAATATAGCATGTAATACGCACTCTGAACTAAATGCTTACTAGATGGTGATGAGTATATGTCTGCTACATGCATTTTATTCTGACTCTATAACATACATTCATAGAATACATCAAAACCACTCAGAGCAAACCACTAAAGTGCATGCCCTGAGGGCACATTAAGTATATTGTCTCCAACACTGGCTGCTCAATTGCCAGAACACTGATACAGAAAGGGCTCATTTTTGCTTTATATCCCCATTATGTGCTGAAAGAGTAAGAGCTAACATCCCCTGCTCCCTCCATGAAAGGGAGCACTGTGGAGCAAGCTAATTGCCTGCTGCAAAAAAAGCCCTTTCAGAAAGAAGTAACCACCCTGAGAAGATGCTGTACAGAAATGCAGGGAGCAAGTCTTGGACCAATTATTGGTAAGCAGGCCTATGTACTGGGTTAGGCTGGATGGAGTTAATTTTCTTCCCAGCAAACTGCAAGGTGCTGTGTTTTAGATCTGCAACCAGAACAGTGTTGCTAACACGAAGCTTAACTTGCTGCTGTGCTGTGTTTGCACAGGCTCAAGGCCTCTCTATTTTCCACTCTATGACCCCAGCAGTCATTTGGGGTTGGGCAGTAGGATGGGAGGGCACACAGCCAGGACAGCTGACCTGACCAGACTGAAGAAATATTCCACACCATACAATATAACACCCAGTAATCAAACTGGGGTGGGTGTGATACCAAAGCTGCTTCTCGTTGGAGATTGGCTGGGCATTGGTCTGCTGGTAAACAATTGCCTTTGCTTTTTTATTTTTTTTTCCCCTTATTTGGTTAATGAACTGCACTTATATGAATGTTTTGGTCCTTTCACTGCTCTCTACCACTCTGCTGCAGGGACTGAGTAAGCAAATAAGTAGCAGCATATGTGACAGCCATGGTCAACCTGCCACATTTAACTGCATTTTCCACTGTTAGCACTCCCTTCTAGGACATACTTTCCCAATGCAGAAAGTCCTTCATTTACTATACCAATCTAAGTCCACATTTAGAAGCCTGTCCTGGTTCTGGCAGCTGGGAGCTACTGGAAAGCTGAAGATGCAAATTTAAGCTGGTCATCCTATGTGTTAAGTCTAGCTGTGGAGCAGCAGCGAAACTCCAAAACTGACTGGTTGCACGTCTAACCACAGTGATGGAGTAATAGCAGACCAAAAAAATCCTACCTCACAAGTTTACCTTAGCACCTACTCTCCCTCTCACTCAGTCCAGATGATAACCTGAATAATTGCCTTGGAAGGTAAAAGGGAATGTGGTAAGATCAAGGGACAAACAGGAGCTGACACTGCCACTTACAACTCTTTTACTCAGAGAACAATATGGAAATGAGACCCAAAAAAACAACAACAACAAAAACATTCTTTGTTTTGAACAAGTAGTAAAGATGACATGGTGCTGTTCAACTTCCAAACAGAGAACATAATGTGGAAAAAAATTTAACAATTTAAGGAATTGTATGCTTTTTTTTCTGTTTGAAACCTAACTAGAGGCTATGATGCAGAAACCAAATGCTGGGAAGCAGTAATCCCAATGATTGTTTCTAAATCCAAATTGTCCAGCCTAAATCTCCAGTCTTTGAGTGCTACTCAATTCAATGGACTTACTGAGGAGATGATTTCTCTGTTTTAGCTGTCTCGGCTGCTCCCCCTGCATTGTTATTCTCAGTGCAGCATCACTCTCTACTTAGTCTAGACTGCTTCCCACAAAGCAGACCATACACTGGCTTTAATAACCAACAGTCAAAAAAAGCATTTAATACATCACAGCTGGCAGACCCCAGAACCCCTACTGCCAAAAATTATGTATAGGATTCACATGCCAAAATGTTCTCCTACTCCACTATCCCCAGTAAGAGAGGAAAGCAGTCTAAATTTGTCCTCAAAAGTTGTCTTTTCAGAATTCTGTCTTCTGCTTATCTCCATGCACAAGACAGAGATGGAAGAGGGCAGTTTGTAGTTTGGTTGCAAATGAATTTCAGAGGACATTCAGAAGCTTTAAGGGGCCACTGGAAAGCCTGTATCTGGATGGAATGCCTTTTTGGCAGGACTGAAAAGCTCTGCATGCTGGATATACACTCAAGAATGGTGCACATGTTTTTATTAAGAACTTTGTAATGATATAGATTTCTCACTTAAACATTACAACTATCCATAGAAAACTGTTGCCTGTATCTTTTAAACATCATGTAAATAAACAAATTTATTTTTAAGACAGGATAAACTGCTATAAAAATGGTGCACAGTCAAGTCATACAAAAATACAAAATTTGTTACCAACTGCAGTCCTAGTTGCAATTACAGAGAACAGTTCCCACTCAGGACTTCCCAGTGAGTGGAGAACACAAACTTGTGGAACCAGTCATGGTAGAATTTTTTTATCAAAATGAGCAGAATACAAGGCTTCTTTCACTAAGCCCTCCCAATAACCTCCAAACAAGATGAAAACTAGATTTCTGGAAGCAACTGGGTACTTGATAAGCCTTTTAGCCCTGAAAATGAGCTTTTAGGATTCATCTCAGCCAGTTTTTAAATTTGTGGGGCTAAGCCTCTCGGATCTACACAAATACCGGTGTTGAGTACCAGCGCAGTCTTAGACACTGGTACTGCATGAATGTCTTGTCTCCACAAAAGTAAGGCTGCTCCAGTGCTTCTTCTGGACAAGTCTGATCTCTAAATTGCACTGAGAGGCCTCATCTGTGCTCCAGTTTGAATCCCTAGGATGAAGCTCTAGTCCAGTCAGCACTTACACAAATGTGTACATTACAATTGCCATGCTTAGACAGCCCTCCTGATGCTAGCAGAGTTACAGATGGGGTTAAATGAGTAAGTGCTTCCAGGACTGGATAATTCTGTTTGACTCCCCAACAGATATCCTTTCTATCCTTTTATTTTTGTACCTTTAAACCTATCAGTTTGGGATCTGAGATGTGAAGTGTAAATTGTTTTAACTGGCTTACAGAAAAATAAAAAGTAAGAAATTGAAGTTATCAAATGACTTCTGGAAGCAAAAGTGAAACATTTTACTATTGCCAAAAACATAAGAGCACTAGTTAGCTAAATGATACTACATAATTTTTTAAACCTCCTGCAGCAATTTAAAAGTCTAATAGTCTGAAAGGAAGCACAGTTAACTGCTTACTTACTAAACCTTGATTACATGAGTCGTGCATGTCTTCACCTAGACAGACCTCTATACTCCATCATAAAGCTTCTGTAGAAAGGCTCTTATTCTTTTAAAAGATTTTCTGGAATGGAGCGATTGAACCATCGAGGCATCATTATTTGTAGACAGCTTGTATTTAGTGCAATAAGTTTAAAAATTCTGCTCTGAAATATTAACTTTACAATAACAAAAATAGTTTTCTTAAAAAAATGTTAACAAAAGGAATATATAGCATAGACAGATCATTAATTCTTAGCAAATACAGTTAAGCATTTACCATTTCACTATGCAGAATAAGTGAATATTAGTATTCATATCTGGTTAGCTTCCAGACTGAAAAGATATTTATGTATCTAATAATAATAATAAAAAAGCATGTTCTCTTGTCATTATTTAATAACTTCAGATAACTATTCTGGCAGCTACACTTCCAAAGGAATGTTTCTCTGCCCTTTCTGGCTTAGCCATCCACTACAGTATGTACAAATATGGATCAAACAACAGGCAAGGAATGATCCCTTCTACCTCCCAGAGTTCTCTCACTAGATGAAATGAAGCATACAGTACTTTTTAATGTACAGCAGTACAATTCATTTCTCTTTCCGTCCTCAGCATCTTTGTATCTAGTCATGAATTAATCATGAGTATGGCTAAGACTGAGCTTTAACAATCTGTTATTTCACTTGCCTGTATCAATAATCCATACCCTTCAAAGGAACACTGCTGAAGTGTGAAGGAGACTACTGAACTCAAGGGGAGGATAGAGGGCAATGGGTATGAGGGGTAAAAGTAGGGTAAGCAGGAAGTTAATTGCATATAAAAATTATCTGTCCCCATTTTGTAGGTTCTGTTTAATAGGAGATGCAAGGGCTCCCACACACCTAAATACCTGAGGAGTTGGTTATTGTGATATCTGATACTGGTAAACAAAACTGTGCCCTGCCAGGGCTGCAAAGTAAAGTAATTGCTTATGAACACATTTGAACTTAACAATTTTTTGCTGAAACCACCTCTTGAAAAAATAAATTTGAGACTTTTCTTGATTTCAATGTTTTCTGTACATGTCACTGTCCTGAATTTAATGCAAATTTAAAAGAAATTAAACAAGTAAAACTCTCAGCAGATTAGTAGTGTCATGGGAAATCTGTCTCTAAATCCAGTCATGATTTCAGATTATCTTTACAATGATACTTTCTCCAGATTTTAAAATATCAAGCAGATAAGAATCAACATTTCCATGACAACAACAAATAATTTAAGAAATGGAACAATGATAAAGCTGCTTGTAAAAGCCACCCGTATGAAAAGAGTACATGTTTCACAAAAATAATTGTTAAAAAAAGTTCTAAATCCCTGTTCCTTTTCTCTGATTTTGGCTGTTTATTTTTATATATATATATATATATATATATATGTATGTATGTGTGTGTATATATATATATATATATATATATATGTATGTATGTATATATGTACATATATACTGGTTTGGAATGTCAATGGGTTCCAATATGGCTGGCTAGTTTCAAGATGAACTTGCTCCAGAGGCCTAGAAAACAAAGTCATATAGTACAGTCTTAGACAGATGCCAAAGGACAAGGAGAAACTGAGTCAAAGGGGTCACTGGAAGCCATAAAGAAAGAAGCATAAAAAGGTGGGGGTTTTTATTGTTGTGCCCTGATACAAGAACAGAAGTACTTAAAATGTTTTCTCGTCTCTGCTACTAATATCTACTTTAAATACAAATGCACTTAGGGCATTTCACCTTAAGAAATATCTGTATTTCAAGGAAACTGAAGCAAACCAGTAAAGACTGTCTTTAAAATAAGAGAAAAAAGTAATATCGATCTAATTTTCAGACATGCAATTTTGGGACTATGGGCACTACTATTACATATATACATGAATGATCATATTCTAGATATAACTGAGGCCCTCTATCAGCAATTTGGGGAAAGGTATCAGAAATTTAACTGCTATGTCCCAATGTCATCAAGACATGAGATCCTAGTATTTCAAAATCAAATCAACTGGAGCTGAATGATCAAAAATGGAAAATCACAAGGCCCAAACAGTTCCAAACAAGACAATCACATGAGCACCAGAACTGGGAGTAATTCAGCAGGTGACTTCCACTCTGAGCCTCAAGTGCTCAGCATCTTCTCCAGCCATCCTATGAGGACTTTCAGCTCTTATCAGGCTAAGAGCTTAGAAAAAATTTCCTCTAAGAATAAGATCACCCTTGGTTTGCAAGTACTTAGCTTGCACTTTTACAAGTGTTGGGGTGAATAAAGTTTTTTAACATCCAAGCTTTAGGCAGGCTAGTTCTGAAGTGTAAGTAGCAGTATGCGCCAGCTCTGGCAACAGTGTAAATGAAAAACTACTTCAGCTGAACTAATTATTTGAAACAGAGTTTAACATAAAATTTTGGACTGAATTTTTTGTGCATGACTAGAGAGTTTGCACACCCAATTCTCAATCATTTTCATGGAACATTTGCATGCATAGCAATTAGCTTGCTCTGAAAATCCCAACATTAATGTCTGCTTGACCAGCTAGAATTACTCCCAGAAGAAAACAGTAAATGAGCATAGAATTAATTTTTTATATGTATAAACACAGCAGCATTTAAGCATAAGCAAATCTAGAAATTGGTATGCCATAATGAAATAGAAAAACACGCAAAGCTACACATCTATCCAGTCTATAGCAGGAACCCATTCCAGCTTAGTCAAAAAATGCTCATGCAACATGGCTTCACATACATTGTTGAAAAAAGAAATTCTTCTGTTAACATACACTTATTTAGATTCCATTTGGTTAAAAAATTATCCCCATGGTGAGAAAATGAGTAAGACCCCAAACACTTTGAAAAAGTGATGATGCAAAAATATTCTATTTGAAAAATTCATAATGTATGATGATAAATCATACCTTGCCCAGCCTGGCTCTCCGTTAAATGCCCTCTGTTCTCCACCTTCCAAACTTATCCTCCTATCTGTCATCTGTACCATGTATAGTGTTCTTATTCCAGGCTATTCAGACATGCAATGCAATGCCTTCCTAACAGGCACACCATAAGTAAAACAGGCTGCAGAAGCATAAATGATGCATTGTTCACTGTCTGTGCATCTGACAGTGTGAGATGGAAAGAGCACACAAGAGACAAGCAACATAAGTCGTTGGCAATAAAACAAACAACTGGGAGAAATGTCATTTGAGCAGGTTGAAAGGAATCACTGTATCCAATTCCTTGGCACTGTGTTAAGATAATTTGGTGAGGGCTTTAAATACCTGGTCCTACTTTGCCACAATGGATGCACGCAGCAGTGTTCTTCATTTCAGACTTTTGCAGTGAATGTAAGATGAGCAAAAATTGTTCATCTCAGGGCTGAGAAGAGCCCAATGAATCTCAGAGCCATCTTATTTTTAGACTATTCAGCAACTGGGGCTGTCTGCATATACCACGTGGCATGCACCACTAATCCTAATGAAATGATACTGCATTTGTTTCATGAGACAGTTCCTTTCATCTTACTTTTACAGGAGATGGTTTCAGCTGTGACAAAAACTCTGCCATCCAGGTGATAGGCAAGCTCACAAACAGAAAAAGCAGAACATCTTGAGTGATACAGAGAACAAAAACTTCTCCTGAAGAAGTGCAGTCAGTAAAGACAAAGAGGGAGAAGAAGTAAAAGTGAAACTCTTGGAGGATCGCCACCTCCTCATCTGCACCTACCATTGGTTTTAGCTCTCTGCCCTCAGCTCCCCCTCCACGGCCAGCTTCTTTCATAGATTTCCTACTATTCTCCACAAACTCCTGAAAAAGAGTAATGAAATGACAAGTGCTTTCATAGAGCAGACTCCAAACATCAGATCTCAAGACAGAACTTCAAGATGTAACAACTTAAAACATCTAGGTAATCTTGCATCTCCCACTTCTCTTGCTTAAACTTGACCACAAGATATCAAAAAAGCCTGCCAAATAACCACAAAGGTCTTCTCCACTTATTTCTGGAAGCCAGACAGATGTTTGCCCTGTGCTCTCTTACACACAAGTCAACTTTCACATTTATTTACCATGCAATGCTCTCTTTATGAGAAGCAAGGTAAAAATAAAATTAAAAAAAAAAAAAAATCTCATTTATAGCCTTGCATCCTGTGCATAATGTTACAACTCCATAAAACAAAAGGACTTGGAGATAATTACTTGCAAGTATTGCCTGATTTCCCTAACTGCCTTCAATTGAACCTTTTACATTTTCACCATATCGCAATCTCCTTTTCATGAAGATTAGAAAATGCGCAATAAGATTTAAGCAATTTTTTTTCTCTTAAATGCAAGAATTCTGCAGAAAATGTCAGTAAACTTTAGTTTCTGGGGTTTTGTGATATGACTGCTGACTAAGAAACCCACAATGCTTTTACAATTTATCAGTGCTTTCTTCTGAGAGAACTTGCTGGATTTTACTCTAACTCTGTTGAAAAGCAGCTAATCAGTGGCTGATTTATTTATTACATACTCCAGATTCCTTAGGGGTTTACAAAAAAAATAACACTAAATTCTTGGCACGGTTTTCCCACCATAATAAAAAAAATATGCTAAGAAGTCATGAGAATCTTCCTCTAGCACATTTTACAGAGAGATATTCTACACCTGCCACTTAAAAACACTGTCAAGAAATTTCCTATGCAACAACAAAGTGAGGGACTTGAGAAGCAGAATCTTTATGTCTTGGTGTCTTGTTATATGAACAGAGAATAACATGTAATAAAAATGGAGAAAATTAATTTGCCTTGCAAAAGGCCTTGACAAAGCATGTAGGCTCCAGGATAGAACATAAAGGTTGGTATTTCTATGTGTGACAGAGTCAAATTCTGCTTGATATCTATATGAGAACTCCACTGTGGTCATTAGCTATGTATAAGGTAGAATACTCTGATAATTTTTCTCTCTCATATCCAAAGAGAGGTCCTTCTTGAGAAAGTACAAAAACCAAGTTTTCTCCCCTTATTTTCTTTCTATTCTTCACTGTGTTATTTACAAGACATGATATCCAAAAGTATGATTCTGCAAGATCACTGTTCATCTAATAGCTAGCAAACAGAAGCCAATACTATGGGAAGGATGCATCATTACTTATCTGATGCTTATCAGATGATACTGTTTCCTGATCAAACCATAAACAAGATGTCAAGGTAAAAAAAAAAAAAAACAAAAAAAAACACCAAACAATAAAACTCCATATTCAACTCAGTTAGTGCATTCATTCCACTGACAAAATACCTATTTTATGGAACCAGATCCTTAGACTTTGAGAGTAAGAGGAAACTTACCATGAGAACTTTATCCATGTAGAATTCCCTGCCAGGGCTCCCATCATTGTATTTTGTATCGATGGCAAAACATAAGAAAAGGACATCAACAACCATTTCATAAATGGAAAGGAAGCAGTGAGCAACCAGGAATGCAAAGAGGCAGACAATGATGAGCGGCAGCACCCAGATGGTGTAATCTCGTTGGTAATTCAGCAACATAACACCGGCCAAACCTGTGCTGCAGACAATCAGGACCTGAAGGAGAAAATGGTAGACAACTCTAATGGCAGAAGCCTTTTGATCTTTTTAGTTTGGTCTGTTTTTGATATTTTTTGTCTGCTCTGCCAGGGTTAGAACTAGAGGTTACAGACGGTAGGTAACCATGATTTCTACCTCCAGGATTCCCCATGTCCCTCATAATAAATGACATTTAATTCATTTTTCAGCAGGTTCAAGTCAATTGTTATACATCCTTCAGTACAAAGAGTATTTTTCAGAGAAAATTACATTTATATTCTGCTGTCATTGTTCTAGTGTTCTACAATATTCCTGTAAAAAAGAATTTTATCCTGTCAATTATATAAAGCTCATAACCAGATGCAACATATCAAGTAACTAATAGGCAATTGTATTTTTTTATTTGGGGTGTAGGGAGAAGTTAGATAATAGGAGAATGTATGTATGTTTGACATTTTGCTAGTGGAAACAACTTCCAAGCTTGTTTAATATCTATTTCTTCTGCATACAGGAGAGACAGTAGATCAGAATTCACATGAGGTACTTCATGTAATAGTATCTAAAGAACTACACTATGTGTGAGGCCCTAGCAAATATTCCACTGGGTACCAGTCTGGTTTTGGCAAAACCAAAAAGACTAAATTGGTGTAGCCACTTGATTTTTTGAACATTTCTGAATGTATTATTATTATGAACTGCAACTAAACACAATCATAAAATAGGTCAGCTTTTATGAAAACACCATATTGAACTGGTAGAGGAGATGCTGATAGTGTAGCATTATTTCAGTTGACACTAATTATTATATGCACTGTTCATTTGAACATTTCTGTCACCTGAACATTTTTCTAATAATCTCAGACATGTTTTCAAGGGGTATTTCCTAACACTCTTCAGATTCCTCAGTAAAACACATATAATTTCAGGCTCTCCCATGCAGCTGTATCTCCCTTATGTGTTTATTCCTTCTCACATCTTGCTCACTTACTGGGTTCAAAGTTCAGTCCATGTACTCTAATGCAACAGAAGTAGAGAAATGCAATAAGGAATACAGATCAGTCCAATCACTGTCCAAACAGCTAGGCACAGATGATTTAAGTAGACCAGTATTTTTGTTTCAGTAAATTATGGCCCTTCAAAGGATAGAAGTAATTCACTGGATTACATTTCCATACAGTATAACTCCATTAGAAGGAAACCCAAAAGGTTGACTGATCACAGAAATTATTCCAGTTTCCTTTTAATTCTCAGAGTAGAACTAACTTAGATGCTTAAGCTATCAGTTCCTCATAGCAGGCTCTACAGGCCTGCTAATCAGATCTTCCAGTCTGATTTGGTCATAAAAGGTAATCAATAATGTGTCAGATTTTCAACATAAACCTAAAGAGCCCATACTAAACACAATTTAAAATAAAAGCTTCCTTTTATTAAAATTCTATGTCTTAACCATAAAATGAAAACCTTAGACTTTCAAATAGCTTTTCTCTCGACTCCCTAAAAAAAGAAAAGCAGAAAGTGTCATAAACTTCAGCTGTTCCTCTCTAGTCACTTTTACTAAATGTAAGTGGATCATGTGTTTATGCTCCCTATCCTGGATGGTCCCTTCCTAATGTGATGTGGCTAGATGCAATAAAGTGCACACTAAGAAACAGGATTTTTAAGACCTTTTGAATTAGGGTTCAAGCCATTGCTAAAGAAAGACTGCTTCTACATAGTTTTTAATAGCTGTGTGCAGCAGACATACCTTTCCTAGAAACAGCATAAAATCCCCGACTGTGTTTATGGCAGCCACTCTCAAAGCGTTTTCCACTAGGATAACAAAGGCATCCTTTGCTGAGGTGCAGAAATTGGTGCTGTTGATAGCTGTGGCTGTATACGCATTCTGAGAAAAGGAGATTGAAGATTTATTCATAGAATGATCAGGTATTTCAGATGGAAGGTGGGGAAGGTGAGGGGGAAGATACAGCTTCTGTGTAAGACACATTCATCATGTGATTTTAATGAACAAAACTTCCCTTGAGAGTTGTTGAATCGAGCAATATGAACCAGCTGACAAAAGATTATATGAGGTAAAGAATTACTATTCTACTCCTTTCTTGCTCATAATTTATGCAGTAATAAGTTTGTTCAAAAAAACTCATTAAATAGAATTTGCAATTTCTCTGTAGGAGGAGGTGAACAGCAGCATAGCTACAGAAATTAAATAGTTCAAAAAAATCTGGAATTATTAAAGAATCTGAGTATCATACAAGTCAACCAAGATAATTTAAAAATACTTAATTAGACTGCATTCAAGGTTAGTGAGGACAGTTTTCAAGGATTACACTGGGTGTTTAAAATGCTTTATGTTTTTATTTTCTACACTTCCCCAAGCAAAAAAAAATAACAGCAGTGGAAGAGATATTATGTACAAAATATTTCTGTATCTGATATTTATTTATGTGGTATTTATGACCCATATACTCACTTTTCCAAGGGGTCTTTTACAAGGATCAGCTAGTGTGTTGCACTTTGCAATCTTTTTTCCCTTTGTAGATGATGATGAAAATTCGATGTTTTGTATAGTTTTTACACAGTGAGAATCTTAAATATTAGACATAGAAAAGCTTAATTTCTTTTCATAGCAAAAATATTTTGAAACTCTGATGTAGTTTGACTGAGTTGACATAAGGGGGAATGTCTCCAACCAGTAAACACATTGTCATAATGTTGAGAAACCATGTTCACAAAGATGAATATGGGCTATATTTTAGTTCTTGTTTATATTCTAAAGGACAGTGGAGTGATTTGCAGAGTAAATTCAGTAATGGAGACAAGACTGAAGTATTGTCATTCAAGATCAGTTCCAATGTACAATATATTATGTATTGGCATGAGATTGCACTCTGGGAATATAGATGCTAATATCAGCCCTTACAGAAAACTTAAATATGGAAAATCTTACCTGATTTAAATATGTCAGGCACTTTTCTAGACACCAAAGGCAGCAAATGCAGGCTTTAAGCATACAGCGAGCGCAAGCATTTTCCTAGAAAAGCACATAATGTGGGAAAACATAGATAAAGAGTTTTTATGGCAGCAATATTCCCTTGTGTTTCAGTAACTAATATTCAGCCTGCTAACTTAAGCAATCTGTATCAGTCCCATGGGTCCTAAAGTCTAAATATTCATAGAACAATAGGACGGTTTAGGTTGGAAGGAACTCCAAACACCATAGGCAGGGACATCTTTCGCTAGACCAGGTTGCTCAAACCCTCATCCAACATGATCCAGAACACTTCCAGGGATGGGGTATTCACAATTTCTCTGGGTAACCTGTTTTAGTGCATTACCACCTTCATACTGAAACATTTCTTCTTACCTCTGATCTATTCCAAAACAAGACTTCTAACCTCCCACATTGACTAAATAAACAGGCAAACATATCAGGCCTTGAGTTTCAGCAAGAAAATTAAATCTGTTTTTCTTACCTTTCCTTTGAGTTGTGTGTGAATATACATAAGAATCATTCGTGGTATCTTCACTAGTGTGATAATGAAAGACCCCTTAGCTACTGTTCCTAGGTGGTAACAAACAAGGCGATTAACAGATGCCAGAATAGGAGTAAATGGCAGATTTCTTTTCTCCCTGTTGAAAAGGGAAAAAAATGAAGTAGAATGATCAGTATTTATGTAACATCATCTAGAAGTGCTACAAATTCCCAATAAAACAATGTGCAAAAGAAATATATTATCCTCTACTAGCTTTCACGATATATTGCTCACTCCACCCTGACAATCTGTGTAACTCATGGATTTGTCTCTGATGCAGGACTATGGTAAGGAATTGGTATGTCATACTGTCAGAGACTGAAATATTATAGTTATGGCTTAAGTATTTTATGAAGGACTTTTGCCTATTACAGCAAAACTTTATAACAACAGATGCATGGAAGACCACCACAGCCTGAATGAGCCTCCTGACTGAAGCCCTGGACTGCAAGTTGATAGAGATAAGATAAAGTGACTCAGTTCTGAGCAGGGGGAAAGAAAGTTCACTGGAGGGTTAAGCCTCACACCTTCAGGGTGGAGAACACAGCCCCAGGGCTATCAGCTGCCAGGCTCCAACAGACTGTCACACCAAAGAGTGGAAGTAGGAAGGAGAGGTTTTGGGTGTGTGGTAAAAAAGCCTCTGGTGAGAGGCACACTGAACACCAATGCTCTGCTGTGCAGGCCTGCCCAGCTGCAGTTGCCTCTTCGCCCAGGAAAGCCACATCTACTGGACATCTAGCATAAGGGGTGCCATGGTCCATCAAAAGTTCCCCCAACAAGGGGCTCCCAGATCCTGCACCCAGGCACCGCAACATGATGCAACAGATCCACAGTGTTGCAAGGGACAGTGCAAACTTGCCCTCTCTAAGGCATTCTCTCTTGGCCCATATGTATATTAGTCCATTGGTTTCTATACTTTTTTGGGGTGCAGGGGACTCTCACCACCAAGAAGACCAGAAGGAGGGAAGCCACAAAATGTTGTTTGGGACCCTTGGAAGCATGGTATGTTTCTACCTAACCCCTGTCCGTCTCCCCGTTTCCCTGCCTGATCTTTTTCTACATCTTTCTTTCCCTTTACCTTTTCTACTATTAAATAAAATGTAGCAACAGGGTTTTTTGTCACCAGTATCTAACCTCCTTTGGTTTTAATCAAGTTTTGGAGTATATTTTGAACCTTTCTGCGTTCCCTCTGTTTTACTCACAGAGACTTAGTTTTCTTAGCTCTTCTGTGTTAAATTGATTCATAACATGTATGAGTAGTGTGGTGGTGCATCCCCTTTGTCCCTTCCAACCTTGGCCTGCATTATGATCTCAGAAATGCTTGTTAGGCCCCTGCCTTCTTGACAAAGAGCACCTGGGCTCACTCCTTGAACTTACCAGAAACACAGTATGCTCTCAGGAACTTGTCCTGTCCAGAAAGCTCCTGGTTTTAAATAAACTGCCTTGTAAACTTTTTTTTTTTGTCTTATTTTTAGGTTATACCTACCTAGGTAGAACAATATTTCTGTTATTGAACTTGCAAATAAAGTTACAGACAAATGTGGACAGGATGAAAAATTACTAAGACTAAAGCCAATTCTCTTGCAACCTTGTAAACTCCTTGACCACAGTGGACTATGACCAGCACCTCCTTTTGAGTGGGACCTCTCTGAGCCACTAAACACACAAGTTTGTGATACTCAGAGGACCAACATCAAATGCTGCTGACAGAGCCTGGGCTGACACCCCACTCCTCAAGCCTCAACCCTTCGCCTATTGAGAAGGTGCAGAGGCATCTGACCTGAGCACTTCACTGAACTTGTTGCGCTCAGAGTAAATTCTCTATACTCTTCAGTTAAATATGTTAAATTACACTACTGATTAAGTGATATTAAGTGCTGTTCAGCTCTTCAGGCCTAAACTGTTGGCCAGGTCTGGGGCTAAGAGTGGCAAGAGGGCTCATTCTTAACCTTGTGATTCAATGACAGGATCTCCCTCCCTTTATCCTTATCCTTTCTCATCTTTAATCTTTTTCCATCCCCAGCATCCACATAAATAATTTTAGGTTAAGTTTTAGATTAATTTATTTTAGTCCTAAGTTTCCTTTTTAAAGTGTGCTTTAATAATCTACTAAGTAATAGAGTGAATCTTGTCACTGAACTCTGTCATACTTTAACTTTTATAACTTTAACTTCTATTCTTAACCTGCTTTTGACAATACCTTGGCCAGTGATTTTCTGAGCAACTGGAAACACTCATTGGTGACAAGTAGTCTCAGCTGGCTGCATTACCACTATTAACAACTGGCAATTCCCATACAGTTGCATCAGATGGTGTGCAGTTCAAAACCTTCCGAAACAGTAAGAAACTGTGCTAATACTTTTTCAGTCTGACTACTGATAAACTTGTCTTCTCCTTGCTTATTCTTTTGGAGATCTTAGTGTAAACTTTGGAGAGGATATTATCAATTGATCAGTTAAACTCTGCTCAGATTTTTTGCATTTCTGATTTAGCTATTACATCCTCAAAGTACCAAGGGTTGAACCTTAAAACAAGTTATTTAATGCAATGTAACTACAACATTTTTAATTTATCAGATAAATACTCAAGTTCATGGTTTTAAGCCATTTTTCTTTTCTACCAAGAAACTTACTTATACATCTCTCTCAAAGAATAGCACAAATTAAACGTATAAAGAACAGCTCTTCTTTTTTAGAAATAAGAGCATGAGAATAAGTATATTAAGAAACATGTGCTAACATTCAAAAAATAAAGGATCTGCCCAGCTTGGGAGAAGTGAGAAATTAATTCAGAAAAGATAAGAAAAGTAGATTCTTCATTCCATAAAACTAATATCTGCATAATTTAATCCTGAGATGTTAATGATTAAAATAGGTTTACCCTATAATTTCTTCCAATTAGCTTATAGAGGAAGACAAATTCTACTCCCTACTAGGCACAATCACATAAATTGCTTAATTCTTATGCCCAGGCAACCCAAACACTTCCTCCTTTTCAGGGCAAAGTCTGTAATGCAAAACACTTTGAGGCCTGTTATTGCCTGACTTGAAAAGAATCCATCTGGCTAAGGTGAATGAATAGTGAACATATATAAAACATTTCTCCATGGTTAACCTCATCTCATTTGATTTGGAAAGGTGCTCATATGCAAAATAATGGGTAAGTGCAAATTAATGACTTTTCCATTTTTACAAGTCACTTTTCAAATTATGATTCTAGCTTAAAATGCAAAAAGAAGATAACAATAGAGAGAAATGAGGAATTACTAACTTAAAATAAAATTGCTGTTATGGAATTATAGAGTATGGATAAAATAAAAATCATTCACCCTAAGGTGACAGGAAATAAATAAACTTACAGATGAAGCATACACATTGCTAAGCAATCTACTTCAATGAAGAGTTATTCTCTTTCCTCTGTATTTTCCTCATTTCTGTACTCAATCTAGTTTAATTATTCACAAGATTACGTCCCTGTAACATCTTGTAATAACTTTGTAGATGTATTTCATTGGTATACTGGAGAACTTCATCATTAATAAAATAACAAAATTTCTGACAGCACAGTAAATTGATTCCTTGCTTTTGATATTGTTTTGAAGAGGAGAGCAGAAAAGGAGTCAAATGTAGTTCAGGTAACAGCCTCAATCAAAAAGACAAAGCAATTAAACATTTGTGATCTGAATCATGCACTTGAAAAATATCTGCATACATTATTCTAAAAACTGAAACACAATTTAGTTCACAAATATAGCAAAGAAATATGAAGCTTTAAAATTTTGCATGAATTTTTATTTGTACATGATCTTGTCAGAATCTAAACATAAATGATGAATCTAATAATATCTTAAGTTACCAGTGAAAGAAAGATTAATAAAGACTAGTGAAGCACTGTAAATAATTTAAATAACACTGTTTCACAATTAAAATAATAATCGATTCCTTTCATTATTTTTTTAACCTCTACAGATCTTACCAGCATTAATTATTAGCAAAACAGATGAACTTCCAGAGGCATCCTACCTTGTAAACAACCACCCATGTCTGTAGAATGTGCATATGTTACAAGGCAAATAAGGCTTCAAGTCTTATATGTCAAGAACACCATCTATAAATGGCAAAACAGATAGTTCGGGACTTTACATGATTTTAAAGATTCAAGTCAATTTAACTGTTGCCCAGCATTCACAATGGACACAAATATTCTCCCCAGAAACCCTGTTGCTCATTATTTCTGCTAAGTCAATGTGTAGACTACTCTTTATAGAGCTAAGTTATCCTTACCTTGTAAAATAATATGTCACAACAGCCCCTGCTACTGTCATCTGCTGACAGGCTAGTATAAACTCGCTGATCCAGATGAGTCCCACTACATGGTACCACCACATGTATTTCAAAGGACCTGCCATCCGAAATTCAACAAATCCTTCTTCATTTGGGACAGGGCTGCCTACAAATAAATGAGGGTAAAAAAAAAAAAATTATGCTTACATCAACTCACAATGAAGGAAGCATATGGTATTAGCAGTTCATAACCAGTTACAGTAGAAACACCTCTAGATTCTACTCACAGTTTTAAATGCCATGTTTAGGAAGATTGTTCTTAAAGAAGAGAGCTTTTGAGACAATAAGTATAATGGTATTGGGGAAAAAAAAACCCACTAAAGAAATTTCCTCAACTAACAACCATCTCATAGCAAAAATTCATATAGTTAAACATAATGAACGTCTTCTTCAGTCATTCCTAATTTGAGTTTGCCTCTTTATCACTATTTTTCATACAGCAGGAATCAATATCAGCTCCTTACATCTAGACATCAACATTAACAATCACTTTTGTTTTCCTTATGGTAAGCTTTTGCAGCTTTACAGCTGTTAAAAGACATATGGGAATAGCCTTAGAAATTATAAATAAATTATTTCATATATTCAAAAAAAGTCATTGACTCCTTGAATAGCAATGAATAGCAATATCAGGTACAGAGACTGACAGCATGTCAGAACACTCCTAGGATAAGCTCTATTTCAATGTGTTAATGCACAGTGAGATGGTTCATCTTATACAACAGTTACATGAACAGCTGATAAGATTCAGAAAAACACTGCAAAGAACATTGTGTACATAAAGTGCTTACCTTGAAATCCATTGTTTTGACTTGGCACTGACAGCACAGCATGTTATCCATATTCTTAGTTATGCTTTTATACTTACATATAAAATTAATGTTTTCTTGTAAATAAGTTAAATACTGAAATAATTCTGATGTCAATGAACAAGGACTTGGCCTTATTTGCACAGTTTATTTAACTGATAATAGTGCTGATACTGAGTACATATAAGCTATAAAAATAAATTCGTTTTTGCAGAATCAAGGCAGGTTGAAGGGTTCTGTCAGTTAACTATAATATCACACTGCATTCTGCTAAAAATTTAGTGCCTGTGCAGTGGTCTGACTCAGAAAGTGAAGCACAGGGCTGAGACTTTCAGTGGTGACCATTTTCTGAACATAGCACAGCATGCAATAAAAACTAAAAATTCCATAATTAATGAGAACAAGAACATGTGAATTCTGTTGCCTCCAACCCTTGCTAAGAACTGAGCATATGAAAAATATTTATCTTGTATTACTGTGAAATAGCTTTGTGACCTGAAACAGTGCTACTTTTGAGTCAGTAGCAAACAACACATTTAAAAAATTTAATTTAATTTAAAAATTTAATAATGAATGACAGTCTCTGTTGCCTACAATGTACTGCAAAATAACAGACTTTTTAAAAAGGATTTGCTGTGTGCTTTTTTTTTTTGGTTGAAGTAGCCAAGGACCTATAGAATTGATTAATTCTGGAAGCTCTTGTCAGACCCTGAATACAAACAAAGCTTTCACCTTCTATGTACTGAAGAGCAGGCAGGAATTAGGAGTACATTGGCTGCTCTCAGAATACAATGTACAAACAGCAGAAAAATCTTCCTAATGATTCTGGAATAATACTGACTTAAGTTACAAACAACTGAAAACTAAAATCAGAATATTTACATTGTAGGAGAAAGTAATTGTGTGCAATGGCCTGTCCCTTATTGTGTACTCATCTGTGTGAGTACTATCTACAGTATTTGGTGATTCCAAGATCATGCTGTCTTTAATTAGTGTGTGGAAAATTAGAGGGAATTATTTGAAAAATTGCTATAGCAGTTTTATTAATAGATTCTCATGGTTTGCAGCAAGCCAACTTGCATCAAATCAAAAAGCCAACCTAACACACAAAGTACCATGCTGAGAATGAAGACTCAAATGCACAATAACCTTCTTGACACAAGTGTTCTGAAGTCAGTGAAGCAGACAGGAATAGAAGCACAACAAGTGGGTTTTTTTCTTTGATATTTCCAAGGGCTTTTAAGTCAACTCTGCTAGAAATCATACAAAAATGAAGTGAAATTTATTTAAAATAAGTGACTGCTTACCTGTAGTACCAAGAAAAAGCAGGACTGTGATCCAGTATGTCCAGAAGACGATAAGCACAAAGAATGTCCAAAATGGCTGGAAGACTAACAGCGGCAGGTGAATGAAGACCTTGCCAGCCACGTGGAACAAGGCAATGGTGAGAGCTACTCTTTTGCGCATAATTAACACGATCAAGAACATGATAACCTAGAGGAGGCAGTTTCCAAATCACATTTTAGAGTACTGGAACAGAATCAATCTGCTCTTTGGCACAGCTAGTATATTAAACACACTAAATTAACACATATTCTATCTATAAGATCACAAGACTAAAATGTAAAACCTCTATCAAGTTCTTCTGGCGATAAATTATTTTCCAAATTATACTTTTGGGGAATTCCATTCTCATAATTATATATTTGGAATCATTACCAGCCTTAAGCTGATAAGACCAGATTCTACCCTCAATTATGTTAAAGCAGTTAAATCAGCAAGTTTTAACCTTCAATTACATTTAAGGTAATTTAAAATTTATATGACCATGGTGTTGTGGTCTTATTGGATGTATGTATATGTGTGTGTGTGTATAATAACATAGGGAGTAAGAATCTAGGAGAGGGAACGAAGAGGAACTTTTGGATTAGGATGTGAAGGAACAGGAAGAACAGAAGAGGGTGTCTACAATTCCTGTGAATTTAGTCAAACAGTGTTGGTTTTTGGTAGTAAATTCAGTGACTCTGAAATGAACAGCAAGACCCAAAGAAGATAAATTTGTTCAACTGGTATTAGTATTTCAGTTCACAAAGATTTTTGAGAATGACTTCTTTCACAAGTAGGCTAAGGACTTTCAAATATACTGAAATGACTAAGTACTCTGAACTGAGAACCTAAGAAAAATCTCTTTGGATTGGCAGTCCAATCTCATACCTATTCTTGGAAGTCCCTGTGGATATTTTGCAGTAGATTAAAGTACCTGCAGGGCTAGAAAGTCTCTCCTGACTCAAAATCATATATTAGAGAACAGTTCCTAGAAAGTCTCCCTTGACTCATAATCTGATGTTAGAGAACAATTCCTGAAAGTTAAAAAATAACATAATGAAGGAAAATCACTTCAACAGAAACTGTGGCAGAAATAAACTGCTCTAAAATATTCCAAATACAATGCTTTCACCCGAATAAAAAAATAGAGAACAATAGGAAGACAAGAACAAGAAAATAATACAATCATTAGCAAAACATACCGTGAAGACTGTAGCTGCAATGGCATAGATCAAGAGAGCCTGAAGATTGTCTTTGGCTATTTGGGTCTCAAGAGCACTGGCAGATATTCTTTGTTTAGCATAGAGCCACCACAGGACACCTGTACCACCTATGTTTTAGTAGGAAAACAAAAAGGAAAAATTAATGATCCATCTTCTGTGTGATGCATACCGTCTTGTCCCAGAAAAATAAAGCAGTTCTTTCCTTTTAAGTCTGGTCAGGTACTGAATACTCAAGAGTACTGATGGTCAACCAAGCTGGAACTTCAGAGGAGGGAGAAGTAGCTAGTTCTCCTCTGTTGCCCTAACAATGACTATCACAACTTCCACTAGATAGTTAATAAAATAACAAAAGGAAGAATAAATAGTTCTATGGTAGGCTGTATGTATGAATGTATATGTATGTATAATAATGCAGGGAGTAAGAATTTAGGAGGGAGAACAGAGACAGACCTTTGAATTAGCATGTGCAATAACAAAAGCAACAAGACAAGGAGTCTACCATTCCTGGGAACACTAATCAAAATAACAAGTATCAGCCTGATGCTGAAAACAGCACCTTAATCATAAACTTGCTTTAAGCGATGTCTTGGACACTGGAAAAAACATTAGTAAAATGCACAGGAGGCAAATACAATGTGAGGAACTATCTTCTCCCCCCTGTTATGTTAATCTCAGCCTTACGGCCAGAAAAACATTCTCCTATTCTAGCTGCCTTTCCAAGGCAGAACTTTCCTTGAACACAGGTCTCCAGCCATTCAGGGAGATAAACTCTGCTCTCTGGTACAATTCTTTTATCATTTAAGTGTCCTTCTCTATTCTAATGGTATTTCTGAATCAAATACATAAGTTTAGCAGGGAGGTTGGACTAGATGAGCCCCTGTGGTCCCTTCCAACCTTACCCACTGATACTGCAATCAAATGTTTTTGCTGAACATACTGTGTTTAGGTCTAAAATGAAGTAAGCCCTTTTGATATCTACTAAACAAACAGTCGAGACAGAGTAAGCAGTATGTATCATAAGAGACAGGTTTTTATTCAAGCCCTGTAATAGATGAAACTTTTTAGAACATAGCAACAGATGCCAGTCAGATAAGTCATTCAACCATTCAACTCTTTCACTCAACATGGTTGCTCAGCTCCTAAAAAGAATATAAAGGAAAAAATAAAATCTGTATTTTTCCTTTTCCCTAGTCATAGATTGTGAGGCCATTAATCAGAAAACAAAAGTGATCCTGAAAAAATATAGATGGTGTGTTGATTTTTTCCATCCACTGCAGTCATAAATTGCAATAATTAAATCACTAGTGCTTCCTAATACAATTATTCTATTTTTTTCCTTCCCTACAGTTCTGTGCCCAGATATTTTGGCTTAGCAACTCAGTAATAAACTTAGAAAACTTTAATTTTATGAATTTGAAAGCTAATGTGATAAAATAAGGCTATTTTCACATAAACTACATCATTTTGGAAGGGACAACCTTTGGTCATTTCCAAGATAGCACGGCTGGTTGCATTTCACACATGACCCAGGTCATGCTAGTCTTCCTGAATCATATGGAAATACAAGGATTTTATTAGAATTGCTAGACAAGCACCTTTACTTCCTATCTTCAAGAGCAGGTTTAAAAGAGCTACTCAGAACTGAAGGGCTGCTGAACATGTCAGAGTTGTAAATATATAGAGCTGTAAAGTCAATAGTTGCCCTTTGATTTCTTCATGCACCAGCCGTGGTGTGGGAGTGCCATCAGACACAACCAGGATTAGCTGCCTTGCTGACCTGTTTAGAAGGCAGGTTAAGAAGTAGGCAACATTTAGGGCTGCGCTACAAGTGCTGTGAGAAATCTCCTGCACTGACACCTGTGGGCTCCAGTGAGCTAGGCTTATATAAAGACTCCCTGCCAAGTAGGGTGTGCAAACATTCAAGGAGCAATGTACTCTCCGAGAGAGATCTGCAATTATTAAGGTGGCATTTCAATGTGCATCTTGAAAAGAAAGGATTCAAAAAAAAGGCTGAAGGGAAATGCATGATCCAAGATCTATGTGGGATGTAGCTGGGCTGAAGACATGGAGCACAAAGACTGGAACTGGGCACTCAAACTGGGAGACAAACAAGACTTACCAAGTGATCCCAGAATGACAAGAATTGTTAAAATCCAGACAAGTACTCTTGAAATGTACCTTATTATAACCATCAAAATCATGGACAACACTGCAAAAGAAAACAAATAAAATAAGCAGACTAATTACTTCAAGTAAATAGCCTTCCTAATTTTCTCACTGCACTAAGATAACTGCATTCCAGTAGAATTTTTACAAACAGATTTCTTTTTTGAGACTTACAAACTCACTGAATAGACAGTTAGGAAAATCAGGCACCTCTACAACTTCTCCTTTGATAATGTTGATTAAAACAAAGAGAGCATAAATACATTTATACAATACATTAAACACAAGACATAATGCATGCACATAGACAGAGATGTACTTAGACAATGACCAAACAGACAGCAAGACATGACAGTACTTTTAGTCTGGTAACATGAGCACACCTCCTGAGGACCAGAGCAGAGTCTGCACTCAAATACACATGTCAAAAAAGTGCAGTTAATATGAGATCTGTGTATTCCAAAATGTCATGCCAGTCATAAGTAAAAAAATACACACCAGCTAAGGCTAAGTGAGTGGTGTGTACATACTCACATTTTAACACATACATGTTTGTGTTCGGTAGTTACATGCAAGCCACTAGAACCTGGCTTTTTAAATCACAGTCTAACCCTCTGTTTTAAAATAAATAATTTCTGTTTAACTATGAAATTACAAAAACTATTTTAAATTAACCGTATGTAAATTCTGTACTAACTTCTGCCTCTAACTGAACAGTGGCACTGTGAATCAGCCACTAGCTTTCAGACTCTGAACAGTTTTTCTACCATTATTACCAAATACTGAAGCTGTCAAGATGTAAAAAAAAAAAAAAAAACAGCTTTCCAGTTATAGTTGAAAACATACACAGTGGTCTTTTGTGTGGTTGTAGGGGGGGTTAATGGTATGTAGGATCCTCTTCTTTTTTCCTTTCTTTTTCCCTTCCTTCCCCCCCACCCTTTTTTTAACCACAAAAGCAAATAGAAAACAAAGGAACCCTCTAACTGATGCATCTTTGCAGTGTTTCTTTCTAAACAATATACTGCTCATATGCATAGTTAATATCTTGATCCTCCCATTTTAGCATTTCAGATTTTATACTTTGTATATACTAAATAAACTCACTAGGAAAGCAATTTATGTCGGTGGGCAACATTTCGGGTCAAACAAGATTACTGTTAAAACAGCTCTTCAGTCTAGAGCAGTGTCACTCTATAGGCTAGAGGCATCTCGCACCTATAGAAACAAATCAACACCTCTGTACTGTTGGGAATTTCCAGGTTTTCATAAAAGGCTGAGATTTTCAAAGATCTGAAGTTTTAATTTTGAAGGAAGGGGAAGAAGGAGGTAACATACATGTCAACATATGGGTACCTAATTTTTTTGTTTTCACTCTTAAAGTTCTCACATCTTTGTGCACATATGCTAAATGAAATTCCCTACATCCAACAGGAGTGTGCTATTGTGCATTTCTCAACCTGTCCTTTTTATTTGAAAGGGGTTAATTTGGACTTCAGTTGGTAGAAGATGACTACTATGAATGCAAAAGGGGAATACTATAATAAAAATTAAGAAAAAATGGGTGCTGTCTTAATTATATCAAAATTAATGTCGGCTAATTAACAAGCCATCCATCCTCCATCTCATAATCAGTGTAAGAAAAACAAAACCAGGAATGCATATGCATATTACTTATGAAAATGTTGCCCAGCTCTCAAACAAAATTAAAAAAGCATTCTGAATAATTTTCAAAGGGATTGTTGCTATTATACATGTTTTTTGCTTATATTGTGGTTAGAGTGTGTTAACAATCTCCTAAGGGAGTACACTAAGAAATAGCTAGTAATGAGAAAAACAATTACCTAGTGATAACAAGCAAAGTCCCATTATAATCTCTTTGCTGGTCATAACTCCACTAATCAGCCTGTGTAAGACACTACTGTCACTGACAAAGGTGATCAGGGCCTCTGCAAACTTGGCATAGCAGGAAATGTTCACAGGAGCACAGCGATGGAAGAATGGAATAGGTGCACTGGTGACACAAGAAAAAAAATCAGAAAAAAAAATTACTCCTACTTAATATAAATGCCACATCAACACACAAATGAAGGTGAATAGATGCAATCATTCCACCCTTATAACATCATAACCAGAAACTATGTGTTGAATGCACAAGTGCTGCTGAAATGAGGATGATCATAATGGAAAGTGATGCAGTTCTTACAAATAACCCTGTGAGGCTGGAGTGTACATTCCAATAAGATATTATTACCCTCCCACCCTTAAATGACAAGGTGCAGAAAGTATATGTTCCTATTTCCACTTAAATGTCTTTCTTTCAAGTGTCAGATGGTGACCCAGCAGCTGAAACAATGCCTTTCACTCATGTTAGAATGGAATACTGGTCCACATTTTCAGCTAAAGAAATTGCAGAATACAATACTCTTCTTGAGTGTATATATTTTGTACTAAAGGACATCAGTATTCACAACTGCTGCAAAGCAAAATGAATGTATTTATTCCTAGTCCTTCCCCATACTGAGCTTGTTCTTGTATTGAATATTACAGTCGCAGTGTTTATATTCATTAATTTTGTTAAAATTATGCCAGGATGCCTCTATTGCTTTGAACCGTATTTGAAACACCCTCACAAAAAACTGTTAAGACTATGAACAAAACTTTGCAGAATGCTCAAAAAAAACCTGCTATCAAGTCTCTCAGAGAAAGATGTAAGAGAGCAAAAACTTCCCTTTTAAAAGTGGGTAATTTTGTTTTCTAAATGTCTCCCATTTAATGGCAGTCTGTCTTGCTCATCAACTATGTCAGATCTCAAAGTGGCCTATTACAGTATTTGATCAATTCCCAATTACACTCAGACATGAATTACATGTTCTTTCCTGTAATTGGATCCAATGAAAAAAATGTCCTTTCTATTGTTTCACCTGCCCAATCTTCCTTACTTGAAAGATTTCATTGGACTGTAGCAGCAGTGAACATAATCTTCCACAGTTTCCCCATTTCAGCAAAGACCTATAAATCAACAATTTTCTGTCCTCAGTAACTATATTTTAAGGCATGTCTTTCTAAAATTCTAACCACATTTTAAATGCATAGTGCCAGCTGCCTTAGGCACGTATTTCCCATCTATTGTTTTTTTAGGTAAAAAGGATGACATGGTGAAAACTATTAATGTGTATTCTGTAAAGAAATTCGGAGAAATTATGATCACCTGACATTTCTAGGTAATTAGTAGAATCCCAGGTTTTTGTTTAAAGTCACTGATGATTGCAAATTTTATGGTTCTAGGATTACAGCGCTGAGTAGGTAAATGCATTTGGAGATGCTCACATTGATGGTCTACTTTTGGGTAGTAATGAATACAGCAGTTAAGCACAGCAAAGTAATTGTGCATTAGTCATAGTTGCTAAAAAACAATTTAAACCCATAATGATGGCTGCCCTACTTAAAAGGTGGCCTATGTATCCTTTTAGCCTCTTAAAAAATAACCTATTTCGGAATACTGCTGCTCATTATATGCTGTATTACTGAAAAAGACTGAAATTTGAGAGGTTTATTCAATTGTTAACTGCTACAACTTTATAGAAAGCATAGAGCATTTATAAGTTGTCACTACCAATAACAAAGCCCAAATTTTGAGGTGGGAGTAGGTACAAGAATGTTATTCCTGCATCCAAATACAAAAATATTCACTTTGAAAAGGGAAGTAATGAGATTAAAGTAGTCTTCCAAAATACATCCCAATAGAAGAAAACATGCTTTTTGCATCTGAGTTTGTATTAGTCATCTAATATCCCTTAACCTAAAGCAACTTCACTACTTAAGTTACCTATTTTCATGTGCAGTAATTAATTACTAAGTTTGTTTTAATTAATAAAAGAAAATAGGTTATTGGTTCCTACAAGCTTTTTTGAGTAAATGGGACTCCTGAGAATGTACTTTTGAGATCTGCTTTTGCTCCAGTGGTTCTGACTGAAAGCGTAGGTGAACTAAAGTGTCCTAATAAAAAAACACAGTAATAGATATTCTTCATGACCTGTGCTAGTTTATATGAGCTCTTGATTATATCTTGGTGTATTACTTACTGAAAAGGAATTACAAATTTCTAAGAATAGCAACATGATGCTTAATCATAAACAAGTACAAATAAAACTCAAGCCAGTATATGATGGTCTCAGAAGCTGTACTTTTAAAGCATTATTCATGAAGTTAGGAGATCCACCTGATTGATACCGGATTTCAAAGCATTTTTTCCTCTCACTGCTATCCCTGTGTATGTACAGGGGTAGTACAGCAACCTGTGTGTGGGGAGGGGCAGTCCAATTGGAATTCCACTGCTAGCTGCTCTATATAACCTCTAAAAGGCAGTCCCTCAGCACAGCTCAGCACAGCAGTTTATAGATAAATGCTACTGGGGACTGGACAGGTTTTCCTCCAGGGGCCTCTAAATATGCAGTAATGTCTACAGAGGCTGATATAGGCTGGGTGCAGAAGAAACACATACCGCTAACTGCACTGCTAGACTGTACTGCTCCATCAATACCTTGAAAATGGATGGTAGGAGTACATTGACAGCCTCAGCTGAAGGCTGTGAAGAAGCCTGGTCATCAAACAGAAAACATCAAGGGACAATCTTCACACTATATGCTACCTCCATCTAACGGAACTAATGGGAATCAGAGGGTTCATAACCCTTGACAGATTGCATTGGTTTCAGCTGAGGTAGGGTTAATTTTCTTCACAGTGGCAGTTATGGAGCTTGTTTTAGATTTGTGTTGAACACGACTGATAATGGAGAGATGTTTTTATTATTGCTGAGCAGGGCTTGCACAGAGCCAAGGCCTTTTCTGCTTTTCATATGTCCATTTATGCTGGTAAAGGACATTGGGGGTGCATGGGAGGCTAGGAGGAGATGCAGCCAGGACAGGTGGACCAAAGAGACAGTGGACAACTGTCCAAAGAGATATTCCAGACTACATGGCATCATGCACACAGCATAAAAAGGGGGAAAGAAGAAGAAGGAGGGCACATTTCAAGTGATGGTGTTTGTCTTCCCAAATAACTAGTGTGTGTGATGGGGCCCTGATCTCTTGGAGATGGCTGAACACTTGCCTGCCCATGGGAAGGGTGAATTAATTCCTTGCTTTGCTTTGCTTGTGTGTGCAGGTTTCCTTCCCCTATTAAACCATCTTTATATCAACCCACAAGTTTTCCAAGTTTTCAACCTTTTACCCTGTCAGCTCTCTCCCCAGTCCTGCTGGTAGGGAAGTGAGCACATGTTTATGGGGGTCTGGGTTGCTGGATGGGGTTAAACCATGACACAGATCAAATGTGACTGTTAGGTAAGTTCTTCCTGAATGTCTCAGTCTACAAGATGTTGGGTTTTCATTTGGTTGTCTCAACAGGATTCCATTTCTCCTTCAAATTACACTTACTCAAATAATTTAACTATAAAAACCTGGAAACTAGTGGTTTACAGATACAATGTTGGCCTTTTTTGCCTTAGGGCAGTAAGTTTAGACTTTTCAATCTCAAAAATGCTCAAAGGTGTCATAAACTTCAGTAATACCATATCAAAAACGGGAAATATTCCATCTACACAATAGCTTATTTAAAATAATACAAGGTAGTTTTTATGAGTAATTTACATAGCATTATTTAATCTCCGACGCATTTTTCTATCCTTCTGTTTTCCTACTAAGATATATTCATTGAGACTGAATGACATGGGAACACACAATGAGAAGTCAATATAATTCTGGTAAAAATTAGGACTAACAAGCCTTTTCAGTATGCAAACTGGCACTGAAGTTTTCATTTGTTTTTGTATTACTGTTGTAACAGCTGGCTAGCTGCATGGAATATTAATCTACATGGAGAAAAGTAAAAAAAGTTAATATTCCAGCTGCCATTAATTGTCACTATAATTTTAAAAAGAATATTCAGTGGAGAAGCTACAATGTATACAAGAAAGTCTTAAAATCAGAATTTGTAGAACTGACGCAAATATAACATTTACAAAAATCGTAACAGAAAACTATGCATAAGACTCTGCAGCTAACACCCACGACAGAGTATATTTGAGAAGCTAAATTTTGAGAAAACACAACATGGTTCTTTTCTAGTTAGTGCAATTACTGACAGAAGACTGTGCACAACAGCTAACAAATCATTTCTCTTTTAAGAAATGCTCATCTCCACAGATCAGGCAGCAGAGCTAGAAGAGTTTATGAAGCTATGAACTTTCCAATCCTATTTCACAGCTGTCTTAAAACAATATACCTCGAAATGATCTCTTAATAAAATACAGCTCTCTTTTTGGTACTCGACTATCCTTATATTAGTCATTTGTGGACTGAAAGAATGAAAAATGAAGCAATTTGCATCTATCTTACTGGCTGAGGTAAGGTGTAAGAAGTGAATGCTGCAGAGATTGTGCATCCCCACATAATTTGTCCTCCCAAAGATTAAAAATGTTCCATGATTGTCTCAGATCTGCATTGCTGACAGGCAGCTGGCTATAGATAGGGTGAAAGGCAGTAAAGCAGCTGATACTTAGAACAGTGTCAGTCACATGAGACAAGAGAATTTGAAGATATCAGCTCAATAGTTTCAGTAACACATACACGGGTAATTTGGGTTTTTCTTTGACTGTTATTTTCATTACATTTTAAAAAACAGAATTTTAAAAATAGACACAATAATACACTAAAATATCTACCTGGTAAGAGTTGAACATGTGTTGGTATTTTCTAAAGAACTCTCACGATCAAAACAAATTTCCCTCCACCCCAAATCAGACAATTTGATCATATTACCTCTCTGGAACAGGATATTTAGGACATAGCTTGGCAGCCCTTGGGTCTGTAGTATATTCTGATGGCTGTAGCTCATAGCTACATAGAGCGGATCCTGTTGAAAAGTTAAAAAAAAAATTGGTATGGAAAACAAATAAAAATCAAACATTAATATTCTTTGCAAACAGCATTAAAACTGATACAGGTGCTGATTCTGCACCTCCTCATGTCATTACCACAAAGTTTTGCTACAGTTCCTCCTGTAAAGTGGTGAATTGAGTCCAACACAGTTGTCAGTAGAATACAATTACACTCTCCATCTAGCTTTAGATTTTCCAAAGTTTGGATATTTGAGTGGAAAGGACTAATTTGCAATGTGGTGTAAAAGAGAAGGACACAAAAAACGGTGATGTCCCCCTCCCTGCTATTCCAACGTGTTTTTCTTGATAATTTTTAATGCATGAACCTTGCATAACACAACATTCATGACAGAAAGAAAATATTCCTGGGTTTTCAGGGCTTTTTTGTGCATGTGTATTCAAAATACAACTAGTGTATAGATTTCAGGGAGAGGAACAAAGAACCCAAACTGATAAAGTTAGAAAGTTTGCTAAGAAATAATAGAAGCTCTGCATTACATATCTAAAGCTTCTAAAAAGCTGAACTCTCTCCATAAATAAATCGGTACAGCACAGTAAAAACCAAAAAAGTTACCTATAACAAAATTTAAACGTAAATCAAGTTTTCTTTTGTACCTGACACTTGCCTAATGGAAGTGCCTTACTTAGGTGACATTTATTTCAATTTATCTGAAATGAAGACACTGAACATCTGACCCAATGCTTCTAGGAAATCAGCAACTTTCAAATCGGATTGGAGCCCTAGTATATCAGAAATTGCAGAGGTAAGGTAGCCTTCAATGATCTAAGCTGCCTATCCAAAGATGAATTTCTTTCCAAGCTTGTTTCCTAATAGATTGCTTACTTCCACATGCTTTTAATACATAGCTTTTAGTCCTTTTCCCCTGTGCAACAGACTAAGGACTTATTTTAAAACGGACTTATCTTAGTCTTGATCCTCAATCTAAATATTCAATTATTTCCATTATTAAAGTCACCTCTTCAGGAACAGTATGTAGAAGAGAGTTCTGCAAACTGGATCTGGATAATACATATACACCATTACCCAAAATAAATCAAGAATTTTGACAAAGAGCTTTATCTTGGCCTGCATTACACCAAATATAACTATTATTTGTCAAATTTGTAGAACATTATTTGCAGAAATTTAATCTATCATTGCTACATTTCTACCTCTATGAAGATACCACTTCTATTCACAGACTGAAAGACCATAGAGCCTACTTAGTTGCCTCAGCTGCTCTCTATCTAATGCAGCATCTGGAACACTATTTAAGTACCACTTCTACAAAGTAGTTTTTTGGAAGCCAGTCCAAATGCAGTATTGAAAAAAGTTAATTTCCTACAAAGCGAAGTTACGAGGTGAAACACTAGAAATGCATTTTCAATTATACTGTTAATATGAATCTTTATGCCGCTGGTTATGTGGAAAACATGGCATGAGATAAATAGATATCAGGCAGACAACATTCCTCAGATCTTAATTGTAAAAGAAATATCTAAAATAATTTGTCTTTTTTGGACAAAAGGCTCTAAACTGCTGGATGCCTCACTGCAAGAAAGACACTAAGGTGCTACGAGTCTGTCCAGAGAAGAGCAATGGAGCTGGGGAAGGGTCTGGAACACAAGTCCTATGAGAAGTGGCTGAGGGAGTTGGGGTTGTTTAACCTGGAGAAAAGGAGGCTCAGGGGTGACCGGATCACTCTACAACTGCCTGCAAGGAGGTTATAGCCAGGTAGAGGTTGCCCTCTTTTCCCAAGTAACCAGACACAGGGCAAGAGGAAATGGCATCAAGCTGTACCAAAGAAAGTTTAGACTGGGTATTAAGAGTAATTTTTTCACCAAAAGCATTGTCAAGCATTGGAAGAGGCTGCCTGGGGAAGTAGTTGAGCCCCTATCCCTGGACGTAGTTAAAAGATGTGGAGATGTGGAGCTAAGGTTAATGGTTTACTAGCGGACTTGATGACCTTAAGAGTGTTTTCCAGCCTAAATTACTCTCTGGTTATGATTCTATGATGAGAACAAGGAGCTCCATAGGAAAAAATGGCATATGTGTTATGGGGACAAGTGTATATAGATTCACGATACACGGTATTTGAGGCCACCTTGGCCATTCTGCCCAAGTGACCAGTGTGAACTACAGTTTAAGTATCTTACGCAAAGACCCCAACACTTAAACAAGCCTAAAGGGCAGGGTTGGTCTGGGTGGGTGCCCATGCTCCTTTTTGAGTTTTAGCAGTTCAGGCAGGAGAGAACGAGGGCAGGATTTACTATGGAGAGGAAAGGAAACTCTTTTTGCAAATACGCATCTGGAGACCTGTTTAGATGACAAACGTAAATGAAGCAAAAGCAAATGCCAGACCCTGATGTGCATATAGGTCAGAAGCCATTGGGTAACCCAATACACCCCTGGTTGTAGAACAAACTGGAGACACCTTGACAGTTTCCTTTGGAAGCCAAAAGCATATTCCCTCCTGTCAAGCCCAACAACTCAGAATACCACTACCATGTCTTGCCTGGGATTTGCTTTTGGGCTACTCTAGATCTTTTCCCTTCAGATCCCTATCTCATGGCATGATCTTTAGTCACAGCCAAGCAGAAAAATATTTTCACTGAGCCTGTCAAACAAAGGATAGTAACTACACTGTAATTAAAGAAACTACCAGTCCCATAGCTGAAATAATACCCACGAGATTATTTGTCTTTTTATCCCAAATAACTAGGCATAAATTCTAATTATTCCCATAAATATTTACTTATTATATTTTTAAAACCTTCCGACTTCTCTAATACTGTGTAGGAGAGCTTTAGAACGTGCTTGAATAACATCACTTTACATTAAACTTCAAACAAAAGAGTCTGTGTGCGTTACTAAATAACAGTTTTCATTTTCTAAGGTGAGAGAGAAGAATGAACTGCATTGTCAAACCTTCCACTCTACATTAGTTACTCTAGATTAGAAGAGACCAGCATAGCCAAACTTTTTGTTGCTCTTCAAGTTGTTAAGGGCTGAAAATCTGAAGGAAAGATTTGAGTCATCTACCTTGATGACATAATTAGTTTACCAAAGACACTACTTTTTATTCCTAAATGTTTCAAAACCAGTATGAGCAGGATACAGAGAAGAAACTAAAAAATCACTGAAATAATACAGCCTTTGCTTCCTATAGCAATGCATGTTTTTCTTCTGGAGAAACCCTAGGCAAATGACACCAAACTGTCCTACAAGGATTGGATTTCAGACCCCAACATGTTGTAACATTAAGAAAAATCCTTGTAAACTATGCAGAGCATCAGTGTTCGGGCTACTGTTGAGTACACAATAGTGTGCCTGTGTGTACACTTTGGTCCCACAATTCAGTATTTGGTGGTTTCACATACAAAGTGGTATCATGGAGACACACAATAGTTTCTGTTCCATGAATGGTTTATTTTTAATGAATAGAATTGCTCCAGCCATTAGAATATACTGGAGTCATAACTGAGCAAAGTACCTCAAAAGACAAACTTCCAACCTAGCTGTAGGAACTTCTTTCCTATGTCTCCTTTCTGTTTGGCTAAGGCTTGGATTAGTAACAAGCTAAACAGCCATTATCACTGGCACTCATAGAAAACAGTGATATTTAACCCAAGTTTATGTATAAAGATGCTGTAGAAAGCCAGGACTTATATTTCAAAGATTCTTTCTAAAAGAGAAGGTAAATTACTGAAGGTCTTCTGTGCTCAGAAGATACAGTATGCAGAAGACATAATGCCTTGCTTTCCATAACAGTAGGCCCAGGAAGGTCCAAAGGTGGTTAGGTAAAAATACTTTTAGAGACCAGAGCTCCAGTAGAGCTTTCCTTCCTGTATGTGCTTTGCTACAAACCAACAAACAAACTCCTGCTAAAGCAGGAGTTTAAACTATAAAGAGTTTACATCTTGAGAAATTGTAAGATTCCCTAAGTCAGCCAGTAAGAGAAGCAGTCCACAGAGGATACCAATGACATTTGTAAGTCAGGGAATACCCAGATTTATAGTAGTGGAAAGCATGCCAGGGGTTTTGGATTCCATTCTGGAAGCTCAGCAGCATCTACCTATCTGTCTATCTATCAACACTTATTAACAACAACAAGGATTAAAACAAGGGTTTTCAGATCTAGAAACATAGACTCATATTCAAAGTCAAGGATTTAAGCAGAAAAATACAAAAATATGCAGAGACGACAGATAGCTCCAGTACCAGGAGCAGCACAGTCACCCCAGGAATTTAGGAGTATATTCTTCTAAGTTACAAAGAGCTTCAAGCAGCTCCACATACCCCTTCTCACATAGATATGGCAAAGCACAGCCTGAGAGACAACAAACCACAGTTTTGAAAAAGTAATTTATATGAACTTCCGTTCTGAGTCTGACATTATGCATGAATTGTGCACTTACGTGGTATGACACATGTAACATGTTTAATGACTTTTTTTGCTTGTGTCTTTCATACTGAGGATGGGCTTAGAAGGTTCCAGTGCCCAGAGCTGGAGGACTATGGCTGGGAGAATGATAAACTCCCAGATGACCCTGAATTCGTGTGGAATCTGCTGCTCCAGCTGGATCCTCATGTATCTATGTGACTTCATGATGGGATTCATCCAAGAATACTCAAAGAGCTGGCTGATGTCAGTGAGAGGCCTCTCTCAATTATTTGTGAACAGTCTTTGGTATTTGTGGAGTTCCCAGCTGACTGGAAGCTGTCTAAGGTTGTCTCAGTGTTCAAGAAGTGCAAGAAGGATGACTCTAGAAACTACAGGCCTGTCGGTCTCACTTCAGTGCCTGATAAAATTATGGAGATGATTCTGGAGTTATTCTAGAGGAAAAACAACTGAATGACACCACAGCCATTGTCACAACCAGCACAGCTTCATGAGAAGAAAATCCTGCATGTCCTACCTTCTAGGACAGGGTAACCCACTTGGTTGATCAAGGAAAGCCAGTTGATGTGATCTTTTTGGATTTCAGTAAAGCTTTCAGTACTGTCTGTCACAGGACCCTTCTGGAGAAAATGTCCAGCCCACAACTGGGTAAACACATCATGTGATGGGTGAGCAGCTGGCTCACAGGTCAGGCACAAAGGCTTACAGTGAAGGGGGTAACATCAGTCTGGGGACCTGTCACTGGTGGGGTTCCACAGAGCTCTGTCCTTAGCCCTGTGCTCCTCAACATCTTCATAAATGACTTGCACACAGGACTCAAAGGCCCAAAGTCTGTTGGTGATGCAAAGAGGGGTCAGCAAATGACAGGGCTGGATAATTATCAACTGTATGAAGTTTAAGAAAGACAAGTACTGGATTCTGCACCTGGGACAAGAAAACCCTGGATGTATAGACAGATGGGTGAATAAGACCCTGGAGAACAGTGCTGCAGAAAGGGACCTGGGGGTCACTGTCAAGGATAAGTTGAATATGAGCGAGCAGTGCCCTGGCAGCCAGGAGGGCCAACCCTCTCCAGGGGTGCATCAGGCACAGCATCACAGCCAGGCAAGGGTGGGGGATGGTCCTGATCTGCTCTGCACTGGAGTAGCCTCACCTCGAGTACTGGGGGCTGTTTTGGGTGTCACAATATAAAAAAATACATAAAGCTCTTGAAGAGTGGCCAAAGGAGGGCAACTAAGATGATGAATGGCCTTGAGAAGAAGCAGTGTGAGGAGTGGCTGAGATCACTTTGTTGATTCAGCCTGGAGGAGACTGAGGGGAGATCTCATTGCAGTCTACAACTTCCTTGTGAGAGGAAAAGGAGAAGCAGGCACTAGTCTGTTCTCTGCAGTGACTAGTGACTAGACCTGAGAGAACAGACTGAAGTTATGGCAGGGGAGATTTAGGTTAGGTATTGTGAAAAGGTTCTTGACCCAGAGGGTGGTCCAGCACTGGAACAGGTTCCCCAGGGAAGTGGTCACAGCATCAAGCCTGACAGAGTTCAAGCAGTGTTTGGACAATACTGTCATGCACGTAGTGTGATCCTTGGGGTATCCTGTGCAGGGCCAGAAGGTGGATGTCATAGTCCCTCATGGGCCTCCCCAACTTAGCATATTCTATAGTGATTGATAATTGACTTCTAAAAAGCCATATGATGAAGCAGAGCTTATAGTTCAAAAACTTAGTAACTTATTTCAATGTCTTCTTTACAAGTAATGTCCTTTTAGTTCATTAAGTTCTCTGACACAGGAATAAAACTCAAGACACAGAAAAGTGCAGAAATGTTAGCAGCAATGAGACTGTTAAAAATCACAACTCCTCACCTCTGGACTTTCAGCCCAGTCCTACTTCCTCTTGAGTTCTGGGTGTTTTATGACTAAGTTCACCAATTAAAACTTAGCAATGTTAACTTAGTCAACATTGTGAATACATGACTCACAGATGATTATGCTTGACCAACCAACCCATGGAATAAAGGCTAGAGTATGATATTGATACTGACAGAAGTGGAGTTCAGGAAGACCAAGGCTCCCAGACTCACAAGGATAAAATTCTTAACACTTTTCTACATTTCTCACTCCAAAACTTGACTGAAATCTATCTGTCAAACTCTATCAGCTCTAAACTGTTAATCTGAACCATACTACCCCTTCCAAGCTTCATGCTTCCAATAACTGGATATTATTTTAGCGTATTATGGACTAGCATAGAAAAGTGGGAGTTACTGTCCTTTGCTGAGTTCTGTCAGTAAAGACAAGAATGCTGCACAACCCCAGAAAAACCATGCCTACAGCAAGTAATAATACGATCCTCTCTTCACAGACTCCTGCCAAATAGAAAAAGGTTTGGATCACCATGAAACAAAGCACATTATGTTGACCAGACTTTCTTTAGTCTTCAACTGCTAGGCCTAATGATAGTAATTAGAACCCATCTACAATTATAGGAAATAAGAATACATGCACTAAGGAAAAAAAATTTAGGATTGTATCAATTTTCTATTTACCTATTCTAGAACAACAAAAACATTCCAAGAGCAGACATATTTGATGCTTTATTTAGGAATGACATAGCATTTAGTTATGTATATATTAGCATCGGAGATGGAAATGATTGAGAAAACAAGAACTCTACATCTTATCCAGAGATTTTAATGTAGTCTAAAGTATCAGATAAAGTGGAAGCACCATAGGATTGCACAAACATAGCTAAACTTTGCAGCTATGCCTTTTGCAAACTGAGCAGGATTTGAACTAGAAGATCAAATAAGGACAGAGCTGAAATTTGACAGCGAAATCTGATTTCTGGGCCCTAGCAAAATAGTGATGCCTTGAGATGAGCAAAAAGGCCTAGGACAGACCATGTTACAGTCAGGATTTCTCAGATTAATATGACAGAGTTGTTCTCAGAAAAGCAAAGCTTCATTATCTACATCTACTCACTGCTGCCTTCCAGAAGCACAGTGTGTGTTTCAAGAGAAGAAAAGTAAAGTTTGTATGTATCTTTCTAGTACTCGCAGAGAGACATACCACCACTTCTTTAAAACAATGAGTATCAAAGGGCAAGAGAAATTACAGGTGCTTTTATAAATACATATGGGACTGAAGTGAAAATAAGCATTCTCCAATGCCTGCAAGAATATTTCAGGAAAGATCCACCCAGACAGATCTTCAAAAGTCTCTAGAATTGAAGACCACAAAAAGAACTATTGTGCTGTTACAACTAAGAGTATAAAAAAAAGAAAATCCTGGATTCAGAACTTACCTATCTATACATACATGTATTTTAAGTTGTAATAAAAAAAAAAAGACAACTCAATACGCTTCACTTCCTCCTACTCTTATGAACAGTATAGAGAGTTGAAAAATATTAATTTACCCATTCCTCCACTTGTATTTCTTCCAGAGCTAAATAAAACCAGCTACTCTGAAATAAAATGAAGAATCCATCTAGTGAAGTAGATGCTTCTCCTGCTGAATCTTTAGCTCTGCACAACTTGGAAAGGATATTCTTCAGGGCTAATTAAATATCCAAATAAAGTTTAGATTTTCTAGTCTAAGAGAATTATTCTAAGAGTTCATATTTTTTGTTTTTAAACATATTAATTGCAAAAAGTTTTGTAAATTAACCATAACTTGTGTGCAGAAAAATCTCTTTGATGCTTAGTGATTTCATTTTTGATCTTTAGTTTCACATTCTTCAGGTTATCAGATGATGGAATAATAATTGTTTAACCTTTTCTAAGATATTCCTGCTTTTAATGACCCATTCTTCCTGATAGTTTTCTCTTTTACAGACAGGGGAAATCACTGGTCCTTTTATTATGATAATCCTTGTTTCCTGTCTTAGTTTGTATAGAAATACAATATATGAATACATGCTGAGAATATGTTCATGTACAAGTTTAAAAAAAAGAAAGGACCAGAACACAGCCTTTATGATGCCAACATAGCAGGAGTTTACATAAAATGCAGTCCGTCTTCCCAATTCATAAACACTTCACTTTCAGACAATGCTGTGCCTTCAACCTAATTCTCTTGTGATCCTCAGTAGTTTCACAATCTCTTCCCCAAGTATCAATAATCACTCTAAATTAAAACACTATATGCATAACAATAGGTTCCCATCTCTTCATTCTGGGGACATTCCTTTTGATTTGACATTTTATTCCACTGCAATTGATAGCAGGATTTTTTTCATATGATTCTAAATAATTCAGCAGTCACAATAACAAGATTTATAATCTCACTGTTTCTTCCCCTTTGCAAATGGTTTATTAATGTAATCAATAACACAACACAGCATTATTGGAGGACTCCACATGCTGTCACTTTCTGTTGAAGAAACAATTTAATTCTAACTAGAGGATACATTTCCAATACACCACAAACCTGATGGACAGTTCTGGTAACAAGACAGAGTACCAGTAGGTGACTGTATCTCAGAATTGTTTATAATGTACTTTTACTCTAGTCAATAAAAAAAAATTATGCTCTAAATTATAAAACATACCAAGGTTTCCAAAGACCTGTGGGTGCAGACTTGTTTTAAGCATAAGGTATCTGTAACTGACATTGTACATCATAGTTCAAGAAAATCATTAGCAAAGGATTAAGTTTTAAACAGCATACCTTCACTGAAAACAAAGGTGGGGGAACAAGAGCAGATAAAAAATGTCAGAAGCTCACAGTGACCTATGTAACAGCTATTTCTAAAACAAGTGCCAATGGGAACTGCGAAGATGCACTTTACTACACATGAAGATGTCATGATCTTCAGACAAAAGAAAAATCCTTTCTTTTCCCCTGTGATTTCTTCTAATAGCTCAGAGATATCACCTGCTCTGACTTAGCAGACTGATTTCCTTTATTGATCTCTTTCAGGTCAGTCTCTATAGCAAACTTAATGAAGTATTCCCGCTGGCTCTATGTCCACCCAGACCACAACTAGCCTGGCCTAGTTAAAGAATTCTGACAACAGAGATGCCTGTAAAGATCCTGCAAAATAAAAATTTCATTTTAGGTTCCTAAATACGCATCCAGTTACAGTAATTTCACGACTATAAGGCGCACCCTTTTGACTAAAGTTTTTCCCCAAAGCCGGAAGTGCACCTTATAGTCCGGTGCGCCTTATATGAAGTACAAAGTTGCAACATTTGCCACCCCAGAAGTGCGAGCCGTGGGGGGGGCTGGCAGTGCCGTGGTAGCCGGGTGGAGGCGGGCCCGGGGGGCCGCGGCACCGCCCCTGTCAGGTCCGGGAGGGCCAATG
>PYHW01010435.1:771531-801040 GCA_013186435.1 Turdus rufiventris
GCCGCCCCTGAATGTAAGCCGCATTTCCGGTGTGGGAGCAAAATTTTAGTTAAAATGGTGCAGCTTATATTCGTGAAACTACTGTAATCAGTTCCACTGCTTTGAACTGGGTCATCCAGACTGACTCATTTTTAGTGAAGTACCTTGCAAAGAACTATTACTGCATCATTTTAAAAGATAACTTGAGTACTGTTTCCACACATCAGAAAAATGTTCCTACTTGAATTGCTAAAAAATGCTGAAATTCCTCAAATTAATTTTATATCTTTATTTATAATTTCATATCCGTTACTTTACTATCAAAGGTTGGTCACTTCTCATGCATTTTATTCCACTGCTACAATAGCAACTGAGCTAGTAATGTCAGTATAACTACTACAGAGATAAAGTACTGCTCTTAGCAAGACAAGGTATAACATTTCCTTTGCTAATACAATTAATTTCCTTTACACTTCTTTTTTAAAGGAAAGCAAAAGAAAACAAAACAAAAAAAAGAACTGCACTGTAGCACTGAATAAAAGCAGGAATATTTTCACACACAGAGCCATACTCTGTGCCACAAGTGCCATTAACCAATAGCACAGCTCTCACTAGCTCCCTGTAAATGAGAACATTTCAATAGCACTACTGTAAAGCAGCAATGTCAGAATACTTCCTTAGGAGCAGAAAACACATCATAGTCAGACATTTCCTCAAATGCTCATTACACTTTGTACTCCTATTGCCAAAACAAGTTTTCCAAACTGCCGCAGACACAGTTGAACACTATCATATTATAAAATACAGTAATGTTTTAGTGTAATGAAAAGAGCACATTATTTGTATTCATATTTCTTAATACATATTTCATTTTTTGCTCAGCTAATGTATGAGTCTTTTTCCAGATCTCACAAAAATATCAACGAAACAAACCTATTGTTTTCATACCATTAGTTTCTGCAAATTTCTGTATATCAGCCAGAGTTTTTAGTTCTTTCCTTGGGCAAGCTGATACACACAAGGCAATAGACTTAATCTTCTGATGTACCAGATCAATGTTGCATGGATCCAAGAAGAATACATACCTATGGAAGAAAAAAAGGTAAATTACTTCTACTTTAATTAACAATTACACTGAACAAAATTTCAAACTATAGGATTCAATCAAGACTGAGTGATTCAGACAATCCAGAACCATAGGAAATTTGATATTATTGCAACTGTGTGGAGCAAAAGAATTTATGTAGTCAACATATGCACAACAATGTATGGGTATTCATATACCCATATTCATATACCTCTGGATCCCATAGAAAGGATGTTTAACTCTACCTGATTCAAGTCTATTCAAATGGTGCTACTCATAAAAACAGCAGTAGTCCTACCATGCCTCTTCACAGAAGCATGAGTCATATGAGTCCGAACATTCACAAATCTTTACACCAACCTTAAACTTGACTTGGAGAATTCCAATTTTTTTCCAAAAAGACCCAACAAAACAAATAAAGTCACTCTTATTCTGCAAAATGAAAGGTCCATGGCTATATTAATAACTACACATAATACCAGAAATTAAGAACAGTTTTTTAGTATAGACTGATTTTCCATGCTGTGACCGAACTGATTATTTTAGTATTTACTTAGAAATAAAATTCCTTTTGATATTTCAAGTAGAATTATCTAATGTTTAAGTGCAGTATTTTAAAGATAATCTACTTGCTAACTTTTTACAATGAATGTAATTTAAAAATCCAATGCCTGAAGTACATCTTACAGATTCTTAACTAACATCTTCTGGCTATATACACTTTACGACAAACACTATCCCTACACAATTTTCACTGATGGTATGACAGAGATGCTTTTCTCTTCGAAAGCTGAACAATTCTTAAATCCCTATAATTTTGGTGACATACTATGCATTGAAATATTCTCTTCATATTACCTAATATCATCATATGAACAAACCAGAAAACGGCCACATAAAATGCAATTTCTATTTTTGCAATTCATTCTGTAACCAATAAAAATCTCTTTCAGTCTTAGAAAGCATTTATTCCCTCCCTGAACACCTTCAGTCTACATGCTAATTCCTGTCTACTGTTCTATTACCCAGTGTCAGTGTACAAGAATGATTACTACATGGTACAGTCTTCCTTGAATGTCCATCAAAACTCAAATCAACTAAATCAACTGTAACATGGTAAAAGACTACTTGTATTCTTAAAACATTCCTTTCTTTGTCAACATCTCTGTGACATCATCCACCCATATTTCTTTCTTACTTATTACACACTACACATCTAGGGACTTCACAGACAGACCACTGAAGTCTAAAAAACAAGTGTAAACATGAAAATTCTGTCATAGAGACACAGTAAAAGTAACTGCATGCAAGGAATAAGCCAGAGTTTTTCCTTATTTTAAAGAAAATACTCTTGAGTTGGTACCAAGACATACAATAGTTATTTTAATTTAAGTGCCTCCAGTTGTTATCTCATACAATAAGGGTAAATGGCAGGAGAGCGTCTGCTTCTTTAAGGGTATTTGGTCAAAGGAGCTACAAAGCAGAACCTACGGAGTCAAACCTAACTGATACAGCAAGGGAGGTTAGGATGGGAACAAACCTGGTCAGTCTCAGTAATTGATAAAGATATGTGTATTATGAAAATGGTGATTTTTCAGAAAGATTATCTGGCTAAGGACCTTGCCAAATTGGGATAAGGAAAAGGAGGGAGACAGGCATAAACCTAATGTTAATAAAAACAATCAGAAAAAAACCCAGTAAATGACAGTAATTGATGGGCTACCGAGAAACTGCAGACAGGGACTTTGCAACTGATGGGGATGCAAACTCGTAAGTGCAGAATGTAGGAGGGGTTAGTGGGACCCTGCCAGCAGCTGAGGGAATGTGCATGGGTGGAACTGACATGGAGATAAGGTATTTGATGCCAGAAACTGGAATCAGACCAGAGGTTCAGGTGCCACAGGACTGTGGTGTCAGCTACCAAAGTGAGTGAAATCTCACTGTCAGGAAGAGGTCTTGGCAATGAGCTGCTGGGGTGGGAACAATGTGTGCCCAGAAAAAAAGCAGCTACAGAGGTGATAGATTCAGCATAGGTGGTCACAGCCCCTGTGATGCTGGCTGTTGATGAGGTTGAGCACCTGTACCTTCTCCAGAACAGATCTACACAAATTATACAATCACAGAAAATCCTGAGTTGGAAGGGACCACAAGGATCACTGAGTCCAGCTCCTGGTATAACTCACTAGCAAGATCCAAGCCATATCATGTGGTGAGTAGGGAGCTCTAGGTGAGAAATGTTGTGTGGGCAGAGGGTCTGTGGTGTTATTTGGGGAAACTGTGGCTCTGGGTTGCTTGTGGAATGAGAGCATAAGTGTTTGACACTTAGCACCAAACCAGATCAGCTGAGCAGGGGGAACCCATAAAGTGGATAAGGTACTGTGCTGTTACTTGGAGAATCTGCAAACCTATGTGAGCTTGGGAATGTGGAAAGTGTCACACGTGTGCCTACACTAGTGACCTTCTGCCACTGTCAGCCTGTAAGGAGGAGGGGACATGACTGGCTGTGCTTGTGAGCTGAAAGCAGCACCTTGTCACTGCCAGTCTGTGTAACTAGCTGTGTCAATGTCCCATATGTTACGGTCCATCTATATCCTCAGCCTAGGCACAGACCCTGAGTTCTGGGAGCCATAAAACAGGACTCCAGTTCCTGGACAGGAGGGTCCTCTGAATTTCCCTAAGGAAACCAAATCAGGAATTTCACCATTAGCAAGGTAGAAGCCATCACACTTGTACAGTTATTTAAATTCAAGGGTCAAGCGATCATTTTAATCACCAGAATATTTTGTAAAAAGACACTACAATTCTAACTCAAACCTGGAAGTTTAGAAATGCAATGCAATTACAGCATCATATGCAATTCTGACAGAAGCATGGACATAGCCTTAAACAGCACATACAATTCAAACACTGAATTGTATGGTACAGACACAGTTCTGACACAAGTTACAGAGAAAACTCCAGGCTATCAAATCTATGGCTTCAATCTGTGGTCTTGGAAGATGCAAATGAGATAAGTATGATTACTTTTACTTCATTGCAGCTAAAAGGAGAACCTAAATTTTAGGAACCATTGTTACAGAAGAAAGGTAAATTTTGTTAATAAAGCTAACAGGTAGAAAATAAGTGATTTTACTGCGGAAAATTTCATACTCTGCCACCACAGGACAGATTTTGTTTCTCTCTAGAATAACGTCATTACATGCTTTGTGTTGCAATTTCCATTATTTACAATCAGCAATCGACTAATTTTCTAATAAGGAACTAAATTATATCAGCACTACAAAGAGTGACACATTGTAATCATATTGTTAGAGATGCTTCAACAGTGCAATCGAAAATATGTTTGTTATTTGAAAAAACAATATAGTAGACTTACAACATATGCACATTTATGCATCTTTATGAAGTATCAGCCTTGTAGAGAAGAACTTGGAGGTACCAGTGAGTGAAAAATTGGACATGACCCGGCAATGAACACCTGCAGCCCAGAAAGCCAACTGTATCTGGGGCTTCATAAAAAATAGCATTACTAGCATGGAAAGTTTTACTCTCCCCTCAGGGGCATCCAGCTGGTTTACTGCACTCAGTTCTGGGATGCCCAGTACAGGAAAAGACATGAACCCATCACAACAAGTACAGAGGAGACCTATGAAAATGATGAGAAGGCTAGAGCATATGAAGATGTGCTAAGAGAGTTGGGGCTGTGAAGAGAGGGCTGTGGAGACACCTTTTGGCAGATTTCCAGTACTTACAGGGGGCTTCTGTAAAGGACAAAGTGACTTTTCACACAGGCAAATACTGAAAGGACAAGGAGGAATGGCTTTAAACTAAAAGAAAGCAAAATTGGAATGATAGACTAACTTTTGTTGAAAAAGACCTTCACATCATCTACTCTGACTGTAAAGGCTCTGCCAAGTCCACCACTAAACCATGTCCCTAAGTGCCAAATCTACACTTTTAAACATCTTATTTTTAAGTATATTTTAAAATCTTCCAGGAATGGTGACTCAACCACTTCCCTACACTTGATAACCTTTATGGCAAAAAAATCTGTCATAATGTCCAATCAAAACCTCCCCTTGCACACTGTGAGACAATTTCCTTTCATCCTGTAACTTGTTACCTGGGAGAAGACACTAATTCCCCCATTGTTTCAGGTAGTTGTAGAGCAGTAAGGTGAAACCAAGAGATAGTAATCTAAACATTAATAACACTTAGACAAAGCTAGCATCTTAAATATTACCTAAAAATTAACAGCTAGAGTGTACAGCCCATAGGGCGTGTTATAGGAGCTATATGGAATGACCATATTGCAACATGGAGTACAGAACCAAGAGAAACCCCCACAAAAACTAGCCTAAGGGGATATGTAGGCGACCATATAGCAGCCACTTGGTACCACAACAGCAAACCAACAAAAAGCAAGACCACTCAGGCCCTAATAGTGATTGATGTTGGTTCAGACCATCATGTAAGGGATAAGGAATTTAGGTTGCAAGGGAAATAATTCCTCACGTCTTTCTTTGTTCAGGTTCTCTTTTTCCAAGGCACATAGAGCAACCAGATATAATAATTCATCTGTGCTATCTAATGGAGATGAGAGTCTAGAGTGGAAAATTTCTTCAAGAGTAGGGCATATACAGTTTCACTCAAATTCTCTGTGTCCATACTGCTAACCATCCCTGGGTTTTCCCATTACCTAAACTTACAGCATTTCCTGGGGTCAAAGGCATGTGCTCAGACAGAATGCCACACAAACTATTCTTCATAGTATCCTATGCATATCTCCTAGTAGTTTTTCAGTAACAAAAACTGAATTCTGTCCAAATAACAATGCATTGGTGATCAAAAACCAGACTGAACTAGCATTTCAGAGACTTATATTTGGCTGCTGTGATTATCATTTATTTGCAAATAAAAGGTCATTTTAAAACCCCTTATAATACCAGAACTTGTAAAGCAAGGAGCTTACTTGAAGCAGATAGAATTAACTAGAATTCACTGCCAGATCTAGAGTATAATCCAATGTCTGACTCATGAAAACAGACTATTAAAGTGTGTTATGGTTACTATGTAAAAATAAAAGGATGTCTGACCCACTCTTTGTTCATGAGACCAGGTTGTAAAATCGTCCTTCACAATATTTCATCTCACCGGTTTCAGCATATCTGATGTACACAGAGGAAATCATATCCCTGTGAGAACTCTGCTCTTCATCCTTACCACACAGATTTCCATATCCACACAGACCACATCAATTTCACTTTCACCTGACAGTGCCTATGGGTTACTGTCATATACAAGGAGGAAAATGTTATTTTTACAGATGATTTAGCTTTTCAGCCCTTGGACTAAGAGATGAAAATGGAATTGCCCTGCAAGCAAAATGAAATGAGAATAAATTCATGTTTCCAGAGCTCCATTTGTGGACCTTAAGTCTTTTCTTTCTCTACACAAACTGAAATGTACAGGCAAGAAGAAGAGTTTATTTTTACAGTCTGTCTGCAAAGTGCTCCTATAAAAATAGCATTAAATACTCCCATGAACTCCACCTCAGACACTGTAGGAACTCCATCTGCTAGAGACAGACGCAAAGCAGATAGCTTTTTAAATTTGCTTGGCAATTTTTCAGAAGAAACTATGGGGTGTGAGAGAAAGAAGGATCACTCACTTATATAAGAACCAATCTCTTCCAAAACTGGAAACCTTGGACCATACCAGACACTTCATGTGAACAGTTAAAGAATAATCTGCCTTAGCAGAGGGTTTTCTCTTATCCAAACAGAGATGATTATAACTCATATGTGTGTATCTATTAATCTGCTTAGATCATGCCTCAAGCCACAACACCTTTGTTAGAAAAGTGTAATTCTTTTGAATCTCATTAAGATTTCTTGACAAACAACAGGCTCTGTCAATTAGCTGTGTTAAAAAGTCTCTCTTTTTATCTGCTGTCTTTAGAGCTTGCATTACAAGAAGAATTTTAGTGGTAAATTTTTTTCCTCACATGATGGCCTGACATGTCACATATAGAAGACTATCACAATATTAACTATTACGTTTCAATAGGGTGTCTGATTTTCTTTATCTTCACAAGAATTCAGACACTATTTCTTTCTAAAATTATTATTTTTACAATTTGCATTTTTTCTCAGAACACTAGAATCTAAATTTTGTACATGGGTTTAGAAAGCACTAAAATGTTTCTGTAAAAAAATAGGAAAATTATGCTGCATAAGCTTTAAGCCTTTCAACATTCTTGAAAGATGCGATTAAATTACGAAATATTTTTTCTGACAAGAGGTATCTGTAAAAAGTTCCAGACATTTTATTTATCTCAAATCTTTCTGGTAACCACCAATTATCTATCTACATTAAATCTTAAATAAGATATTTAGAAGTCTTTGGAATAGCAACTCAATAAGTAGATCTCAGGAAAGCATGCTTCCAAAATAACTTATGAAAATCATCAGTTTTCTGTTAGTCTGAAAAAGGCTATCAAACTCAGAAATTAGTAACTTTTTAGCTCCTTGAAGTAACTGACAAAACCACTTTTTTTTTTGTCAGTTAATATCACTGTACTAAGCTAAACCATTTATTTTCTTAAGTCGCCAAAGTTGTACAGAAGGACACTAAGCTTGTCTGACTGACAAGACAGAATTCAACAGATATTCACAGGTATTCAACCTGTCAGTGCAGAATTCTTGCCACTGCTTCAGTGCCATTACGGCACCTCTAAAGTCTTACGCATTTTCTCCACAAGTCACATACATTCTACCTACAGTTTAAATTTTAAAGTCTTACTCTAATGCAGCAGATGTATCTCACCTCCCCCTATACCTAGTGGTAGAAACCGAGCATAAGACATCAAAAAGCAAACATTGCTATCAAATGCTCCCATACCTGAGAATACTTGTCACACCTAAAACTCCAACAAACAACACCTTTCAGAAGCCTAGTACAATTTTCTACATGAAATGGATGCTGAGGAAAAAGTAATTCCTCAATATCTCAGCAGTATTCATATTGCATATCTGCCAACATACAGTCTAATGTTGCTGGTTGTCACAAACAATTGTTGTCCTCTAAGTAAGAAAAGTGTCAAAGGACAAGTAGGAACGAGTTAGCATATCCCTTTTCCCACTTTATTTAAAACCACTCTAAAAGAAAGAAAGGTTTTGCTGTTCCTGGTTTACAGAATGCAAAAATTGTACCACATACTTACTTCTTCTGTGTAAGATCCAGACCACTGTTGACTATTCCCTCCACCTTGACATTTTTCTGTCCACAAATATTTCCATAACTGTCATATCCCGAAAGCAGTCTTGCAGCTGCTCCTGTAGCTATTGAAAAGCCACAGATAAAACCCTGGAGGAATAAAAAAAAACATAGTTTAGCAATACTCTGTCTGACAGCTGAGAAAAGTCTGTTTTATTAATTTATTTCTAAGCAGAGGTTGTCTAAAATTTCTTTCAGACTGGAAAATCAAAGACAAGGATTATCACAGAACTGCTGTGCAATAATAAAACAGAATACAAGCTAAAAGAGGATTCAGAAATCTAACACTGGATATTACACAAGCACAGTTAAGACTCCTGTATGTGCTTTATTTGAAAGTCATATTGTCAGCAAGTGGGCAAGAAGCAGAAGGGAAAAGTCAGCAAGTGGGCAAGGGCAGGCAGCGAAGGAGAGATACAAGTAGATATGGAGTAATCAAGGATTGCTACGCATCTTAGACAATTCCATACAATCCAGATTTCCTTGCTGACATTTTTTTTTTCTTGCCTTTAAATGAAGTACTTTCAAAGGTAAGCTAGAATGAAGAGGCCTACCCAACAGAAGTTTCTTTTAAGGAAATCGTCTTGCAGCAAGTGACTAGGTCAAGGCCACTATGGTTTCAGATGCCAATTTTAAATGCAGGAAAGAAACATGCAAAGCAAAATGGTTCAGAACAAGTAATATGGAAAATACCCTTAATAGGCAGGTCTTGCTGTGAACTTTCAGGTATTTCACTAGCAAACCAAGATTAAGGCAATGACTGTGCAAACAAGAGACTGCCCCAAAAGCTTCATTAGCAAAGTAACCATCAGCTCTGTCCACTACCACCACTAAAATTTGAGAAGCGGAAGTGGAATAAACAGCTGAGACAAGTGCATGGAGCAACAGATGGCAGCAGCAGGATAAGAGGAAATGATGACAACAGGTAATGACAATGACGTGGAACAGTGAAAATGTGGGTGGTTCACCCTGAAAGTGAAGTCTCCTAGAACAGTAACTATGTGACCCAGTCAGAAGATTGTTCTGTATATTACATTGCTTAGACTGGAAAATCTGGGACACTCATGTACAGGAAACTAATTTATAACTGGGGGAACAGGTAAGTATAACTGAATAACCAGGGAACATCAACAAAACCTGAAAAAAAAAATGCAAAAGAGAGCTGCTTGTTTCAAGAATGCTGTGCTTTTTGTAATTTTATGATATTCACATTACAGTGACACCATAATTCATATTACAAATAGGAAATATTTGATAATATTAATTTATTATTATATATTAAATATTACATACTACATATTACATATATATTAAATAATTTTTATATTATAAAAATAAATTATTTAAAATAATCATATTATATTTTGTAGTTATAATACAGCAATTTCACAACTATAAGGCGCACATTTTTGACTAAAATTTTGATCAGAACCCGGAAGTGCGCCTTATAATCTGGTGGGCCTTATATATGGGCAAAGTTCGGAAATTTGCCAACTGGGAAGTGAGAGTCATAAGCCGAGCCCCAAGTCGACCTGTGAGCTGAGCTGTGAGCCAAGCTGCACGCTGAGCACCAAGCTGCGAAAGCTGTGCGAGCGGTGGGCGGGAGTGCCGTGGCCTGTAGAGGGGGCTGAGTTTAGAGGCTACGCCAATCCGTGAAAAATGATTGCCAATTGAGCACCTGCCAGTAAACTCTGTGATCGCGTGATTCTGTTACTAATTCATTACTTCGTTGCACACGGATCCTCACTGGGGAAATAAAAAAAAAAATTAAAAAAAAAAAAAATTTAAAAAAAAGTATACTCCGGTGTACCCAGAGTGCACCTTATAATCCAGTGCGCCTTATACTCATGAAATTACTGTAATTACAATAATTACGATTTTTGCATTTGAAGCCCAAGCATTAAAAACACCCTGAGGAAAGCATAATAAATTTTTCAGTGGAATTATTCCAAACACCAGAGACCGAGGGAGAGCAGGAAACAAAGCTGAGAGCACCTAAGTCTCAAACCCCGCTAAAGACACCAGCTTGCAAGACAGCAATACAAGACAGCAATACACACTCTCTGTTTAAGAAGAGTAGCAAATGTAGGTTCATGTCTCAAAACAAGATGAAAAGAAGTGTACTTCTAGTTTTCATCTATCTTCAGCTTTTGGAGGTCTGGTCTTTTAATAAAAAGTGTAGAGTGTTCTGAGGCTGACTTGGAAAAGGTGATGGTTTCATCACAGAGAACCATTAAAACTTTGAAAGAAAGATAATTAGTAATATGGTCATCAACAATAGCTGCTTCTATTAAGTATACAACAACAACCAAAAAAAGTATACAATAAAATAAACAAATAAATAAAACAAGTAAATAAATAAACAAAAACCCAGTTAACTCTCTGATAGTCAGAATCTTTGTTTGTCACAAAAAAGTTTACCGTTATTCACAGAATTGTTTACCACACTCCCAGCTATCATTTCTGGGACATGCAGAGTCCCATCAAGAACATGAGTCAAGTGATAATTCACCACGCTGAAAAATCACTCACCATTGAGCCTGAAATTTCAGGGGAAGAGAAGCTGGAACAAGAACTGACACCAAAAATAAATTACGGATCCTTACCAAAGGCCTTTCATATGTACATACTACCTATTTCTGTTCTACAGCTGATGGTTCCCTTGCAAATATATCCCGATCTTTGCCAATGATTAGGTTACTGGCAGGTATTAAAATTCTTTTCTTACAAATGCAAACTCTTCAACAATATAACATTTACAAAATCCTCTGAGTTTTACTCACCATTCCTACACAGAAGAGGATGAATAAGAGCAGCCATGGTACATCTGTGCAGCTGTGATCTTCCAGAGGCTTCCACTCTCGCTTGGAACTCTTATGTGAGAAGAGAGAGAAGAGATGAACAACACTTTAATTGTCTGCTCATAATAGAAAGAAGCAGAAAACTATTCTACAGGTAATTTACCTACAGCAGGAGCCATCTTTAAATGCCAAGATAATTGAAGAAGCTTGGTTGAAAGTCTTAAAGAGTAAGGCTCATGTAAGAGTCCAAAAGAAGTGCCTCCACAGGAGCTAGATCACCAAATAGTTATTTACCCAGAAAAAAAGTTAATTTATCCAGAAATTTACAGATGTTTATCCACAAAAAAGATTATTCTCACTTGTTGTTTTATTAACAGAAAACAGAAATTAATGGCATGAAATTGCCAATATTGCCTGTTGCAGTCTTCCACAGCTACCTTTCAGTAATCTAATTTCTAGGAAGGATAAAGGATTAAACTTATCAAAAACCCCTAAGTTTTCAAACACTATTGGTAGGCTGAACAAGAACTATGCATGTAGAAAGGATGCAATAAATTGATGTTAAAGGAACAGTTTTCTACCTGCCATAAGGCAGGCGAGCTCAATACTTCAGTGAAGAAATCCTTAATCTGTATTGCTATGGTACAAGAAAGGAAAGCTGTATAATTAAAGGTTGGAATACTCAATGATGGAGGTAGTTCCAAGCAATTCAGATAATTTGCTGCTCATGAGGTAAAAATCCTGAAGTATGTATACATAATTAGAGTCTTATAAACAGTCATTTAGGCAAAAAGGTTTTAGGAAAATAATAAGCACAAGCTGTAACACAAAACAAATCTCCAAATCAGAATTTGTTATAACAAAAATGATTACAGCTACTTCTAAAAATCATAGTTACACAGACAAGTTTTTTCAACAGACTCCTAAATAGTGAATCTTCAGATATATTGACTGAGACCCAAAAACTGGAGACAGTGTTTTAATCCTTGAGGAAGAAAAGGGGACTGATATAAGAAGACTACACGCAACAGTTCTCTCCAGAGACAGAGCAAAGGGGATAACCTATTCAAATTTTGAATTTATTTTTTTTCTCTTAAGACTCTAAGGAATCTTCAAGATTTTGTTGACAAGGTAGCAAATGTCAATGCTGAATTAAAGCAGAATGGCTGGTTGAAGTGTCAACAGCTTTTATCTCCAGTATGTATTTTGCATATTTTAATTTTTTTTAAAAAAGCAATAGCATGGAACTTACATATTAGCAAGATTTTTTTTGGTATTCATGACTTCGGTTTTTTAATTCACAAGCACAAAGCAATCTTTTCAAATAATACCATTAGAAGCTAAAAACAGGGTAAACAAATGAAATCCTGCATGCATCACATTTTTTTTAAATGCAGTTTTCTAAGTAGTCCAGCTTGGGGAATTCCATGCTAATTTTTGCAATCTTCTATCAAAAATGGTTTTAGAGTACTGTTTTAATTCAAACTGCAAATTTACTGTAAGTTCTGAGCAGTCAAACTTCTTTAGATTTTGCTCAATAAATTTTACTCAGTAGTGAGAGATGCTAAAAGGTCACATTATGCACTCTACAACCCACATTCAACAAAATGGAATCTTCTGATCCTGGCAGTTCACACTTAAAACTAACATAATCTTGGAACTTAACATTTACAAGATTGTGACATTTAGGTTGCTATAATTAGCATAATCATAATTGCATAAAATATGTAAGGCTTCGTGCTTCCTACTCCTAAATTCACTTGAAGAACTCTAGATTCTTTAGAAATTTACTTTTATTTACAAACAGCAGCGATAAATTTCAGCTACAGCTGCTGTCTTATGAGCAAACTGCCCTTGGCAAAAGAGGCAGCAGCAAAAGGCACTGCAGAGTGTGCTTTGTTTGTTTTGTTGGTTTGGGTTTTTTTTAATCCTCTCTGTACCATCTGCATACAAAATCTTTTAATAGGATTTTTAAAAGCCTCTAGAATAGCTCTGGCAAGGTTTTCAGTTGCCTGGCTAGTCACAGTTAGCATAAGTAATCCATTTTACTTACTAAGTGGACTACAATTTTTATTAAAAAAAAAACTTGAGATGCCATTACATAGAACATAGTCAGAAAGTTGCACGATAAATTAATTTTCTGTCTATGGTTCTTAGTCTGGCAAAAAACCAAAAAACCTTTTTTTAAAAGTGCATTAATGAAACAAACTTCAAACAAACAAAAGCCAAACAACACAAACCCCAGGAAGGCACTCTAAACAAAAAGTATCCTTGGAGGCAACTCAACAAGTACTAGATACATACTAACTTAGAATTTAGCCACCTAGCACGGTAACAAGGTATGAAATTACGTATGCTTTAAATTGTCCTGAGACCTCACTAAAACCCAAGCTAGCTACCATTATCTGTCTACTGTTTTCTTTCCAGTTGCTTCCTTGTATTCTGGATTCCCAATGAATTCTCTTATATAGCTTCACAATCCTTCATCCTTGTCTTTGATGCCGGTGTCTGTGTCTCTTCGATGATTGCTCCCTGTCTACTCTACACCCTTAGGTGTTTACTCAGACTGGTTTTCATGCTTCGGCAACATAAATTATTAATCCATGGTCAACATAAGGTCTAACAAATGTTGTTTGTTCTACAATCTGTAAACTATGCTTTGTCTCCATTGTGACTGAAATACTACAACATTTTAGCAGACATGCTTTGCTTAAATCAGCACTTCTGCTCATTTCACCTTTTCTTCCAGATAGATTAGGAATCTGCAGTATTTTCTTATGCAAGAAAACTATAGAAAAAAACTTTGGAAATTATTTGATTCATGTCAAGTTTTCCCTTAAAACAGAGCTTTCATAATTCATACTATACTCTCTAAGGATATTCTTGCCATTAACAAAGCATGCACTGTCATGAAAGCACAGAGAAACTGGAGCACTATTAGTCAGAAGTGGAAGGCCGGCAAACCACTCTTTCTCTCCAAGAGAAACTTGTAGGTTGGGAACATTTCCTGCTCATAACAGCTTTTTTGGTGCTGATTTTATGAGTTATCTACTTAAGAATCCAGATGAGCATGTCCAGAAGTTTCCATCTTTTCATTTTGTGCAAGACTTAGCAAAACCAAATCAAAACCCTCGGGTGTCACAGTTTTACAACTGTGCTTTAGTACTACAAACCTAGAGAACTGGATGTTTAAAATTAAGACTTCTCTTGCAGAAGAGGAAGTGGGAAGACAGTCAGGACATTAACTACTGGTTTTCCCTGGGTGAATTCAGAGCTACACATTCTACACAAAACTACACAAAGAGCACTTGCATGTAAATACAAAATAAAAAGAGGTTATTTTTATGGCATTAATTGCATCCATTAATTGCATCATTCCAGAGCAAAACCAGAAATCCCTCTTCCAGATTTCTTTCTTGCTGCTACTTACAAAATATACCTTTGCAGCACCAAAGAGTAGGTCTCCCCTGCATATTGCAATATACTTCTTACAGGATTGTCAGAACCAGCATAGCCAAAACCACTTTCACTGTTAATTGTAATAGGAGTACTGGATGCTGCCATACAAGCACTCATGTGCCACAACCAGAGTGAAACCCATATAAGAGCATAAAAAGATTAAAAAACACAGAAATTCAACAGGAGACTACAGAGAATTTGAGCACAACATGTTTCATGCAATGTAAAACTTGGGAGCGATGAGACTGAAGCAAGAAGCCTATTAAAGAACATCTGCAGTACCACATACACAGATAATCAAGCTGTGGGTAAGTAGTAAAGATGTGAATAAGATTAGGATAAAGATGGAATCTGCCATCAACTGATAATGTTGCAACATCATGATAGTACAGGAAGCAGAAAGAAAATCTTGCTGTGGTCAGATGACGTGTTTCAAGAAGAGAATTCAGGTGCTAGTGAGGCAGGTGGCCTGAATTAAGGACAACCTTAATTAAGAATAACTGGCATGAGTTACAACTGGATGAAAAGGAGTAGCATGTGAGAGCCTAGAGGTTATTCTATAGGCTCCACTTTGGCTATAGCAGCTGGAAAGTATAGGACTATTCCAATTTGTATATGAAAACAAAGGTTGTAAGAATAAAGTCACAACTTCATTCATATAGTTAAGTACACTTTTTGTTAAGATAATTTGTTACAAAACCCTATCCCAGGAACCATAGTAGTTTAACTACATCTCCTTTAAATTCTCTGTGTTTTCATCACCTTGATGTAACTTCCTGACTCAGAATACATACAACTGTAGTTCAATACAGAAGAGTAAATTGACATAACTGCTCTTTATTTAAATTAGAATTCAGAAATTATTGTGTAGCCAACTATCTTCATAGAAGACAAACAGTCACAGTGTGCACACAGCATTAATAAATGGCCTTTAGAGGCAAAAAAAGGATTCTCATCCTGGTTGGCATTTTCTGTGGAAACCGCCGGAGCCCTGCAACATCCACGTTTCCTAGAAGACAGACTAGCTCTGATAAAATACCAGAGATTCCAACTGATCACATAAAGAGCATTTGGTTTATTCTGGTAGCACTGTGAGTATAGAATACATAAATTTCACACCTATGGTGCAAATTCAACCCTTCAGAACTGCAGGGTCCATTTGTAATACAGCGCCTACCACCAAATGACATGAAAGGGCACAGCTCCTTGGGAAATAGGCAAGCCAGGTGAGAAAGGTGATGACCAAGAAGTCATCCAGTTCAGAAGCTGTCCTGTGAGCAAAGTTTAACCCTGTACATTCAAATGCTACTGAAACAGAAAAAAGACAGTTCTTGAAACATCTTGAAAGAGTGTTTCCTAACAGCCGTTTAAGGAGATGATATTTTACTCTTTTTACATCTTTAGGAGCTAGAGAACAGTACTAATCACATGTTGACCTTTACTGTGAAGCATTCCACCCACAAATAAGATGAGCCATAATTTACTAGTTTACCAATGCAAGAGAGTAATTCTCCAGGTTTAAGAGAGACAGCATTTTTCTGTCCAAGATATAGTAGACTTTTTTACACTATGCAGCTGTTTAAAAGAAGAATTGGCAACAGCTGAATATTATCCTAATGAAACTTCTTCCACCTCTGAACAGACTTCAATCCTAGAGACTAAAGCAAAAGAGACCCCAAGTCTCCAAGTATACACACTCAATTCCCTACACAAGTATGCTTCTGAGAACAAAAGTAAAACTCAAGTAAACTGGTTCTCTCTATAAAACTTTATGCAGCAAAACCACTTTTTAAATGTGCAAAACAAAGTCTTGTAGAATGAAACCTATTTTCAGTTCATGACATTACCAATAATGTTACATTTTCATATATACTCTTAGCTTACTCCACCAAGAAGTCTAAGAACCCTATACACAGATGACTTAGCCAAAATGTTCACCTACAGACTCCCTCTGCATGACTGACCTATAAGGTGTTCAGACAAAGCACTAAACAGAAGCTTACAGCACTCTATCATGAGTGCAGACAATCTCTCAGGTTCACAACAAAACTTGTTTATTATAAAGCATATTATTGGTTCACCTCCATTACTACCAGGGCAGAAACACGCACCAGCTACTGTAAACTTTTACTCTGCTAAATTATACCAGTTCCCAGGAAGAATGAACCACATTGTATCAATTAAAATACCTCCATAAACACACCAAACTAATTGTTAGTGTAGGCTTGGCCTGGACCTACCTCTGGCAAAGAGTGATAGTCCTCCAACCTTTAAGAGCTTGCTAGTAGTTGTATTCTCATGGGAGGCAGAAGCCTGAGTTGACGAAGACTTAGAAAACCAAAGCAATATCTCCCACTTACACAGACAAACCAGCTTGTCACTGTAACACTACTGCAGCAGTCATCTCTAAAAAGAAGCCAAAACACTTGGGGCAATTCAAAAAAGTGACTGCATAATAGGACATGCAACTTGCAGTGGAGTCCAACACCCATTTTTGTGGAATTTCTGCCTCAACCTCATTACAAAACAGTGCATTTTTCAATTTACTGGAAAGCAGACACTAGTCACACTTCGGACCTATATACCAGTATTTTACTTATAGGTCCCACATCCTTATTTTCCAAATGAATTCACATTTCACCACTTGTTCTCCACTAAAAAGATGCACCTGCCTGTTATGTATGAAACACAGAAATAATGCTAAAAAAAGTTTTCTGATGGTGCAATAGTGCTTCATCCAGCAAAAGATTCATACTTTGCTTCTCTTCAGATATTAAGAATACCACCAATTCAGTATATCCACATCTATGTCAGTAATGTTGTCCGACTGCACCAACAGCATGTATAAGTTTTTAACACAGGGTGAACAAAATTGAGATCACATAAGGCATCACTTACAGTATTATTAATGGTGTAATATAAGGATGTTTACCCTGAAAACTCATACATGGGGACTTCACTCTTGAATGTAGCATATGCTGTGTTGTAGATCGTCTTCCATGCATCTTTACAGTCAACTCATATTAAACATTGCTTCAAAACTCCTTGATTACATACCTCCACCTCAATCAACAACTTAAATATTTATCTCGAAACATAACACAGCTGATTAAATAAAGCTGACATGATCAACACACCTGCTGCAGTTTTGAAGTTTGAGATCAGGCCATCTGCAGACAAAGCTCTATTTTTAAATCTCAGAAGTATTTAGTTATTGTTTATTTTCTTCATTATACATTATTAATTATTTATTTCAAATGAATAATCAATACGGATACTTTACAAATATCACAGTAGTATTTTTCAGGATATTAGAAGACCCATTTCAATGCAATTTTGGTACTTTCATGGTTCTTCATCATTAATAAAAAACAGTCATGCACACAAAACCAAAACATTAACAATAATAAAAAACCCAAAACAACAAAACCAAAACAAACCACAACAACCACCTGAAACCTACAGCCCCCACAAAAACCATAAAACAAAAAAATCATAATATTTCTTTATTTCTGAAGACATTTTACAAGTTACTGTATTACATTCGAATTTTTCACTTATTCATCAACCTCTTTCACGGAATTTCAAATTTAATTACTTCTACAGACTGTAAATCCCAAATTATGAAATATTTTCTAACTTAGGACTAGTAAAACATACAATTAAAAACACATTTTACTTTCAAATGTTAGCTTTATCACAGGACACTGAGACACAGCCAAAAATTCACCAGGAATTCCAGGGCAGAACTCCGAAGTTACTCGTCTCCACATGAGATGTGGAAGACATTCTACAGAAAATTCTGCCCCTATTCTTTGCACTGTCTTCATGTAAATGCAAGACCAAGGACATCACAGCTCCTCAGGAGCTCACGGCCTGCACAGCTGTGAGAAGGAACAGTGTTGCCAATTACAGGAGCATTCATAGAAGCTTGATACACATTCCCTCAAAATGCATCCTATATTCAAATGTGTTTGCCAAGTAAAAACCACACCTGCTTAAATAAAAACTCCTAACTTACAGGTTCAAAATTCTGGGACAATAACAAAGAAAAACACTCAGGATTACAATAAGAGGGCAGCGCTTGAGGACAGTGAGAGTATATTAGATTAACAGAAACTAATACTAAGAAAGCTCTTATCTGATTTATGTAAGAAAAAGTGGGAGGAGAATGGAAAAGGAAATCTGTCAAGCCCTTAGCTTATTACATAAGCATACTTCCTTATAACTAGGCAATAATTTTGCAGTTTTTCACATCAAACTATGGGAAGTCTAACAAAGCATTCACAGGACATGGTTATGATGACCTTGAACAAAGCACTTAAATAGGTTTCCTGTTTTGTTTCTGCAGATCTGTATACAACATTCAGAGGTCTCTTCCTCAGTCAAATAATATATCTGAAAAACAGCAAGAGTGATTTCAATTTAAAACAAAATCAAACTGAAACAGGCCAGTGTTCATTGCTGTAGACAGCTGTTTAACTGCATTAATTAACAGCAGTCACAATATATATTATCAGGTACAAGTCACTCTGCTCATCATGCTCTCCACCAAAGTCTAGCAACACTACTGATAAAAGTAGCAACTGCTAGAAACTATCATGCAGTATGGAATCAGCTTTCCAATATACCAGAAGTCATCTTCTGTTCTTATAATGCATTGCATACTGGTGCTGAAATCATATTAAAGCTTTTTTTAGAAAAAACTAAACTTTTGGACTGTAAAGCTGAGCGTCAAAACAAAGTTGACACTTCCCTCTTCTTAAATATACATACAGATGCTCTTGATGCTGTTGTCATACAATTATACACTTCTATTCCACATTAGAAAATTGCTTACCTAAAAGATTTAAAAGAAAACCAAACCAAACCAAAAAACAACAACAAAAAAAAAAAAAANACAAAAAAAAAAACAAAACAAAAAAAAACCAAACAAACAAACAAACAAAAAACTAGGAAAAAGAAAGGTGGGGGTGGGAGTTGGTTAGCAAAAGCAGGCCAATGCAATGCAATGACAGTTATTCACTGCATAAGTCTGGGAAATGTAAAAGTGGTTGAATGACCTAAAAAGAACTCCATCACATGTTCATCAACACAATCTTTCTCCCAATTTTATAGCCAAACTTTCAGTATAGTTTCATAAATCAAAGGTAAAAATTAGCTATCAGTTTAGTCAACAGGTAGAAGTAGCCTGACCACATTGCATACCATTTTTAGAAGATAAGCACAAAATTTACACAGTTTTCCAAAACCTTCTCCAAAGGAAGAAAGATACAAACACAAAATATCAAAAATATTCTGTTGAATTGGTTTGTAAGCTCTACCTTTCACAAAAGAAATCACTGAGCTAAGTTCATAGGAACAAAAATTACAGTCAGCCCAGGAAAAGGGATGCACAGTTACTGCCAAAGCTTGCCTTCAAAGTAAGCAGCATAAAGACAGTTGACAACTTTACTACTTAAAAACTTTAAAAACAGTCTTATTTCTTTCGAATGACAAATAAAAGCCGTCAGTTGGGTGATACTTAACATACACTCACAACTATTAACCTAAAACTCCGATGGCTGACAGCAGTCTTAATGCCAAATAGATTACAATAACATAAACTTATAATTAAAAATGAGATAATCAGTCTTCTCCAAAACTGTTCTCATTTTGTAAAAAAATAAATTGTAAGGATGCTACATCTCATGCTTGTTCCCAGTATAAACTATCACTTCCTGAAGTTCTTAAAATGTCAATGTCTGACTTACCTGACAAAGGAAATAACTCACTATCTATAAATTTTAAGAAGTGATACAACTGAAGGGTAGTCTGAACCTCAGATCAGCTAATCCTCAGTAGGAAAAACTCAATTAATTTTATAGAGTATTCACAAGTATCTATGTAGTTGAAATATTTCAATGTTAAGATCAAAAGGAATTATTTGCACAGGTTGTGCAGGCCCTTGTGACAGCATTTATAAAAGGACATCTCATGCTCCACAGGAAACTAACAGATCTTTGAGACCAGAAATACAGAGGCAATTCCATGAGCTACCTTATAATTAGCAAGTTCTTGGATCCTGCTTGTACACTTCATCCTTCATACCACATCTGGTTACCAGAGGCTACAACAGAAGCCTCACCTACTGTCAATACATTGAAAGTGAAATCAAGCTTCCTATCTCCTGGAAGGAGAATTCACAACTCATTCCATTTCCCTTCATCAACACCATTTGCGTGGTCGTCTTCCATGATGGTACCCATGCCAAAATGAAACAGGCATGTTTTGATGCCCCTTAAACTCATTTGACTGCAAGAAACTCTGACAACTAAAGATATACAGCTGATGAACAATTAGTAATCTGTATTGTCCATAATGGTTGGAAGAGACATTCCATCAGAACTACTCATTTTTTTAAAAAAAAAGGAATTCCAGATTTATTCAATGTTGTTTTGATAGCAGAGGCTCAAGGGAAAGTTAAGGGATGATCTGTCTTCATCTCCTCTTATAATGGGAAGTTCTTATAGTCTATCAAAAACCAAGGCCACCACTAAAACCACCTAACACGTGCTTTGTTTTTCCCAGTCATGCCTCCAGTTTCCAGCAATATTTCAAGCTTCTCTCACACATACCGGAGATTAAGTCACTAATGTAAAAAGCCGTAAATTTATCTTAAACACACAAAGCATTCCCCAAGTGCAACACAAACACTAAGACTTCAATAAATTGCCTTGTTTCCTATAATATCTTGGCAAAGCAAGCACCTTTTAACTACTATCAGCTACTTCCATTGTAGAACAGCAGGAAGGGAAAGCAGATTAGGTGTTACAATTATTCCATGAGAAAGCAGTTTAAGTTCTGTCTTTCCCCACACCTAATTCCCTTTCACTATCTATGAATTTCTGTCCCCTCAGATGCAACAATGCAAACTTTACTGAACTGTGATATAAACTAGATCAGTGGAGCAATTTGAGTTATACTGTAAAATAAGTTTTCTTGCTTAAAAACAAACAAAAAAGCTGTATGGATTAGTTCAAACAAACCGATTTACAGCACAGCCTAACAGTTGTGGCAACATAGGAGTGATGAACTCCAATGGTTACTTCCTGAAAACCCAGTTTTAAAATGTATTGACACTGTGACAGAAGAAAATATCACTGGAAAAGGAGGAGAACAAAAAGCAAGGGAAGAGAATATCAGCACTCAACTCCATTTTTCTTCCTCAGTAAAACTAATGATTTGAAAGAAATACAATTATTTTAACAATTCAGAACTTCAGCACCATTTGCTCTAAAGATCCCTACATTTAGGTAAGAGAAGATCATTTCCAAAACAGCACAAACATAGGAAAACCCCCCATAAACTTGAGTTACCTCCATCGAAAGTAAGAAGAAACTTAAGCTTTGTTGCACAGCAGATCCATGACAAGAGACACGCATCCAGACAGCAACACCCTTCTTGTGACAACACCCATCTCATGACAAAGATATGGCCAAGAGAGTACAGTGGGCTGAAACAACATGAAGCTACTGACAAGTAACAGCAATACCAGACAGGAGATAGAAATTCCACTTCAGTATTTTTCCCTTCCTTTACAGATTTTCATCGCACATAGGATAGCACACTTTGGCAAAACTATAATTCAAAGGAATGTTAGGAATATCTGTTCATGATAACTAATAATAAGTAAACAAGACTGCATTAAGACAACTGGTAAGAAGCTGCTGACATTTCTCTACAGCTTTCTCTACAAGCTCAAGGTTCAAGATGGTGATAGTAAAGAGACAGCAAGCAGAAAAAAATGACAGCTTGGTGATCCTAAATAAGTACAGAATTGCACAAGCCCCTAAAGAAAAAAGGATGATGACACCCTCATAAACCCAAGAAGAAACTAACAGGTAACATTGAAAAGGAACAAGAAGTAAACAAGAATTCTAGTTGTGATGATAAAGAAATAGTGGAGATCACAGAAGAAGCTACACCAGGGGAAGTGAAAGAACTTGGTGCAAACATTGAAAACCAAATGGAAATAAGAAAGAAAGAGGCAAAAAAGTACTTCAGTTCTAACTGTCTCAGCTGGTAAAACAGCAATGGACCAACAGAAAGAATTAGCTCATCTGGAAGAAAGTTTGGTATGGTTGCATTAAGTTTAATTTAACATGACTCTTAACAGATAAAGCTGATAAACTTGGTAAAATAGGAAACCAACAAAAGGGGGAAAAGGCTGGAATTATAATCACAGACAGAAGTAGTGGCAAACAAACCAGAATCAGAGAGTAGAAGGTAGTGAATAACAGCAAAACTACATTACTATCTCTGTACAGACCATTCACTTAAGAGTTGGATTCAATGATTGTTGTGGGCTCCTTCCAACTCAGAAAATTCTGTGGCACTACAGACATTTCAGGGAGAATAAGACACAACACAAAATTTCAACTGGAATTAATTCAGTATGAAGAGAGAACAATGTGTGACAACAAACATACATTCCTCTGTTGAGGAATTGGGAAATGGGAAATGGACTAGAGTGCTGTTACTTTTAAGGATGGAGAATAGCAGCTCAGAATAAAATCAGGAAGAGAGTAAGATGGCAGTAGGAGGTAAAAACCTGAAATTTGAAATTAAAACATAAAACCTAAATGAATGGGGCTTTGGGTAGTTAAAAAGGCAGAAAAACTGAATTAATGGGGCTTTTGGTAGTGAAAAAGGCAAAAAAGCAGAAAACAAACACAAGAATACATCTCTGTAAGTAGCAATCAATAGTGTTGAATAGAGGTAAACATGTCAATTCTAATCAGTTTTTCTCTGGAAAGCTTTAGATTCTGCTGGGGAAGACACACAGGAAAAGGCCTAAGACAAAGGCCTTAAGACAGCCTGCAAAGCAAAGGAACTGGAAAACATATCTAGGGAGAAAAAATAGAAAATTGAGTATGAAATAAAAGCTATGAATAAAACCACAAAGAAATCTATCCAGTTCAACAATCAGTCACAGGTAGATGCATTATCAGGAATGAGAGGAGAAGGTGGCAGTCATGAGAAAGGGACTTGGAGATGCAGAAATCAGATAAGATGGTTGGCAGAATCAAAACAGAAGTAATCATTTCTGTCAGAAACAGAAATGGGGATTAGCAGATGGACATCAAATATGCTAGAGAGCTGAAAAATAAACATAATGAGAAATCTACTTGAAAAACAAAGTCATAAGGAATGAGGGCATTCATGATAAGAGGAGACATTATGTCATAAACCAAAATGAAGCTGCAAAGCAAAAAGTAGGTGAGGAAATGTGAAAGAATCTCTGATGGACCCCTGCCCAGGAAAAACTGAAGAGGGGGAAGTGCAAAGACCGTCATAGATGAGGAACACAACATTTATTTTTAATGATAAAAGGTATGACAAGGCAGACATGAGGACCTAATGTAGTCCTGTATAGTATGTGGCAAGGTTTCTGTAATCCATATACCAGACAAAACTGCTGATAAAATATTTAGCAACTAGCCTTTGATTTGGATTTCCTGAGGAGATGCACCATTGCTTACAGTTAGGAAATTAAATAAACTGCTATTCTTTATACTTCAGTCATATGTATATGGGGTACAAAGTTCAATTGTTGTACTGTGTTGCCACACATAAGGAAGGCAGATGAAAAGTTCAGTAGAATACTATTAACACTATACAGTAAAACACAAATTTTCCTAAAACAAATTTCCCTAAAACCCAAAATCAGTTAGCTGAAACCCACAAACAGGTCAGATATGCAAACCAGCTCATCCTCTAACATTACCCACAAATAAGCCTGCATTTTCCTTTAAGAAAAGAACTGTGAACTGCAATTCAAATCCATACAAAAGAGCTAGAAAGGGCCTACAAATCACTTAAGAAAAGCAATTTGGATAGAAAATTAGGTTGGAAAAGGCTTCAAAACATTACTTCAAAACATCAACTTTACTCTCAGTGCTCCAAGTCTGTATCAGCTTTCCTTAAGCCACTCCTGACAGATGTTTATCTAACATATTTTTAGCAAACCTCAAACAATACAGTCTTCACAATATCCTCTGGCAGTCTACTGCAGTGACTGAACAATTTCAAAATCTGTCCCTAACATTTAGCACATAACTCACTCTCTTAATTCAAATTATTTGTTCATGAACCATAAAGCTAACTGCCTTCCTCTTTGCAGCATATATGCTATAGAGAAAGGATGTTTCCTACTGCAACTGGACAGCTCTCCGCAGTGCTCTGCATTGGAAGGACAGAGCTCTTATATAAAAATAAAAGTCTGCCTGAACGGCTGAGCTACAAAAACTCCTATCTGTGATGAGTCATCTGGGACAGCAGAGACGGACTTTCCCACATAAGCAGTCTGCTGGAAGCTGGATTCAGCCACTGCAAGTGATACAGCCAAAGGAAACTAACATTTACAAGCGAGAAAAGCACAGCCAAGGCATCAGTCGTGATCATTCATAATACAGCCTTCAGAAAAGAGCCACGCAAAAAAACAGCACAGCTTTGGCCGTGTTGTTCAAAGGCAAAGTTAAAATGGGAAGCAGAGCCGCAAACTGGAGCGTTGGGTGGAGTTCCCGATTTGTGCCTTGCCTGGCAGCACCACTCTGGGGGAAAAAAAAGGAGTCAGTAAGGGCAAAGCAGAGTGAAGGGGGAGGGGGAAGAAAGAAAAACCGACCTCGGAAACAAGAGATGCGCACGGGACCAATCACACACAGGGAAATGGATGTAGGGAGGCACCTGAACCCCCGGCCACAGAATGAGGAAGGAGGCTGGATTTAGGACTATCTCCTTTTCCAGGGGGAATGGACTTGAGGGATGCTCTGGGCCTGATGACTGTTCTCCCACGGCATAGCTTCTCTCTGTCGGGTGGGACCCCAAAGAACATGCTGCAGGGAAGGGCAGGGGATGCAGAGCTATCTAGGGAGATGTACTGAGGCATGGCGGGGGGAGAGCACAGGACTGGTGCAAGGCCCTACGAGGATGGCAGGTGAGAACTGGAAGTCTGCAGCTGCAGCCATAGCAGGGAAGTGGAGTAGAGTAAAGCACAGATTGCAAAACCGAAGGAGAGCTGGGGAAGAAGGGGCAAGGTGAAGATGATCCACAGGAGAAGCGGCACACAGAACAGTACGCAGAGGGTGGAAGTGCGTTGCATGGTAAGGAAGGAGCAAGGCTATGGGGGGACAGGGTGTACACGGGGGTGCACAGCCATGAGCGGGAAAAGCACAGCTACAATGGGAGCAAAAACGTGCACAGTTCGTGTGCATGAAGGCTTGAGGCGAGTGGATGTAAGGGGACTGTACCCAGCCACGAAGGGGAAAGCGAGGTGGTCGCAGTCACGGGAGGGCAGAGCTGTTGGTGGAGGAGAGTGAAGTGGGGAGGGAAAGCAAAGGGTCCCCAGCCATGACCGAGTGTGATTACAGACTGGGACACAGGAGAGTGCGCAACCACGGGAGAACGGTGCTACAGGTGTAGCGAGGGGGATGCACTGCCACAGGAAAGCGGGGCTCCGCGGTGGGAGGCAGCAAAGCTGTGCTTAGCCTGAGGGAAGCAGCGCTGCGAGGGGGACAAGGAGGGATGCACGGCCGCCAGAGCGCGGCCGCGGAGGGGACAAGCGGCTGCGCAGCCCCAGGACAGCGACAGGGGCAGACCCGGGGCCGGGGCGGAACAGCCGCGGGGCGGGCAGCGGGGCCGTGGGCGGGTGTGACAGGGCCCGGCAGCAGAGGACGGCGGGGTCGGAATAGGGAGGGGGACATGAGCCACTCACCTGCGCGGCGGAGCTGCAGCAGCCCATGGCGTCCGCAGGTCTCTGCCCCGGGGATGCCCGCTAGGCATCCACTCTCCGCGACTCCCCCGCCCCGGGCGGCGGCGTGGTGCGGGGCGCACGGAGGGCGGCACGCAGGGAGCGCCGGCGAAGCGGCGGGGACCGCGGGGCCCGGTCAGACGAGCGCGGCTGCACCACAAGCTCCGCCGCGGCGCTCCCTCACCCCTTCCCCCGCCGGCCGCTCGGGGAAGGGGCGGAGCCCGCGGGAGGCGGGGCCCGGGATGAGGCGGGGNGCCCCCCGCGCGCCGCGCCGTTTCCGGTGTGGTCATGGCGGCGGGTGTGCCGCGTCTGTGGAGATGGAGAGTCTCACATCTCGCTCTTCACTCGTCACTCGCCCCACGCAAGGTGCGCGCCCGGGCGGTGGCAACTGCGTGTGGAAACCAAGCTCTGCTCAGCAGGGCTTCTCAAGAGTCTGAGAGCCCGCCCGCTGAAAGGAAGAAAACAGCCGCTCGTATGTCCTCGTAGTACATAATGCATTTGCAGCCAGGAATTTGTAGTAGAATCAAGCACCATTTCTGCGCTTCTTTTAACGCTTCTAGGGATGGCGACTCAACCACTTTCCTGGGCAGCCTGTTCCAATGCCTGACCAGCCTTACGGTGTAAGAATGTTTAGGTCCTGGCCACACTACTGCTGATACAGGCCAGGATGCCATTGTCCACCTGGGCATGCTGCTGGATCATGTTCAGGCTCTGTTGATGTTCGGTATCCCTGGGCCCTCTTCCACCATGCAGCTTTCAGCCACTTTTCCTCCAGCCTGTACCACTGCCTGGGGTTATTGTGATCCGAGGGCAGGACCTGTTGGTTGGCTTGTATCACTTGCAGTGGGCCTACTTGAACCTCTTACCACTGGCCTTGGCCCAGCTATCCAGCATGTCCAGATCTTTCTGCAGAACCTCCCTACCCTCAGCGTGTCAACATTCCCACCCAATTTGGTGGAGGAGTCATCTGCACAGTTACTAAAGGGGCACTCGATCCCCTCATCCAGGTCATTGATAAATATATTACATAGGCCTCAGTGCTGAGCCTAGTGCTGGTCACCACTCTAGTGACCAGTTGCCAAATGTGGCACCATTCAACACCACTCTTTTGGCTCAGCCATCCAGACAGTTTTTTATCCTGCAAACAACACACATAACCAAGCCATGAGCAGCCAGGTTCCCTGGGAGAATACTGTGGGAGACAGAATAAAAGCCTTTGCTCAGGTCCAAAAAGACAACATCCACAGCCTTGCCCTTGTGTACTAAGCAGATCACTTTGTCATAGAAGGAGACTGTGTTGGTCACTGAGGATCTGACTTTCCTAACCCCAGGCTGGCTGGGCCTGATCCCCTGATTGTCTGTGTGATTGCACTCAAGCTGATCTGTTCCACAACCTTCCTGGGCACTGAGGTCATGCTGACATGACCTGTAGTTTCCCATATCCTCCATCCTGTCCTTCTGGTAGTTGAGTGTCACATTGATTAACCTCAGTTCCTGTCTTTTAAAGAATGTTTACTGGCCCAGCTGTTGTCCTTGAACGCAACCTAAACGTATGAAGCTGTATAACTATTTTCTTTTTCTTTTTCTGAATCTTAACTCAGTAGCAGAGTTATCTACTATTCTATCAATATAGCAGAATATCCATGATTAGAAATATCATTACAATGACTTAAATATAAAATAATCCTTTGACAGGCAGAATGAGGTGAAAAGAGACCTTGTGACTAGAAAAGGAGTTTTGTTAGGCTTCCAAAAAAACCAGAAACTGACATGTGGGTGAGTTGTGAATCACACTGGGTTTTTTTAGCTCTTGTCAGTTTAATGGCAAGTAGAATCACAGAATAATTTCATTTGGAAAAGACCTCTAAGATCATTGAGTCTAACCATAACCCAGCACTGCTAAGTCCACTTCTAAACCATGTGCCGTAGTGCCACATCTACATATCCTTTAAATACTTCCAAGGTTGGTGACTCATCAGTAGCATTGCAATTTTCAGATTTTATACTATCTAGTTAAAATAGTATTTTACCATTTACATGTATATTGCTATAATTTTCATTGTTCCGCCTCATTCTATCCAAATATTTCTATGGTGTTCAAAGGTGTGGCCATGAAAGAGTTATTTTGCAGGAACACTCTCTAGAAGAAATTACTATTTTGAGATTCACATAACAAGAAATTTGTAGCCAGTTCTTGTGTAAATTTGGACCCATCAGAATCTCTGTTCTCTATTTTACCATGTATAAAATTTATTGGCTTTTGTCCCAGTGTTTCTCTTTTCTGTTTGCTTGAGTATCAAAAGCATTAGGTCTGTGCTATAAATGTTATCAAGTCAGTCTCTTGAACAGACACAATTCTATTTTTTAACATAATCTATTCATTTAGGACTTTAGCTTCAATAGTTTTGTTTAGGACCTCAAAATGTTGTCAGATTAAGTTCTGCCCCCTACTTTTTTGCATGTAGACTATACATGTGCAGCAGGATTATTACAAGAGGGTAATGCATTAAAACTTAGTGTCTGCCTCCCACATTTGTGGACTCTTAAAAAAAAAATTCTGGCCAATAATGAAAAGCTTTGTGCAGCTGCAGAGAGGCAATAGTAACTTTATAGTGGTTGAAAAATGCCAGTTCTTCATTTGCTAGGGGAGCCTTTATGAAAAAGATTGTAAAGACATACCAGCTGTAGCATAGGTAACTGGAGTTTAGTGCAGCTATGTGACAACTGTAGAAATTATTTGAACAGATATGAGTGTTAGAAATAATCATCAGAATCTCTGCCTCTGGACTAAGGAGATTAGTTTTTGGTACGGATGCAGTAATAGCAGCAGCAGTAGTTTCCTGGCTCTCAGTAGTTTTACTGTACTTCATCTGGTCAGTCACACATAGGAGAGGAAAAGTTTTAAGATTCTGGTTTATTCATAATTACAGTAATTTCACGAATACAAGCCACACCATTTTGACTAAAATTTTGGTCTGAACCAGAAGTGCGGCTTATAATCAGGTGTGGCTTATATATGGATAAAAAACTAAAAGTTGCTGTTTTAGTTTGGAGGACAGGTGTCTGCTGAGAAAGGCAGGAGCTTCTCTTTGAAATGGAGAATGTAAACCCCCT
>PYHW01010435.1:825618-839057 GCA_013186435.1 Turdus rufiventris
GGGAGGGGATTTTCACTATCCATTTCTTGAAAGAAAAAACTCTCACCTTTTCCTTTTCCCGGCAATACTGTCCCTTTAAACCAGGACACATGCTCGCATCCTAAAGAGTGAGATTGATGCATGTGTTCAACTACAGGATCAAAAATAAGCAGATAACTTCTAGACTACTAGATTGAAGATTTTGTTACCCACTTCTCAAGAAACTTCTGGTCTTGACTGAATAAAAGCCAATGGGACATGCTATTTATGGCTTTTCCAGGTGGGTGCTTGTAGCTCTAGAAAAAAGTTTGCAGTTAGAATGGTATTCTCTCTATGTACACTTCGCAGAACTCTTTCTACTCATCAATCACCTGCAGTGTTGCTTTGGGTTTGAATTAAGACTTGGCTTGCTACATCTGTGGACAGAAGATGACAATGATCTGTGGAAAATTAAAATTAATTTAGAGTAAACTGAGGACACTTGTGAAGATGTGCAGAACAGAAAGGGTGCTAAGAATAAACAAAACCCTAAATTCACCTGAGTGGAAGAAAAGAGCATATTCTTTTTTAAGTACTGGCAAACTCTCAATCTTCAGTTCATAAACCTGCCTCATGCTGAGGTTTAGGAAAGCAAAGTTAGAGAGTGAATGTTGAGGTTACTCAACTCTAGTATGTGGATATATTTTTTTAAACATAACATGAGGTAGTTAATTTCTGATAATTCACGTTGCTTTACCCATTTAAATGAAATGACAGCACAACTAACTTGAAGTCATTTTTATCAGAATAAAGTTCACATAAAAATGAGCAATATTCTGAGACCTATTTGCTATTTGCAATAGGAACTGGGAACATGGTTCAGTCTTCCCTTCCTGTTCTATTCAAATTAGCATTCATATTGTTTTAGCCCAGTTCATCTACAGCTCTGGGGAAATCTTTAAGACCCAGACATAAGTTGCACACCAGTTTTTAAAATAAGGATCATTTTTCGTGTCCTACTTGAATTTTCAGTCTTTATAGGATATCAGTAGGCCTCATACATTAATAGGAGGTAATTCAGCAAAGAGTACACTTTTGTCCGTAATTGTCTCACAGCAAAAATTTCATTATTTCAAATGAGAATTCTAAAGATTTAGCATATATGTAATTGGTTCTGTTTTCTAGCCATCAAACTGCTATCATAAATTTACTCCAGATATTAACACAGGCTGGGAGATGATTGAGAGCAGCCCTCCTGAGAAGCATTTAGGGGTGCTGGTGGATGAGAGGCTGGACATGACACAGCCATGAGCATTCCCAGGCCAGAAAGCCAAACGTGTTCTGGGCTGCATCCGAAGTAGCGTGGGCAGCAGGGGAGGGAGGGGATTCTGCCCCTCTGCTCTGCTCTGTGAGACCCCAGCTGGAACCCTGCATCCAGCTCTGGGGTCCCAGCACAGGAAGGACATGGAACTGCTGGAGGGAATCCAGAGGAGGGAAACAGAAACGATTAGAGGGATGGAGTACCTCTCCTATAGGGATAGTCTGATGTAATTGGGACTATTCAGCCTGGAAAAGAGAAGGCTTTGGGGGGACCTAGTTGAAGCCTTTCAGCAGGGGAAGGGCTGCTACAGCAGAGGAGGAGGGAAACCAACTGGAAAGAGAAGGAGCCTGCAAGAAAGATGTAAAAATACTAAAAAAAGGACATGTAGTGACAGGATAAGGAAGAAGGTACTTAAAGTGGAAGAGCTGGTTTAAATTAGATATTGGGAAGAAATTCTTTGCTGTGAGGGTGGTGAAGTACAGTAATTTCACGACTACAAGGCACACCCTTTTGACTAAAATTTTCCCCCAAACTCGGAAGTGCGCCTTATAGTCCGGTGTGCCTTATATGAAGTACAAAGTTGCAACATTTGCCACCTCGGAAGTGCAAGCCGTGAGCCGTGGGGGGGGCCAGCAGTGCCATGGCAGCCGGGTGGAGGCGGGCCCGGGTACCCGCGGCACCGCCCCTGTCCAGGTCCAGGAGAGCCAATGGCTGCCGAGTGGAGGTGGGGCCGGGTGCCCACGGCACTGCCCCGTCAGGTCCGGGAGAGCCAATGGTTGCTGAGTGGAGGTGGGGCCGGGTGCCCATGGCACCGCCCCTGTCGGGTCTGGGGAGGCCCAGGGGCCCATGGCTGCCGGATGGAAGTGAGCCCAGGGGCCCGCGGCATTGCCCCTCCCGGGTCTGGGCGGGTCTGGGCACCCGCGGCACTCCCCCCTCGCGGGTCTGGGTGGGCCCGGGAGCCCATGGCTGCCGGGTGGAGGCAGGCCCGGGGATGCGCGGCACTGCTCCTCCCGGGTCTGGGCGGGCTCGGGGGCCCACAGCACCCCCCTCTCCCGGGTCCATGCAGGCTCAGGGGCCCGCAGCACCCCCCTCTCCCGGGTCCATGTGGCCTCGGGGGCCCATGGCTGCTGGGTGGAGGCAGGCCTGGAGGCCCGCGGCACTGCTCCTGTCAGGTCCTGGAGGGCCAATGGCTGCCGAGTGGAGACGGGGCCGGGTGCCCGCGGCACATCCCCTCCTGGGTCTGGGCGGGCCCGGGGGCCCATGGCTGCTGGGTGGGGGCAGGCCTGGGGACCCGCGGCACCCCCTCCTCCCGGGTCCATGTGTGCCTGGGCACCCACGGCACTCCCCTCCCCGCGTCCAGGCGTGCTCGGGGGCCCGCAGCACCCCCCTCTCCCGGGTCCATGCAGGCCCGGGGGCCCGCGGCCCCCCCACTCCTGGGTCCATGCGGGCTCGAGGACCCATGGCTGCCGGGTGGAGGCAGGCCCGGGGGCCCGCAGCGCCACCCTTGTCGGGTCCTGGAGGGCCTGGGGGCCAATGGCTGCCGGGTGGGGGCAGGGCCTCAGCCAGCAACCTCGCAGGAGGAGCTGGGGGCGGAGCCTCGCTGCAAAAAAAAAATTGCACCCTATAGACGGGTGCGCCTTACCTGTTCTACAATGTTGCGAGTTTTGCTGACTCCCAGGGGGTGTGCCTTATAGTCAGGTGTGCCTTATGGTCGTGAAATTACTGTACTGGAAGAGGTTGCCCAGAGAAGCTGTGGATGCCCCATCATGGCAGCGTTAAAGGAGCAACCTGGTGGAAAGTGTCCCTGCCCATGAGAGAGTGGTTGGAACTAGACAATTTTTATGGTCCACTCCAATCTAAGTCGTTCTAGGATTCTATGATATATCCATTTTCTACATAATTGTAGTTTCTGTCTTTTTGTAAAGCTGGAAGTAAAATTCACATGTTCCTTAGTGTTTCAAGAGCACAGTGCATGCACATCAATGGCAAATCTTTCAGCTGTAGAAAACGTCTGGATTACTTTAATCCCTATTCAGTAAGGCATTTATGCATATGGGCATATGTGCTTTACTTTAGGCACATAAATTATCTTCTTTAGATTATCCATGTACTAGAAATCAGATTTCATTCTTGTTTAAACTGTTGTTCTATTTAGAAGCCTCAGAATATAGAAGATTGCAACACAGACAGCTAAGTGCATTCCATATGAGTTATGGGTTAGTGGAAAAATACTCTAGAACCATAAATCCTAGATTGCTAGGCCTAGTCTATACTCTTCTTCAAGCCATTTTTTTTTTTCAATATTTATGCAGTTTGCTTCTTTTTTTTAATCCTTATCTTCTTAGGTACTGTTAATCAGGGCATTTGAGTGTTTCATAATTTTGCAATATGTGATGATAAAAAGATTTCCTTCTCCTTATATCAGAGGACACGAGGGTCCCCAGAAGCAGACTTTTTTTCTCTATCTCTGCATATGCTTAGAGCAATGTTTTGCTATGTGGACACCTTGGTCTCCTCTGGGAGAATGTTCCAGGTAGATGAGACAGACCCCTGGAGTATTCTTCAGCTTCTCTACCTGTTTGTTCTGACTGTGACACTGTCCTACGTGTTGCAGAAGCCTTCCTCTGTCACAGAGGAAGGACACAGTTCATGCTTCTGAAAATATGAAGATCAAACCTCTCATTTTATTTTGACGTGAAGTCAGGGAAAAGAGCAAAGCCCTGAGTTGTTTTGTCTTAGCCATCTCTGTTGCATGAACAGACGGTCTGTTGTGTATAAAACCAGCTGTGACTGTTTTAAGGGGCATTTGTTCAGTACTGAGGCGTAACAGTTGACAGTATTTAGACTTGGCAGTCAAAGATGCCAGGTCAGCCTAGCTCAGTCTGGGTCTGACAGGATGGGTGTGGCTTCTTGCTAACAATCAGGGAGCAGCCATTTGAGTAAAGAAACAAGAAAACCTGTAAAACTGTCAGCCTTTCAACAAAAGGGGAGAGCATCTCAAAGGAGCAGCCCACTATAGTTAGGAAGAGGAAAGATTCAGTTAGTTTACTATCAGCTTTATTGTGTGACTTTGGAAAATCATTTGTTTCTTGATATATGATAGATAAACTTGTGATATATGTTGTTGTAATTCGTGTTTATATAAGAAGGTTGAATAAAATAAAGAGATAAAATAAGGGAATTTTTCAGCCACTGCTGAGGAAAGGGTGTTTTTATCAGACTCCAGCACCCGGAGCCACAAAAAAAGGCCTTAATTAGCATATCAACAAACCTAGCTCGGCAATCCTGAAACCACTCAACAGGAGGAGATCATCGATAAAAACATGTCAAGTACCACACCTGAAGACAGCTGGGAGGTTCCTGGGGGCCAGCACATATCAAGGCCAGTTCCTGTAAATCCAGTCATCTCCACTGGGAAAAGTTACATTCCAAAGCCTCGGTTCCTGTAATCAAAAATCAACCATCCCAAGGAAAATTACACCTCAATACAGAGCAGGCACAACCTTCATCAGGATTCATCCGTGTGCAGGAAGGACCTTTGTCCAGGGCAGCACCAAGAAAAGGATTTAATCTAAATATGAGAATACGCAGGAAGAACAAAAGGCACTCTCGCCTCAGGCCACAAAAACTGTATAAAAATGGACTCTCCAGGATGGCAGTTGTGAACACAGGGGGATCTGATGTGACAGAGGTCAGATCAGTGTGTGTGCTCACCCAGCACCGATCCCGGGGTCGGTGCTGTCCTGTTTCGTTTGTGGCTTCCCAGGACCGTATTTTCAGTCGCAAAAATAAAAATTGCTGTTTTAATATTTAATTTGACTTGATTTGGTTATTATCTATAACAAACTGAACTCAATTTTAGGCCACTGCTTCACTGGAAGAGGCAAACTGCATGGTGCTTGTATAATACAGGCCTAGAAGGAAGATGGTGAATTATTCAAAGTGCTTCCTTATGCAGTCTGCCTTAGAGTTCCTCAAGATGAGCCATCTGCTCTACAAGTCTGCTGGACTTTCAGAGATCTGGATGGTAGATTTAGCTGTGCAGGATCCAGAATTGATGGGAGGAGGCTGCTGTCAGTTTATGAATGTGACCAACATTTTCATAATCTGCTACTGTAACATATTAAATATCTACTTTTGTCTTTTGGACTGCTTGTTTGGTAGCTTTTTTTTTTTTTTTTTTCCTTTTAGTTTTAAAATAACTCTATTTCTAACAGCTACTGTTGGTGAGAATTTATTGAGTGGTTTAATTGCTTCTGAATGAAAGGCAGCTGCTAAAAGATGTAAATAGCTGCTGGTTAATGATGTGATGGCTTCTCTGAGGCATTAAATGAGGAATTTCCTCTCTCTCTCAACAGTTTGTACATAGCCAGTGTCCAGATGACATGACTTTTTAAATCTCACATGCTTACCTGATAAGTGTGGCTGGGTGGTATCTTAGATTTTTTTACATAGCTGGCCTCAGTAGAGCTACTAACCCGGTAAATCAACAGCCCCAGTCTTACCTGGTTTCATTTCCATTGTGTAGGTATATCTTCTGCATACCTACACAGCAGAGCATAGTCTTATAGATAATAAAAGAATTAAGTCGAATTAAGAATGATTAAATAAACTATTTTTATTTTGTGACCGAAATATGGTCCTCGATAGCCACCATCAAAAAGGACAACGTCGAGCCCAGGGTTGGTGCCGGCCGAACACACCCTGATCCAAACTCTATCGCTTTGGATCCTCCAGTGTTCACGAATGCCATCTTGGTCAGTCCTGGTTTTATACAGTTTTTCTATCCTGGGGCAGAGGTTGTCCTTTCTTTTCGTGGTTTCGCATATTCATGTAGCCTCCTTTCCTGGACAAAACCTTTTCTGGGAAGTGATGGACTTCAATGAATTCTTACAGGAACGAGGTAGTTTTCCCCAATGACTCTGGTCATCTTTTGCTTTGGGCTGGACAAAACCGTTTCTGGGAAGTAATAAATTTTGATGAATGCAGATTTTGCCTTACAGAACCAGGTATTGAGATGAAGTTTTTCCTGACAACTCTGGTTATCTTGATTGGTGATACTTATCAAGTGTTCATCGCTTGGGTGTTTCCTGGACTGTCTCTGTAAAGAGTCATCTCCGCTGGAGCCGGTTCTATCAATTTTCTAATCTTGGTTTTGTCAACAGTTGCAGCGTTGGAATTCTTGTGAGGCAATCTTTCCTTCTCACTGCGGCTAGTGTTCTAAAGTTTCTTTATGATTTACTTTATTTATAGGAACATGATTTATTTTACATAAATCACAAATCAACACAAATTACTTTATAACATATATAACAATAGAAAGAACTATAAACCCATTCTCTAGTATATTGCAGGTCTTTTGTTTCTCCTTAATGTTTTCAGAAATTAAAAGCCTCACTGGGAATTCAGGTGAAGTTATTTTCTCTCTGTGCTTACAGCTTCAGACATCTAACCCCAATCCAATCCTTCATTGTGACAAGAAAACAGAAACTACTTGAGATGAACCATGACATAAAACAGTATTACTGGCCATTCCCAATTATTCACAGTGTTTGTAATACAGTAATTCTTGCAGATCTAGATAAGTGTTCTGTTGTGTTTGGCATTGTAGAGACTAGTAATAAAAACTGATTACCATCTCAAAGATCCTGCAATAGACAGGCAAGAATTGGTACTTCCCATCACAATGTCATAGACAGATTTAGTGATTTCCCATAAAAACAAGGGAAACTAGTGTCAAAGTTTGGGACTGAAACTTTTCAATGTGTGGGAACACCCAAATTCTAGTCAGATCCTGAAAACCAAAGAGCACTGCTCCCATTCTCTCAGGCTCAGCTTCTGATATACAAGGACTGCAGTAAGTAAAACATCTGAGGTAGTGTTCATCTCTGTTAATCCTGTGCTGTGACCTGACATAACTGTGGGGCTTTTGGATGCATAGACATTAAATTTCATCATGTCCAGAAAACAGAAAATAAAGTGAAAAAGACAAGGTTAAAAAAAAATGAGGTTGCTTGATTTGTATGTGTATTCATAACAGTCACCTTAGAAACAGATATTGCGAGATAAGTTGGAAATATGTAGGTCATTCAAAACGTGCTCTTCCCTAGTATGGAGAAGGTTGTTGGCTTTTTTTCCCTGCAGTTAGGAGATAGAGCAAAGACTGACAGAGTGGGAGTGGAAGTGACAGGTGATAAAAGAGAAAGAGAATGAAAGTGACTACAGTAACTAAGTGTTTGAATTAACAACAGATGAAAAAACCTTGAATTTATTCAAGGCTGAAATATATGAGGATGTTTGTGCATAATAAGGCGAAAGCTCTAACACTATGCAATTAAAGCTGAACATTAATTCTGCAGGCTGGACTCATATTTGTTTTGGAAAACAGGATGATAATGAAAGATATACAGAAGATATCCTAGGTCAAGCCTGCTGCTTAAGCAGTTTGTCTTCTGTAATACTGCAAGCTTCATCTATGACAAAATGAACTCACTTCTTTCCATGGGTCCAGTTCACAATATTTACAACACTTCTGAGACAATTAGGCCCAAATTTGCCCTTGGATATCAAAAGCTAGCAAGTATTAATATTAGCTTAAAAAATGAGCCAGAAAGAATCAGAGCAACATAACTTTCTACTCCTATCTTAACAGCATAAGATCTACCTAACCAGATATAATAAAACCATTGAATGTTTATTAAGTCAGACTTACAGAGGGTCAAAACCTTATATGTTATAGTATGTTTCTAATTTGCATTTCTTAGCACTGTGCCATTTCAGCTTCCAGCAGACTGATAGCATCTAGCAGCTGCATCCTGGTCCCTTCCAAGTACATTAGCTCATTGAACGCCTGGCTCACTAGCCCTTCTACTTGTACCTTGTATTGTCCTTCACACCTGGGTGAACAGGGCATAGAAGGCTTCTATTCCAGTTTCAGGCCATATCAAGCCTACTTGTCATCTCTTTACACATTTGAGAATTGCTAGCAAAAGTAGAGGGCAAAGCAGAATAAAAATTTCTTAGTGGAATTTTTCATGGCAATTTTGTTTCAATTCAACAAAGCCAGAAACATTTAACCAATGCTACTGGGAGAAAGACATGAAATGTTTGGGGGGTTAGGTGTTGGAAGAACCTTTTATTTAATTTTTTGGCTTACAGAGGATGGAAACGAAGACTGTGAGGATTTGCTGTCCAAGCAGCCAAAGATGAGATTAGGAGATCTAAATTCATGACAGAACCAAATCTGACAAGGCATCTCAGAGGACCAGAACAAAATCTTCTATAGGTATATTTGTGATAAAAGGAAAGTTATGAAAAATGTGGGCCTTCTCTGGAAGGAAACAGGAGACCAGGTTACCTGGGATCTGAAAAAGACTGAAATACTCAAAGACTTTTTTTTGCCTTGTTCTTCACTGGCAAGTGCTCCAGCCAGACCACCCAAGTCACAGAAGGCAAAGGCAGTGCTTGTGAGAATGAAGAACTACCTGCTGTAGGAACAAAGTCAGGTCTGAGACCATGTCAGGAAAAGTACACAAGTCCAGGTACCTGATGAGTCACAACTGTGAGTACCAAGGGAATGGGTGGATGAAGATCTCACTTGAGTAGTTGTGGCAACCTGGTGAAGGTTCCACTGACTGGAAAAGGGGAAACATGACCCCCATTTTTAAAAAGGGGAAAAAAGAAACATCCAGGGAACTACAGGGTGGTCAATCTCACCTCTGTGCCTCGCAAAATTATGGAGTTACTAGTTTCCTGCTGGAAACTATGCTGAGGCACATGGAAAACAGAGAGGTGATTTGTAACAGCCAACATGGCTTCATCAAAGTCAAATTGTGCCTGACAAATTCGATGCTCTTCTATGATGGCATTACAGACGTGGTGGACAATCTACCTGAAACCGTGCAGAGTATTTGACGCTGTCCTATATGACCGCTACTCTTTAAACTGAAGAGACACAGATTTGACAGATGGACCACTCAATGGATAAGGAATTGACTGAATAGTCACACTCAAAGAGCTGAGGTAACAGTTCAATGAACAAGTGGACACCAGTGATGAGTGCTGTCCCTTAGGAGTCAACATTGGGGCTGATACAATGGTATTAAGGGCACCTTCAGCAGGCTGACTAGTGACAGCAAGCTGTGTAGGGCAGCCAAGCTGAAAGGAAGGCCCTGAGGGACCTGGACTGGCTTGAGAGGTGGGCCTGTTTCTACCTCATGAACTTCAGCAAGATCACGTACAAGGTCCTGCACCTGGGTCAGGGCAATCCCAAGACCAAATACAGACTGGCAGAGAATGGATTGAGAGCAGCCCTGGAGGGAAGGATTTGCAAGTATTATTGTACAAGAAGGTCAGCTTGAGCTGGCAGTGGTGCTTGCAGTCCAGAAAACCAACAGAATCCTGGGCTGCATCCATAACAGCATGGCCAGAAGGTTAAGGGAGTGATTCTGCTCTTATACTCTGCTTGACTACTGCATGCAACTCAGGGACCAACAGCATGACAGAGAAGGTCACTAAAATGGTTAGAGGGCTGAAGCGCATCTCCTGTAAAGGTGGGCTGAGGGAATTGGGGCAGTTCAGCCTGGAGAAGGCTCCAGGGAGACTTTAGAGCAGCCTTTCATACCTAAAGTGGTCTACAAGAGAGCTTGAGAGGGACTTTTTACAAGGGCATGTTATGATAAGACAAGGGGGAATGGATTTAAACTGCAAGATGGGAAGTTTGAATTGGATATGAGGATGTAATTCCTGTGAGGGACAGGTGCCCAGAGAAGCTGTGGATGGCTCCTTCCTGGAAGTGTTCAGGGCCAAGCTGGATAGGGCTCAGAGCAACCTAGACTAATACAACGTGTCCCTACCCATGGCAGGGGGGTTGGAAGAAAGTGATCTTTAAGGTCCTTTTCAACACAAACCATTTTATGGATCTATGGTTCTATGACTGTAAATACTCTTTGATGAGTTATGTCATGCCGTGCTGCACCATGTAATGTCAGATGAGAGGTAAAACAGATCACTTCAACCTAGTCAGATATGTATAATTCCAGACGGAATTTTTTTTCAAATACTTTTACATAAGATAATTTGCTTCCACTATTTGGGAAGGGAAAAGTCCTAAAATATCAGAAGTTGCTGTGCATGTGTCCTGGTTTAGAAGACAGTGTTGCCAGAGGAAAGAAAACCTTTTTCCAAAACGGAGAGCGAAAAGCCCCTCCCTCCCAATTTACTATAATTTGGAAATTAAGGGCTTTTTCGGGCAAAGGTGTTGCTTTAGGAATAACAGTTGTTTTCTGATATATCTACAAGACAAAACAAGAACAACATCAGCTATGAAAAAAAATAAGTGACAGAACAGAACGAAACTCAATGTCAGACCCTTTCTCCAGTTACAGATGCCCTCCTCTTCCGCACGGTCCCGATGGAGCAGGGCAGGGCAGCCTCGCAGTCGCGGCTGCTGCAGGAGCAGGGAAGCGGGCGGCAGCGGCCGTCCCAGGTGGGAGAAAAGGTGCAGGAGAGAGCTCCGCTCACCGTGGGCTCCCAGTTCTCAGCGCTGTTCTCAGAAGCAGGAAGCTTTAGCAGTCGGAGTCCAGGGGCCTGGTCTCACCATGGAGAAAAGCAATCTCTCCCCTCCGCGTTCGGGTCGGCGAGAGCGAGTGTCCCCCCCCGCTCCCCTTCCTCCACCGAAGGACAAAGCAGCCCCAGACCATCGACCCCCACCCCTCAAACCCCGCTCCGTAATCGAGCCATAGGCCAGCCCAGCCATCCCTTTGTCTTGAGCACTTAACAGCTAAAGGGGAGCCGCCCGGCCGGCTTAACATAATAATGGGAAAAAATTTCTCCACAGAGGGAAAGAGTAAAAAAAAACCCCAATCCCCAACCGCATGGCACTGCATTTCTGCATTTTGTGTGCTTCTAAATATTGTAAGATCCTGTGTGCTGAGACTTAAGCTTAGGATATCACAAATGGTACTAGATTTGTGCCAGCAAAAAACCCAGTATATTTTGACTTCTGTGTTGTATGATTCTTTCTTCTTCTCAGAGGATCTACCAATTCTGGTATTTTCTCTCCTTTCTCTGTTTCCTGACTAATCCTTTCTTGTGCTGGCATAAACATCTTACATAGATCGGAGATGTGGACTGGGTAATAGTTATAGAAAAAGAAGGTATGAAAATCACGTATACATACATGTATTTCAAGGGATTGTGAACATATGCTAAATTATAACATATAAAAGAGTCTGGATTATCTTTCTTCATTTTCTAAATTATCTCTGGTTTCCAGAGAGCATAAATCTTCTCTGAAGCCATCTAAGCTACAGCCATCTTCACATGTAAAGCAAAAGAAATCTAATAGCAAGTAAAAGCTAAATAACTGTCCCAAGACAGCATCTTGTGGCTGAAGTATTAATAGCTTTGCCAGTACTCCTTGCTCTGTAAGACATGGGGTAGGTCTTACAGTGCAAATGGAGTGGTAAAGCTAGTTTTCTGAGAACTCTTTGTTACTACTAATACTAGTGGTTGCCCTAGCAGCACAGGGGGTACATGTGAATCCAAGTACCACTGTGGTTAGACTCATGCAAATAGAGGACAAGGTGATCTTCACCGCTGTAAAACCTTTCTGTGTGTCTGTCAAAACTGAGATTACTGGCCCTTTTATAGAAACTTGCAACAATCCTTTGTACAAATTTACAGCAGTTGAAGGTTTTCCTGCTGTATTTGTAGATACAGCAAGATGTCATAGCCTCCAAAAGTGGCTGAAGGTAGTCTGTTCTTTTGCTGAGTTGCAGCTCCTCTCTTTGCAACTCCAACTGTTATCTGGAAGCTTGCTGGGCAGCTCCTTCGCTGGGAGCTGCAGCCTCCCCATGTGCTCATGGTCTTCACACATAATAAGACAGAAATTTTAATTCTCAAAGGCAGAAATGTTTGAATTGTCCTCTCGTCACCCTGCAGGTAAATCAACAAGGTACTAGTGCAGATTTCCAGCTGTTGCTCTGTGGGTTGTTGCCGTGGTCTCAGGCAAGAGGCATTGCTTGCTTGTTGAAAATTAAAACTGGTTGTCTGAAGGTGTGCAGGTGCGCTGCTGGATCCTGGGGCATGTAGTTCTGAGACTCTTGAAAAGACATGTTTCCATTTCAAGCTGGAATACTTGGATACTCTTAGAGGGTGTAGTTATCCATACATGACAGCAAGTCCTGAAATTATACCACTCTTCTCCCAATGATATTAACATGTTTCAGGTCCAATGCAATTCTACTTGTGGTCTGAGCTTTAGATTGCATTCAAGCTCAGATTTCGTGGATGTTCATTCAACTAAGTCCTTAGCTTGAGTCCTAACAGCTGCTTAGCTCTTCTGCAGGCTTTTTTTGATGGTACTTGGTATTAACCCTATCCACACTCCTCTTTCCCTCCTCCCTTGGCAGGACATGTTTGAAACTTTCTGCTGCGATTTGTAGCCAAGCGAAGAAAGCCTTCTATGTACTACTCCAGCTCCCAGCTCTTCAGTGAGCTCTCTTGTGCTCATCTAGAGCCAAGCTCCTTAGTTGAACTGGTGCCTAGTAAGTTCTGCTCAAGTGCCCAACACACGAAGTTGTATGGTGAGAGTTAGGGGTGAGAGAAAAATGCACATAGTTCATGTAACTCAGGTAAAGAGAAGGAAATCTGTAGAGTAGTGCCAAAGAGATGATTTGTGTTATAGATAAATAACCGAATCAAGCCGAATTAAATAGTAAACAGCAATTTTTATTTTTGCGACCGAAAATACGGTCCTGGGAAGCCACAAACGAAAAACCTGACAGCACCAGCCCGGGTAATCAGTGCTGGGTGATCACATACGCTGATCTGACCTCTATTGCATCAGATCCCCCTGTGTTCACACTGGCATCCCGGGGAGCCCAGCTTTTATCGAGTTTTTCTGGCCTGAGGCGAGAGTTTCCTTTGTTTCCTCTGCGGAATCTCATATTCAGATTGAATCCTTTTCCTTGTGCTGCCCTGGACAAAGGTCCTTCCTGCACGTTGATGAGTCCTTGATGGGGCTGTGTCAGCTTGCATTGATGTGTAATTTACTTGGGAGTGCTGTTTTTCCGCTTAGGGGAACCTAAGTTTTGGAATGTAATCTTTCCCGGTGGAGGTGATCGGCTGTATGATAGTGGTGGTACTTGATCTTCCC
>PYHW01010435.1:843821-866429 GCA_013186435.1 Turdus rufiventris
GAGCACTTAACGGGTAACAGGGGAGCCACCCGGCCAGCTTAACATAATAATGGGAAAAATTTCTAAAAACTCCCCCAGCCCACAACAGTGGGTTTGGTTTTTTTGGTTTTTTTGTTTTTTGTTTTTTTTTTTTAATTTATCAGGTTTAGAGAGAGATATTTGTGATTCCAGAAGTGATTACCAAAAGGGAAGAGAACTGTACTGGGTCAGCCTGCAAGTTCCATTCACCTAATTGCTTCATAGGCAGTGGGGCGAGTGATCCCTGAAGCAGATCAGATGGGGTACAGCTAGCATAAAGACAAAACCAGTGAAGAGAAGTAAAGTAGGACTTAGGAAAGTAAATTGACACTGCTGTATTTTATCCCACCAGTAATATCTGAAGTTTTAAATTCTCTGCTTCTTTGGATGCCACATGCTAGGAAAACAAGATGAAAAACTTGAATTTTGGTAAAAAAGCTGGCAACAGGAGGAGCAAAATAAGCATCTTTTGAGGCCTGAAACATTGTTATTTTTTCAGATAATAAATTGTATGGAAGCCTTGCTATGCCTGAAAGTTGGTCAAGTGCACAGTAATCTCACAGGCCAAATGCAGGCCAGAGGAGAAGAGATATGTCAAGGTTGCCTGGCTGCAGTTTTTAATTATCAGGCCCCCACAGCTACATTTGCAGGAACAAAGTTCCTTCTGTGTAGATGCTCTTTGCCATATCAGGCCTCTTCATGGTGCAATTTAGAGGTGTGCTAAATCTATACAAGCCTTAGTACTTGTAAGTCAGAGTTCATATAGATAGAAGGCTGAACTCTATGGCTGTGTGTTTCCTCCTCTACCTGTAAACTGCTTCTGCTTGAATCTTCCAAGGGGAATCTGTCCATTCTGTGAAAATTCCTGCGTCAGGGGCGGGGTGGCAGGGAGGAAGTGGAGAAAACGGGTCTATTTGTTTTCCCCTTCGTTGGCAATAAGGGAGATTTCTTTTTCTTATTTGTGTTTAAGCATGTGTGTTTATGCTTTCATAAAAGCAACCATTTCCTACAATTTAGATTTGCCACATAATAGCAAGAGGATTAAGAACAAGAAAGGTTAAAATGGTGTCATGACATCTTCTATACCTCTCCTGGTAAATTCCTCTTTTTGATGGTCAGTAATGAAAATGCATGCAGAGGTCCACACACAGAAGAATTAACAGGAGCTTAACCTGCTACTTTGGAGCCTAACCTCTGTCGGTTATAGTTTTTAATTTGAAAGATGTGCAACTCTGTTTGTTGAAGTATGGTCTCTTGAGAGATTTTGTTAAGTCCTTGTTGTCATAAATGTTTCATGTGTGTCAGCACCAAGTACCAGCTATACTAAAAATGTGGGGGTTTTCTGTTCCTTTGTATTCCTTACAATTAGTAGTGACTACTGTTTATGACAACTGAGATAAGATCAGGGTGGCTAAAGTATATTTTCTATATCTCTGTCATGACTTCATTAGGCTTAGCATCAGCTTGACTTTTGCCTTTGTATTCTTTATAAAAACAGATACATTACTTGTATTTCTCACCAGATTAGTTTCATGTATATCTCGACACCCTGTAACTTTCATATTTTTTAGTTTTGGAGAGGCACAGTTTATAAGAGATGACACAGGTTGGTCACTTACAGCAATATTCTAATATTTTTCTCTAAATATTTTCTCTAAACATTTTTATTTTCTTTTAATACTCATTTCCTCAAAAAAAAACCCCAATGTTTCACATCCCAAACCTAATCACAGTGGAACTGGAATACTTCAGATTAAGCCAGAACTGTAATTCTTGTAAATTATAATATTATGTCTGTTATAGCTGAAATCTAAAGTGTGTTAGAAGTAAAGCTAATAAAAAAATGACTGCTTTCTTTTTTTACAGAGCTGAAGTTTTTCTGAATCTGAATTCTGCTTGAAAGAGAACTATTTTGGGAAGCTTGAGCAGAAACAACTTGATACAATGGAATTTCTTTCTAGATTCCATATTTATAAACAAAGGTGCTTTTTTTTAGTGTGTAGACTAAAGCATCCCAAAACTAGGAACTGAAAACCTGAAATGGATATAATCCATTAGACCCAATGGAAAGAAAATTCAGCTTGATTTAACCAAATCTTACAGAATTAAATTGCATACTTTGACTGTGTGTCTATGAGCTGAGACATTACTAAGAATCCTGGATCTCATTTGCTGCCCAGCAGATGGATTGGATGTTGAACTAATAAATGAGGAAAAGCTACAGTAGGAGCAGTAGCACAACAGTAAAGGTAATCCTCCTTATTTCATTTGCTATGCCGAGAATGTGGGAATAGGTATTATTGTGTGGAAGACTGGATTTCAATTGTACCTCATTAGCATGAAGTGGCAGAGATAAAAGCTAGGGCATCCCAGTGCACTCCCCACTTTGCCATCCTATTGTTCTGCCAATAAATCTGAGCACTTGCCTATCAGCATTGTTTTGTCAGCTTTGCCAGGCGGGAGCTCTGTCAAAGTTACATCAGTAAATAATCTACCTAACAGCCTCTTTAAAGATCAATACCGTGTGAGTCATCTTGTGTCATGCTTCTATTTAGCCCTTGTGCCTTACCTGCCCTGGCATGGGGTATTACACCTAGTTTGAGGGGCCGGAATGAAATCCTTTTATCTGTGAGAATCTTCGCTTGGTTTGATTTAGGAATTGCTTTGCCACGATTAAGCTAGACTCTCAATCAAGCATATGTTTTAACTTGGAAGCATGTGAGTGATCCTGTTGAAGTGAGAGTTTAATGTGTACTTGAATACCTGCGTAGACAGGGATTGTAATTAATGATCTAGAATGATATAATGCAATGGCTTCTGACTCTCTGACTGATACTAAAATTGCATCAGATTGCAAATTCAGCTAGACTTAGAATGAAATTATTCACTGCCACATCCCTAGGAGAGCTCTTATTTTAAATCTGAATGTGATTGTTCCACTTCTTCCTTCCATTCTGCAGAAAAATAAGAGCTGTTTAATGTAGTGCTCATTCAATCTCACTGAAGTGTCACAAGCAGACTGCCTGTGCACCTTCTAGCATGCTACAGACTTCTTGACAGAACTGTTCGTCTTTGTAATGATTTCTCCACCTTTGACTTGTGCCAAAGAAGGAAAAATTATTAAAGATTATTTGTTGAAATAGAAGGAATGCGTCAAAAGGAGGTTGAACTATGCTGTGAGGATGTTGGACGTGCCACATTATCTAAATGAATGACTAATGTAAATAAAACTTAATATTCAGAGTTCACCTTATTTTGGAGTAGCAGAAGGACATAATTAAAAAAATTTGTGACATGTCAGTGAGCAGTGAATTACTGTGCATTGCAGCACTGTATAGAAATAACAAGCAACTCCTGGCTGGTGTATAATGTGTGGCAATGGAAGATGATACATAGAATGAGACAAGGAATAGCTCCTTAGGGGATAGGATACTTCACGCCTAATCCTGAGGTGATGTAATAGACATGTATCTCCACTGAAAGAACTGCAGCTCAACTGATTTACAACAGTTTGGGTGCCAGCTCTTCCTCATTAGTGAACACAGATTGTGTTGTCTCTGTTGTACCTTTCTCTCTCCACCTTAACAAATTTACTTCATTGGTAGTATTAAGATTTCTTCCCTGCTAGCCATCTGTTCCTAAGGATCATCTTTCCAATTAGACTGGTGCTCTACCATTCTGCTTCCCAGTCTTCTATGCTGAAACTTGACTAGCCTTTAACTGGGAATATATTTTGACAGTGTTTTCCAGGTGGTGGTCCTCAACAATTTGTCAGGGAACTACAGAAGATCACTACTTGTTCATAAATTTTAAATTTACCATAGAGCTTTCAATGGAAAGCTTTGTACTTTCAATGGAAAAATAGGGAGACTACAAATTGATAAGGGTTTAATACCTGAGTCCTAGCAATTGGTGTTTGCAACTTGAATGAGATGGCAGAAATGCATGGCAGGAGGGTGGGAAGAGGTCCAGATTGGTGTCATGAGAAACTGTTCCACTATAAGCAGAGCCAGGCAGTGGAGCAAGCTGTCATCCCCATCCTTGAGAATTTCAGAACTGAACAGCATGCTGAGCACCCTGGTCTGATCCCATGGAGACCCTGTATAAGAAGGAGGTTGGATTGGAGATCTCCTGTGGTCCCTTCTAATCCAAGTTATCCCATGGTGCCACGACCCTCATTGGGATTACTTTTGTGCTCTTTTTGACATTTTGATGTTATTTCTGTGTTCAAAAACACAGTTAAGTGAACAGATACGTAGATAAATACATATTTTATTAATTTCTGTTAACAAGAGCACACTAGTACAGGCCTTTCAGCTCCTTAGTGTGTTGGTTGCTCTGACCTCAATAATAGATCTCGCTGAACCATTTCTTATTTTATTAATGTTATGTTGCCTAACTGCTAAAGGCATTGGAGCTGAATCTGAGTTACACTGTTGATGCCTGTTGCCTCTTATTGTGACCAGTTTGCATATTTGGCCAAAAAGAGATGTAGATACTATTTAATGTAAATTTTATTTGAATAATTAAAATAATTTAAGAACACAAATGGAAGTAATTGATTTGACATGTCCTAACACCCCCTGGAAGTTACAGTAATTAGCTGCAAGCAAGCACTAGGTTAGTAGGTACAATTTTCAAAAGATGTTCTTTCTTTATCAAAGACTCTTACATTGCCTGTGCATGCATCTACAGTTATTGCTTAGCTTATGTGTTTACAACCAATGCAATGTTTGCAAAATCACAATTAAATGCAGAACATATGCTATTGTTGTGTATGTGGCTTCTCTGAGAGGGTATTTACTGTGAGAGGACATTTATCAATGGGTGTTTTTGTCCTAGTCATGGGGTTATTCTAGTGCAATGGAAGACACCCAGATAAACAACTGTTTGCAAAATTGTAGCTCTAGGCAGTGCCAGCCCGCAAGACAATTTTTGAACCTGCCTGTATAGTCCATGACAAGTGAGCAGTGGCAGGCAGAAGGGTTACCAAAGTTCACCAAAGGCCTGCAGAAAGCATGGATTACTCAATTCTCGCACAGCTTTGGCTGCCAAATGAACAGAAGCACATTGTAGGATAAATAGCTGTTATCTGCATTTAGGGAATGCCTTCCAAGTGAGATGGAAGGTGCTCTGCCTTACAGGATTATCTGGCTGTTCATCCTGTCATGTGAAACTGCCATCCTCCTGTTGTTATAAAACATGGGCTGTCAACATAGGGGACAAGGATGGTTCCATAAAGTCACAGGCACCATTTCTATTGTTTCATAGAAGAAGGCAGATATCTTGCTCAAAACATTTTTTCATTTAGGTCACATAGCATTTGGATTCACAGACCCAAATTGCTGGAAGAATTGTTTGGAAGAAATTCAAGGTTTCTGATTCTAACTAAACCAAATTTGCAAGGTCATACACAAAATTTCTGTTGCTCTCTACTCTGAAATTTTCTTGCTATTTATGGCTAGAGTAATCACAGAAATTGACATTCTGACATAGTTTCTCTCCTCTTCTTGACCCTATCCTAATACAAGCAATACACGATGTGTGTTCCTAGGAATAAACAACACTGAATTGAAACTGATGGGAAGTAACAGTTTACCAAAGTTGATGACAAATATTTGACTTTTGGCTCAGATATTCAGTTAGTGTGTACTTGAATAGCTTCTTTCGTCCCGTATGTTTTCATTACTAATTTTTGTGGGGGTGGAGCATGACCAATGGTAGCAGAGCAGATAGTGATGAAACTATGGCATCCACAAAAGCATCAACACGACTCACCCACATGTCTTTATCTATAGTTATTATACATGTTTATTGCTTCAAACTTATCTTCCTCAGCCCTTGCTTTCATTCTCCATGCTGCCCTATCCTATTGCTATTTTTTTAAACCTTTCTTTGAGAAGAGGCCAGGGGAAAATTAGAATTTAGATGCTGTCTTGAGTTTAAATTGTCAGTTGGATGAAAAATACCTCACAGATGAGGTTTTAGCTAACTCCTGGTAGTTTGACTGTCTTCAGTGAATGCTTCTTACTGACTTGGTTTGAGGCAGGAAAGGCACAAACCTTTGCCACTTTTCTGTAATTTAGCACTTCAGTAACCAAACCTCAGCAGATTTTACCACTTCCTCTTTTACCAGGCTAGCACATGTGTCCTTCCATAGGTCACACCATGCAACCTAGCAAGCTCTGTTGCTTTCCAGCAAGCAAAGGAGACTACTTCCTTATTCTGCCATTTCCACTTCCTAGTGCTTTCCATATGTAACCCACTGTGAAAAGTCTGGTACAACTCCTGCTCCATACTCTTGTTACAGTTAAAGAAACCTAAGTACGTATTACTCCAGCATCACGTTTGTACTGCTATTGACTTAAAAGGCAGTTTAACTGTAGAGGGATTTGGGCCACTTTTCCTACTCTTTTATTCTGGTTCACCATGCTCTGAACAGGACACTTGACTCAAGAACTCCAGAGGTCCCATCCAACACAGATTATTCTGTTACTCTGTGATTAGGAGATGTCACTGAAAGAGGTCATCAATTTCAACAGATAGTCATCCTTTTATGCTTCCACTGTGTAGTGATATATAATCAGTAACATAAGTAAAAGAGTGTGATGTCAAGTATGGAAATCAGAATGCTTTATCCTGAATAATACTGTCATGAGTTGGTTTTTAATGTGAAGTATTCTGCGTTTTCAATTATACTATGCCTACTATGGAAAACCATTTATTGTGGAAGTATTTAGGGGTTCCTGGCAGTTCAAATTTTGACACCACTTGAGCTTAGGAGATTGACAGGCTCTTACTGCCTTTGAAGCTTTGCATTTGCCAAGGGAGAATATTTCTTTTTCATCCACTGTTTGCTGATGGTGTAACCACAAGGAGCTGAAGAACATTTTATCTCATGACACTGCTAGTTGTTATTTTTAGGCACTAAATAATTTATTTGGAGTTGTATTTACCCTTAATTATAGGCAATAAGGTCACAATAGACATTTTTGAAATGGCAAGATCACAAGTCTAATCAAGATTGTTGGTGAGGCTTTTACATGGAGTTGCTAATCTTCTACAAGTGCCTTAACTACATTGTTTCTGCTAAAAAGAGAAACGTAGGATCAATTTAATGCAAATGACTAGCCAAAAAGTCAAGAAAACCCTTTTCTCAAAGCTATCCTCCTTTTGGTAAAATTTATTTAAGGTTAAAGTAATGCAAGTACCAAACCAAATTTCATGTCAACAGGTTAACACCAGCACTGGCTGGGAATAAAAATTCTCTCCAGCATCAAGCTATTCCATGAACATAGCATATAAATCCCAGAAAGGAACTCAAGGAAGAATGTGGTCAGTCTAAAATACTGAGTACAGTATTTTACCAAAGGCAGTCAAATTAAAGGGTCAAATAAGGAAACCAGTACGAATTATGCATCTGAACTTCTGCATTACAGTAAGCATAAAGCTTCCTGTTAAATTGTATGGTCTCCTTACAAGTTTCCTCGCTAGTTTTTTCTGTAGTGCAGGCCATCACTGATAACAAATGAAGTTTGGCAGCTCTTAGATGGCAGTTTATAGCTCAAAGGTTTTTATTTTTTCAGAGAATAGAGAACATGGTTTATTGAGTTCCTGTATGAAGCTGTTTAGGACTGTAGAGTTTCTCCTGTTTACAGATTTTTTTATACTTAGATGTGCATAGGACAAGTTATATTTCTATAACTCATATCTCCAATGGAAATTTAAAACCCAAAAGAGGTTGCAAAGCGGGTTGTGCTCACAATTCTCCACGGCAGCAGTTTGGCTCCAGTTATCATGAGGTATTTTCAGTTTGTCAGTGTCACCACCTTTGCACAGAATAAAGTCCTCAATCCCTGTTCAGTCTGAATGCAAAAATACAGAAGTTAGCTTTCTGACAAAGCTTCCTTTTCCTCCAGCTTCTTGTGATTGTATCCTGTCTCACATGTTACTGGTTTGGGGAAAGCTCACCCACAAACTGGCAAAAGTAGGAGATAGCAGAGATCCATCTGCTTGGCACTTAAGTTTCAAGATGCAAAAGCAGTATAAATTCAGGCAGATAGCACAATTCTCTTACAGAAAAGGCACTGCATCTACACTCAAGGGAGCCAGGAATTTGCTCAATATTATTTCTATTCACTTTCTTCAGGTTCAACAAGAGGCAGGCACATTTGTTTGTTGATGTTTTAGTTTCCAGTTTCAGAGGTCGTAATTCTGGAAGTGCCACTCAGCCCCTTATTCTTGATCTTCAGTACCTCTACCTTGTATACCTGTTGCATAACCCACAGTGGTGCTCCAGACCTCCAGTCTAGCAGTCTGATCTGTCTCTAGGCATTTTCAACTTAGCAGAGTCAGCATCTGCAAAACAAAAAAATCTGCAGCTTTCTCCCTTTCCTCACTATGGATGCAGAAATACTAAATCAGTCTGCTTTTTTCGAAAAAGCAGTATGTACATACAGGCAGATGGTACTATTCTGCTTGCCATCTAGTCTACTTTGCAGTCTCTGTGTGTAGTGACTTAGACCACAAATGAATCAGCTCATCTTTAGAGGTCCATCTCAATAGAAATAAGCAGATGAGTAGCCAGTGGTTTAGTATTAGCTGGATTTGGTTAGGAAATTGGACTCAAACTATGCAAAGTTTAATTAAGAGTTGCATTACCCTGCACAATTTTTTTAACCTCCTGTCATGCTGTAGAGATGTAAGATGGCACAAACATCAGAGAAATAGATGAAATAGACAGAAATAGAAAAAAAAAGTTTGTTAAATCACAAATCACAAATACTTTTTAATTGTCCCAGATAATCAGAAAACTCACTATTTCTTTTTATACTCAACACTCTGGGCTAATTAGGGGTAACTATTTGACTCACAGTGAGCATATCCTCCAAAAGGATCGAGTTGGTGGTACTTTCACCTTCTCTGAATTGTATAATATCTTCAGACCACTCTAGAGATGCAGGCAAACAGTGTTCCTATTTCCTGACTACTTCTGATGATCTGCATGGACATAGGGAATACAATATCAGTGGAAAGCCAATGTAAAGGATGAACAATTCTGACATGGTAATCTATAGGAATTGGATTTCTTTTGAGACACAGAAGGTTTTTAAAATTTTTTCTTGATTTTTTTAACCTACCTTTATATATTTACAATACTGCCCTAGGAAGAGATTAATTTTAAAAATCTAACTCACTAAACATGTGAGATTTCAGAGATGCTCTATCTTTCTCTTCATTTTGGGATTTAAATAGGGAAAAGCAAATCAAAACCAGAACATACATCTCCTGAGTACACTTACTAAAATGAAAATTAAATTAAAGTACAGTAATTTCACGAGTATAAGGCGCACAGGAATATAGGGTGCACTTCCGGGTGTCTGCAAATTTCTGAACTTTGTCCATATACAAGGTGCACTGAAGTATAAGGCGCACTTTTTTTTTTTTTTGCAGCAAGGATCCACGCACAACAAAGTAACGAATTTAGTAACAGAATCATGTGATTGTGGGGTTTACTGGCAGATGCTTAATTTGCAAACAGTTTTCACAGATTCATGTAGCCTTTAAACACAGCCCAGGCACCCTCCCGGTGCCACAGGCCCCGGCACTTCCACCCAGCGTTGGATGCCGTGGGCTGCCAGCTCTTGCGGGCTGCCCCGGTCTGCCCAGGCTGCCCCAGACTGCCAGCTCTTGTGGGCTGCCCCAGGCTGCCCCAGGCTGCTGTAGGCTGCCAGTTCTCACTTCCGGGTTGGCAAATTTCCAAACTTTGGCCATACATAAGGCGCTCCGGGGTGTAAGACGCGCTTCTGGGTTTGGATCAAAATATTAGTCAAAAGGGTGTGCCTTATATGTGTGAAATTACTGTAATAATAATGTGAAAAGTGAAAGATCTTGCTGGGCTTCGCATTTGTAAGGTAAGTGCTAAAAAATCAGAGAATTCAGAGAAAGAGTACATGTTGATTATCTGGATGAAAACATGATCTAGATCTTTTTGAAAACTTGTGGAAATTGTTGACATCCTGCACAGTTCTGGCAGGAACCCAAAGATCAATGGTACCATGAGAAATTCTGTTAGATGGGGAAGGAAATGGAAATGGAAATGGAACTAGCAAGATTGAACATTATTGTCTTCTTAACTACTTTTTGAAAAGTTCATCAGAGACTCAGAAGTCATGTTATGTTTTTCATAGACAGCATTTTATTTTAGACCTTTCCTTTCCAAGACTCCATGCAAGGGGCACGTGCTGGATACTTTGTTATGTTCATCTAAGTCTTGAACAGTGTAAAAAATGCTCATAGATGTACTTAGGAAACAAAATATTCAAAACTGCTGAAAGCCAGGCATTAGTAACTAATTATTTTAATTCTTGTGACTAAAAGTTGACCAAGGATGGGTTATCTGCTTCTGCTTGTTTATGTTGAATTGAGCTGGTTTTCCAAATAGATGTAAAATGTGATGGTAACCCCTTTAGATCCTATTTCTCAAATCAAAAGAATTAGTTACAGAAGTAGCACAAATCATAAATCCTAATTGCTTGGGATTTAAACCTTATAGTTGCTTGATCTTTTTGTTATATCAAAGCTATTTTGTCAACTCACTGCTTAATAGACACCAGTAAACAGAGTAAAAAGTGAGTGTTTCTGGTTAGTCAAGTATGGCTCTGACTTGATCTTTCCTGTGGACAGGCAAGCAACATCTCTGTCCCATGTGCACTTTTTGGAGGTGTTTTGTGCAGCCTTTTCATTAGAGAGAATGCTGATAACTGGGAGTCACGCTTCCAGCCATGTTCTTGCCTTCCTAAAGTGTGAAGCAAATCTGTATCTTCATTATTTCATTCTCTGTCAAATTTGACTATAATTGGGCTATGGATTCAGAAATTTTTAAAGAAAATACACTTCTGGAGCAGCAGACTGTTAAAACTTTGTTTCCCGTAGGACACCACCAGGATACATAGACAGACATACCTAGACAAAAGGGTTTTCCACTCCAAAGTGAGATACTTGGCATTTGGGCGCACTTCCAGCTTCAACTCAAGATTTCACTTTCTTTCCAGGCTCCATACCTTTACCTTGTAAACTCAGCAGGGTGCTCTGGACTTGAGTGCTGTTAAATACCATCTGTCCTGTCCCCGCCACTTTGCACACCTGTGTGCAGTCTCTTTGGTCCTACTTCCAAGAGGGAAAATTCTTGTGAACTGTTGGCATCTGTGGGCGTATAAAATTACTTCAGGCAGGACAGGTGCACCACACACAGTCTGCAGGCAGCCTCCTTATGAAGTTGTCATTGTGCTTACACAGCAGGTTTGTTGTCAGAGATATTGAGCAAGAATACAAGGGCAGGAAAGGGCATCTTGACAGTATTTGGTTGTAATGCAATTCCAGATAAATTTTAAGTGGATGATATCTTTCTAGCCCACATATGAATGAGTATTTGCATCCTCAAAAATATTGTATCCTTCATTAGTTTTTTAGTTCAGGTGAAATAGATGATGTAGCTGGGAGAAAACCTAGTTGAAAGAAGAGCTACTGGCCTCTTTTACAGGTAGTTGCTAGGAACTCCTCATTAGTATTTGTACAACTCACCATTCCTGTCTCCTGCTCCTCATAAACATGGATAATAAGGGGTATAGCACATATCTTCTTGGAATTCCTATGGAGAGCAATTAAAACTTTGAAGATGTAAATGTTTAACATTGTTTATAGTCCACTGGGAAACAGGAAATGCCAGAAATTACATAAGCTCTCTTGATATTAATAACTCCATGTAAGCATCTGCTTCTCTTCCTTATTGTTTGGCAGTACCTTGCAGAGGTACTTATCAGAGCATAAGGCTCTGATTCTCAGTGGTAATCAATGGGGACTGCTTGGTTATAAATGACACTAATTGATAATCTGAACCACTGACATTTGTTGTGTATCCATAGCCAGGGTTGTAGTTCCCCACCTTCCTGGCATTTTTCTCATAGTATGGGAATAGTGAGGAGGACTCTTTCTTTGGACATTGTGTTTGTTATTTCCTTATTTTATCCTCTAAGGAAAAATAAATATAATCCAGAACAAGTATGCATTTTCTATCAAGGGAGAACATCAAAAGGCAGTAGCTAAATGAGTTTTTTGCTGTAGTTCTCACAACAAAAGAAAGGATTTGCTGATATTTGTCTGATGATGGGGCATTGTCACAGAGAGAAGCATTTAAAAAGATATTATAAGAATACTGTAGAAATTGGTGAATGTTTGCCAGGACTGGATGAAGTTTACCTAGGAGTTCTTACAGAACTAAGGAATAAAATAGCTATACTGGTAAGCAAAATTATGTCTTTTATGGTTCAGAAGGTCTGCTTAGTTGCAGAGTTGCCCATGTTATATTGTTTTTCTGAGAAAAACTGTGTGAAGGAGATACTCTGAAGCAAATCATTAGAGGCAGAATTACATAACATTGTGATGTGAACAGTATAATAGGGGTTGAAATAGTCCTGCCTTTTTAAATCCTACTTCTGCAATTAAATTCTTAGGTAAACTAGTGGAGCAGATTCTTGGCTGCTAGGTTCCCAACCAGTATAAAAGAGCAGAGTCCCCATCTTCTGTCATGTGAGGCCAAGCTACAAAGGCTAGGGGATGAAGCAAACCATTCATGATAAAGAAGTACACATTTCTAAATATTTCTAAAATTTTTAAGGGCCTTGTTAGAAGCTATTAAGTAAGCCTGGAGTCAACAAGCAGAGGAAGTCTTGAGAAAGATTCAAAATTGGTTACTAATTATAGAACAAAAGTCACTTTCTCATTCAAGCAGTAAAAACCTGCTGAAAACACAGATTTAAGGTAACCTGTACTAGGGGATACTAGGAAGATTCTAGGAGAGCTAGAATATGATTATGATATGATACGTGATATATGATACATGATTGATATATGATATATGAATGATATTGCTTCCACTTCCTACTGTTGACTGCACATTCCTGTAATTTTCTCTTGTGCTGACACAAGCATTGACACAGCCTTTATGAACTGACTTGGCACACTCACTATAAAAAGAGTAGACTACTCCAGAAACAAATCCCAGATAATGATGGAGTAGACAGGCTCTAACTAAAGCTAGAAGGAAGTGACCACAAGTAGCAGTGAAGTTAACTTGTACATTAACCACTGCCGTTAAGAAGAAATGGGATGGTTCTCAGAAGAAATCTTCTGTGAAGACATCCTTTGTTGGTACAAGGTGGGAGAAGAGTGATGGGAGGAATTTTCTTCAAGAGCCGCAACTGCAGATATTACAGTAATTTCACGACTGTAAGGCGCACCAGATTATAAGGTGCACTTCTGGGTTTCGGCAAATTTCTGAACTTTGTCCATATATAAGGCACACTGGACTATAAGGCACACTTTTTTTCCCCCCAGCAAGGATCCGTGTGCAGCAAAGAAACAAATTAGTAACAGAATCCCACAATTGCAGGGTTTACTAGCAGGTGCTCAATTTGCAAACATTTCTCACGGCTCAGTGTAGCCTTTAAACGCAGCCCCAGGCACCCTCCCCGTGCTGTGGGCCCCGGCACTCCCACTCGCCCCTGGAGCTGGCTGGCGCAGCTCTCACGGCTCGGCTTGCAGCTCGCACTTCCAGGTTGGCAAATTTCCAAACTCTGTCCATATATAAGACGCACCGGATTATATGGCGCACTTCCAGGTTTCAATGAAAATTTTAGTCAAAAGGGTGTGCCTTATAGCTGTGAAATTACTGTAATTATTTTACGAGTTACCTGGCTTTACCAGCTTGTAAGACGCAAGTTAAGCTGTGCATGAGTAATAGAGGTGCCAATGGCCTCCAACCTTCTCTTTTACTTCAAAAGAGCCTGGATTTCCCTGTTGGTTTGTATGTCCAAACTGCTTCAGGATTCCAGTTTATTATGGCTTGTAGTATTAGCAGTAATCAGAATACAGCCACAGCCAATCCCAAACAGATGGTAGCCCTATGTAACCATTGTAAGCAGGAGCTATCACAGGTACACAGTTCTGACCACACAAATCCCAGCTCTCACTCAAATGGGGAAAGTCCCACTTATATTTTAAACAAAGATTTCACAACTTGTATGTCCTGCAAGTCAACATGGACTCTGGTTTTTGAACGTGAATTCAATGGCAAGTGAATGCTTATGCTCATAAAGAGGCTAATCCAGACCTGTTTATTGATAAGCAGGCAGGCAAGAAAAAAATATCACTGCTGGTCATTTTATATGTGAGATGAGAATTTTGCAAGAGCTGAAATAGTTACAGACAGTGCTGTTGTTCTCCAAATACAACATTGGTAAACCAGCAACTGTCACAGGTAGAAATGAAAGCTCCATCCTTTCCTAGACACTGAAGAATTGGCCCAGTAGCCAATAGAGACATAGCTTGGTCTGCTTCTCTTGTGGCTCATGCCCTGAGTCATACTGTTTGCACAAAAATAATTAAACAACAAAAGAGATGCCTTCTTTCTGGTGTTGTCCTACCCATCCAGGATCACAAGCCCCTTCATTATAATAAATATGTTGCTCAAAATCTCAGTGTTCCCATCTTAAGTTCTTCCTGAGAATAGCAGGCACCTAACTTTTTGTGTTTGCCTGGAAAATTAAGAGTTGACAACATTGTAGAAGCTGGAGAAAAGGAAATGGACTCCATGACCAATTAGAAATTATTTTAATTCTTAAATTACAGTAATTTCATGATTATAAGCCTCACCTGAATATAAGCCGCACTTCTGGGTGTTAGCAACGTTTAGGTCTTTGTCCATATATAAACTGCACCGGATTATAAACCGCACTTTCATTCGCAGCGAGGATCTGCGCGCAACTTTCAAAAAGTTGCCAGATAGTAACAGAATCATGGGATCACAGGGTTTACTGACTTGGCTCGGGGCCACCCCGCCAGGGCTGGGGCCAGCCCACCGCTATTTGGCGCCACCCTGCTGGGGCTGGGGCTGGAGCCAGCCCGCCGCCACTCGGTGCTGCCCCGCCGCCGCCAGGGCCAGGCAGGCTCCGGCTCAGCTCGGAGCTTGCTGTGGGCTCACACTTCCGGGCTGGCAAATTTCTGAACTTCGTTTGTATATTGGCCACTCTGGATTACAAGCCACACTTCTAGGTTCAGACCAAAATTTTAGTCAAATTGGTGCGGCTTATAATCGTGAAATTACTGTAGTTTAAAAAAAGCCCTGCAGTGATAGCTTAACAATTTGATTTTTTTCCCCCTTTCTTAGTTTTACCATGCTGTGTTCATGATATATAAAGAACAATGAGTAAAACTCTAATGCCCAGAACTGAAGATAAAAAATTAACAAAAGCAGTGTGATTTCCAGATGTAAGTTTGTACATTTCCAAAGGAGGCTAGTGTAATCATCAGCTCTGGAAACCTGTCCTACATACAGAGTCCTAAAAAAGGACTTCAAATTTTCAGTGTATTTATGTCATGATACTTAAACACACAAATTAGACATGTTTATGCAATCATCAATGTCCTTAAATAGAGTTTTTGGGACACTAGCTCTTCTCTGCCAATAAAGTACTGTCCAAATTTGCTAGTTTAGAAACATGAGCAATTTTTTGAAAAATATATGCTGGTTAAAATGTCTTACACTTAAAAATTATAATAATAGTTTTTTAAAAGCCCAAACCCAAGCATTCAAAGACATTGAAAAGACATTGAAAATTTGGTCAGTCATCTCATAACTGAAGTACAAGAAAGACATCAAAAGCATGACAGCTGGGCTTGCTTACCCTTTGCTTCTGCATTTTGTAATTTCAATGTGAGTGGTATCAGACACAACCTGGATTAAACTAGGGGTACGGGAGACTAACTAATCATTTCTTCCAACATTTGCATAGCCCAAAGACAGGTGAATATCCCTGCCATTGTAGATAGTGTTTCCCCTGACAAAAGACAGATTGTTGGAAGTTTAAACTTGAATTACTGATCTTAAAAGTATTTGCTTCTTTAGGTGTTTTGGTCTTTTGTTAGAAGCTTCATTGTAAAGAAATGGATTCCAGAGATTATTAATGCAGCATTCGTATCAAAGTGCAGTGATAATTTCCTCCCAATTAGCTGGGAAGATGACAGCTGTCTTATGTTGGAATTAGGCTGGCAGTGAGGAAGTGTTCACAGCAAAGAGCTGTAGACACAGATCAGTAGGTTCCAACAACCCACAGAACAATACTCTTTCAGTCCTTTCATGTGTTACTCAAAACATAGGTCACAAGGTACCATTGTACTGCGAGTTGTTTTGAAAATGAGAACGACCAGACAAGGCCCAGCTTTACAAGGTGTGTCTAGCACCAGGTCCATTTTTACATGGGATTATAGCAGTGTAAACCCTTCTCTATTTCATTGAACTAAGGTTCCATGAAAAGCTAAAAAATTCAGTACAGGGTAAATAAAAAAGCTTATGAAAAATGAGAATAACCAAACCTTCAGGAATCAAGAGCCATGACCTGAGAAGTAAGAATAAGACCCTAGAAATAAAACTACAAAGAAGGGAATTTTTGTGTTAACCTTAGTCATGAAATAATGTAATACCCACTATATGATTGCCTCTTACTCACCTAAGCCTCTTCTTTGCAGAGCACATGCAGTAAAATAAGTGTGCGTACCTTTCAGCAGAGATGAGAGAATGAAAGGTCAGTGACTATGGTTTCAGGTTGCCCTGTCTGTGGGAAATGTCAGTGTTTCACTGTTCAAAGCGTATAAAACAAAAGGTGTGCCAGCTTTGTCGATTTACCAACCAGCACTCATCTCTGCACAGAGATTAAATAAGCATTTTGACTTTGTGTGTGGATCAGCTTCTAGTGCACCATGTGAAAGAACATGTATTTGGGACAACAGAATGAAAATTTGGCAGTGCTGTGTGTGCATATTCACATAATGGTCATATTGCATCATCCCTGAGTGCTGGCAGCAATTGTTTAAATTTCATTAGATGAATTAATGGAAATCCATCATAGACTATTAAACACAAAGGTGAGCATATAGATTATTCTTAAACTCAAACCACTGAAAGACAGTATTATATCAGCTAAAGAATTTCTATGAATGCCCAGTTTTTGTATTTTTTTTCTAAACCCATGTCTTTGGCAAGTCTGAGACAAAGTACTGTATTAATGTGTGTTGTCTAATATATCTCATATTTGTAGTTGTACCTAGAAGTTAGTATATTATGCAGTTGCATTGTTGTTGCTATCTCACCTCTTTTGTAGTGGTGCAGTTTTCATTATGGTGTCTTGTAGACAGCATCTTTAAATGCACTGCGCTCTTCTGGCATATTCCTTGTTCTGCTCTTGCCAGAAAACTTGCTCATATGGAAGATCTAGTCCACTTAATCTTTGTATATTAGCAAAGTATTATAATATCTAATAATTTTTACTGATTGTCCTCTGAAAGAGACAGAAATTCAGGCCTCTCCTTTAGCATTTGTCTCTGTGATATTATACTTGTATTATATTGGGGATATTTGTGGTCAGGTAACACTCTGAACTGGGGTTGTCACATAGTACTGGCAAAATTAATTATGGTTATCAAGTAGAAAATGGAAAAGAGTTCCAAATCTGGGTTGAATTTGAGGAAATGCTTTGCCTAGAAAAACAACAGAAAACATTGCAACTTGTATTTTGCGTCTCAAAGTATATGAATTTGCTAACTTACTGACATGCCTTTTGGCTTGGATTGAACCAGTGTGATTATTTCCTCAGTTTTTGGTGTGATCACTAAATAAAATGTTCACTACTTATTTTTCCTGACTTAGAAGAGAGATGTCTGATTTCCATCTCAACCAGTGTGATCTTGAAAACTTCCTTCCATGCCCAAGCCTCTTTTTATGAAATGAAGGCAATGTTTAGTCTCTTTTATAAAAAGCTTTGAGATATGCGGAAGAACACTGTAGGAGATCTAGATTATATGGAGTCATCAAAGGGAGAAAAGGATTCTTGGGAGTGGCAGTCAGTTTTCACTCATACATCTGAAGATATTTACAGCTCTTTTGATAGTGAGGGCTTTAGACACCCATGAACCAAATAGAACAGAAAATCACAGAAAAGAAAAACACTGGTAAAGTGCATATCATTTAGCTACAGTCCTGCTGGGTATGTCTCTGCTGGTGTTGTTAATCACTGCTTCATTAATCATCCTTTAGAAAAGTAAAAATAGATCACAGAGAGATTGCAATTTTTTTTTTCTTTGATGCTTTGATGGAAATTGATCTGATATAGACTGAATAATGTGTTCTCCATTTCCCAGGGAATAACCCTGCACCTTAGAGCAGGATCTGTCTCTCTAGACTGACTCTTTCATTCAGACCTACCTCACACACTTTACTGCAGGCCAGCATATGAGCTCAGGTCCTGGAAAGCAGCCAGAAATACACCTCTCTTGCATTCTGCAAATAAGTTATCAGAGAGCTGATAAAGACTTTTTAATACAGTTCAGGCCTTTATTTCAAACTAGACATACTCTTCCATCTTTATGTAAATGTGCTTTTTAAAACATTTTCTACAACCCCACTCCAGGGCTGGCTTATTCTCCTTGAGCTGTAATCCATAAATCCCCACAAAATAACCCACTTCCTCTTGCAGGAGCCATATGTTGGTAGGGATTATTACTGCAGGGTGTGCTGTCAGTAGTACAGGCCTAGGCAGATTTCAAATTCAGCCATCAAGTTGGTGAGGATCTTCTGATTTTAGAGTATTACCTTAAAATCTTATTTTCTCTTTATTTTTTTCCCCTAATCTCATGGAGACCCTGACATCTCTGAGTTTTTGGTCACTGGAATCTAAGAGCTTATCCCAGGGGAGTACCGCTGTATGCTTGCCCTCACTTTACATTTAACCTTGGGCCTGCTACTGCCCTCCCGACACAGAGTGAGATGGAGCTCTGATCTTACTGTGCAGCCATCCTAATGTGCTTCTGTTAACACACAGACTTGGAGGTCTTCAGAGCTCTGATCTGAACTGACTGCCACAGCGGCAAACTAAGAGTAACATTTTATTTACTTGTCACTGGGATAAACCATATTCTGACTAGACCAATACACCAGGTCATTCCACACTAAAGCTAAAGCTAGCAGGACCAGGAGACTACAGACATCAAAACCTTGATAGTAGCAGCTGTAGTTGTATCTCAGTATGTACCACCACAGTAAGTGCAGCTATACAATATCAAAAGAAAACTACTACTAAGAAATGTGCTGTCAGTCTTACTGCTTCCACTCTGCTTCAGCAAATAAGTCCCAGAGTAAAATAAGACCAAGTTCCCATTTTTTCCTACACAGAACTGGGTTAAGACCTGATATTGTTTTATCCAGGATATAGTTTAAGCTCTGAGACTTCCATTTCCTCTTCAAACGGATTCTACAGCACAACATAGCTCAGTGTTCCACTGACTTTACTACAAAAGCATTTGAGGTTACTGGTGAAGTTCAGTACTAAGATAAGCTTGATGAAGTGTCAAGTCAGTTCATAAGGAGAAGAATTATTGGCTGTATCTCCTTGCTAGCTGCATACAGCTCCCAGCCTTCAGTTCAAGTCATGTGGAGTTATGTTCTCAGTTACTGAGGATTATAGACCAGGGAGGTTATATACACACTGCACTGGTGCAGTGCCCTGTAGGCATAAGGCACAGTGGTGGTGGTCAGTGTTTTTCCAGCCTGGCAGCACAGTATTTTCCTACATGCCATCAAAATGGTATGTTGCATGCCTTAGGCAGCACTAGTGCATGTACAGTTGCTTTAAACATGCAAATCTTTATTGGATATGACTAAAGAGTACATATGGCAGACCTGATGCTGTCTTTTCCAGAATGGCTTTTGAACAGAATGGGTGACCTTCAAAATTACACTTCGTCTTATGTTAGAGGAAATTAGTTTTCCATCTGGGGAAAAAAAAACCTAGATGTAAAAGCCGAACAATAAAACCAACCAATGAAAGGAAAAAACCCTTCATAAGACCAAACAAACAAATCTAAACCCACAAGGATTACATAAATTAGCATTTCTTTAACAGATATCAAGGAATCAGGAAAAGGAACTGGCTAGGGAGCTGAACAATTCAGCCTCAATCAGTACCAGCAGAGAGTTTTCCCAGATATCTTTCTGGAAAGAGGAAATAAAGGAACAGTTTCTAGATGAATAGAATCTTATAGGGGATGATTTGTAAATACAAAAATCCTGCAGTTATTCACCTTAATATAAGCTGTAAGCAAGGGGTACCAGCCTCAGACTACATGAAACACATAACAGCTTTCATGTGGTGGAGAAACAAAAGGAATACAGAACTAGCATGGAGGATCAAGAAGGCAGAGTTTTCCAGGGTTGTTCACAGGCAGATGATAATACTGATACCAACAGCTGATTAGGCCGTTATAGGTGGAGTTAGGATAGCTTAGCCTATAGACCAAGGTAATTCAAAACTCACTGAAACATTTCTTGGCGCATTTCATGCATCGTGTGTGGGCCTGGATACCCAGCAGTCTCTACCTGTGCGATATATTACTATCTGTTGTGCAACAACTGCACTTAGAATGCAGTCTGTCCAAGGCCACCCCTTCTAAAAGTCTCAGTGAGTAGAAGGGTCCAGGTTCTTTTCTTCTAATCAAGTAGTCATAGTGAAATCAACTCACCTTTTAAAATGGCATGTATACGAATTACTAAAATGACAAGAGTTTACCAAAATGACACCCTCAAGACAGACTCATCCCTGAGAATGGTTTGAGACAGGATAAAAACTTTAATTGTAAAAGAGTAAGACAACCCAATGATTGTATGTCTTTGGAGGGAAGATTATTGTTTAATTTTTTTATTCAGTTACCACCATTATTTCATGGACAACTTGGAGAAGGATTTATTTTTGACATGCAGACATAAAGGAAATGTTCACCTGATCTTACTACTCTCAGTCAAATGAATAAATAGGGTGATTAAAAATAGTTGTTTTTTTCTGTTATTATATAATTGTCTTTTAATAGAGCTGGTCAAATAATATAATGGTATATTCTACAGTGAAAAAATAGAATAAAAAAATTCTCTCCCAATATATTAGTTTCTGTATTGTATTTTGTTATTAAACATCTCCAGGTTTTTGAGGATAAATTCTTTATTCTCTCCACATCATATTATTTTTATAAAACTGAGAGTTTACTATGTTTTACAATTTTATTCAATGTTAATTTTCAGTTTAGAGTTATAAAAGCAGTTTGAATATATAGTACTTCTAAAACTAAAGAAGTGGAATAGTTGATAAGCAGTATTAAATGCAAAAGATAAGGCAGTGTTTGCATTGACCTACATCAAACAGAAAACAGGTACTAAAATTTTGGCATGTGTTCAGACTAAATGTTTGCTTTTTAGAGACAGACCAAAATCTCCTTAGATCATAAATTAAGGAATAAAAGCATTATGGGAATACTAATGACTAACAGGTAAAAGACAAGGCTTAAAAGGAAAAAATTTTCCTAATTAGGCTTTGTCTCTATTTGTAACATGTTTTCCTCATATTATTCCATTTTATGAATCAAAAGAACCACCTCCAGTTTAGAACTTCTTTATTATGCCACGCATCATGTTTAATGTAGGAATATTAAAAAGAAATCACATTTGTGGAAGATGCTGAATTTTGTAATGATTGTGATATTTTTTATTTTCTCTTTCTCCCAGAGAAGCTGTAAAAATCTCATCAACCAAGTTCAGAAATTCTGCAGAGCAGTATGACAAAGTTCTCATGAGCTAGGTGTTCATACAGTTAAAGTTTAGGGTTGACTATGGCCTGAAGCTGTGTCAGGAGACCTTTAGGTTGTATATTAGGAAAAGGTTCTTCACCCAGAGGGTGACTGGGCATGGAACATTCTCCCCAGGGAAATGGTCATAGCATCAAGCCTGACAGAACTCATGAAGCATTTGGACAGTGCTCTCAGGCATATGGTGTCATCTTGGGGTGTCCTGTGCAGGGCTGGGAGTTGGACTCCATGATCCTTGTAGGTCCCCTCCAACACAGGAAATTCTATGATCCTGTATTGCCTATACCTCTTCTACTTTGAACTTGGAATCCTGCACCAAAATTACTGTAAAATTTCCTGGTGTTTATGGTGTCAGTATGGACTTCTAGTAGTTTTGTTGTCATAATTCATCATTACTAGGCTGAAGTTTTCTTTTCTGGGTTTCACTATCAGTAGCAGTATGAAATAGTTGTTCTGGGCAAAGTAAGATACAACTTTACTCCCAGTAATGTCATATAGACCAGGAACAGGTTGGCCTGGTATATGAGAAGACGCCTTGACTAGGGGGTACACAAGAGGCAGTAGAGAGGTATGGGCATGGAATGATAAAAGCTGAGGCATAGGCTGGTTCTGAAGGTTCTAGCTCACCAATGACCAGTTAAAGAAACAGAGATCTGGAGGTGGACAAAGCTCTTTGCATGACTAGAAATGTGAAAATATTACAAGTATTCAATACACAAAAAAAAGTAAAGCATAGCCAACTCCAATTTTATGTGGAGTAGTTGACCAGTGAGCAAAGAATAAGGTGTGAAAGTATCATATAAAACATGTATGTGGGAAAAGGAGAGGAGAGGAGAGGAGAGGAGAGGA
>PYHW01010435.1:872478-893521 GCA_013186435.1 Turdus rufiventris
AGGAAGGTCTGGTTCTGCTGTGTATCTCTTCCAGCACTCACAGTAAAACCATAGAGTTCTCCATTGGGGTTACTTCAGAGATATTACACAAATGCAGCATGCTGCTTTATCACCCAGCAGAATGCAGCCACTTCCAGGCTGAAATGGAGGAAGTTCTTTAACAGCAGAACACAGAAGATGCATAAGAACAGAAGACATCTGAGTTAAGAAAGAGAAATACCTAAGGGTGCACAAGAGCAGTGCATGCCTCGTGCAACAACATCCTGCCAACAGTGGCTGTAGCTAGAACCAATAGAAGCTCAATGTCAATCTATTTAAAAGCAGCTAGTGCCTGGGAGTTTTGCTAAGGAAGGGTGAGAAAAGGCAAAGTGCATTCAGTAAAAGCAAGTGCTCTCAGTACAAATGAGATCTCAGTCCTTGGGGAAGAGCTTGGAAAGATCAGATGTAAAATGTGAGGAGTAGTTTCAGCAGAGTGGATACTTGCATGTTAGATCAATGAGAAGTACAGCTGCTTGTAATGCAGCAGGTATGTGAAGGTCAGGGAGCTGCAGAATTCTCAGTGCACAGTGATCCTTTATAGAACACGTTTTGTGACTGCCTGACAGAACCTTCTGGTACAAACTAAAGATAATCTAATAGAGCAGCTGCAGTTACGGTACAAATACTTCAGGGAAAAAGTAGAGACATGCTTCCTTGACTTGTTTCCTGAGAAATGCTAAAGTGAGCAGGCGTCTGGAAGAAGCAAAATCAGGGCAATAGAGACACTTTACTTAGCACTGTCATCTCCTTTAGTTTGGTCACTTGCATTCCAGTCCTTTCCCTATCTAAAGTGTCATGGTATACGCCCATGTAGCTGCAGTATCAGGAACACTCTGCATTCAAAAAGGAAAAAAAAAAAAAAAAAAAAAAAAAAAGCAGATGCCTCCAAGTGATATTTAGTCAGTGGGTATCATAATCCCCTTCTACAGTGAACTCACTTGAGATGAGATGATTGTCTCAGCAAGCACAGACTGGGGGTAGACTGAGGAATATGAATTGCATGTGCTCACCAGACTACCTATTTGTATCAGTCAGACTTCATATATTCATAACACACAACAAGATGACAGTTTTGCATCTCTTCAGAACAGAACTACCTCCACCTATCTTTCTTCTTTCATCAGCAGTTCACTAGGGATATGGGTTAAATCTGTCAGCTAATGATGGTGAATCTGCTCCCCTGGGCTGACCAGGGTGTAGTTTTGGAATCTAGTTCTCATTTTTTGAAACAGTAAAAGATAAGGAATCCATGTAAGTTCTGGGATATGACAGATGACCGACCATTAAAGAAAAGTGTTGGCCTGCTGAGCTACTGTAAACTTGTCATGATTTTGGAGATACAGCTCTCTAAACAAAAGGAAGCTGGGGTGAGAAAGTAGCAGTAGAGGGGAAAGTTATAGCTCCCTTAAGGTAAGAGGGATGTTCAAGTTCATCTGCTAGTTCAGTGGGGAGAAATGTTTGAAAGTAGATACTGCTACAGTAGTGTTGTTATACACAAGCATGATGTGAAAGCTTGGCCCTTTCCCCATGTTTTTATATGTACAAGAGATACAGATCCGCAAGAATTTAACCAAAGCACATGTACCAGATGCATGACTCACCCCTCTTGCTACAGAATTAGTTCAGTGCTGTCATGTGTCAGCCTGTTCTATGAAACCACTTCCTTAATTTACTTTGTCTCGATGTCACGGCTTAATCACTTGGTGTTGAAACCAATCTGGGGTTACAATAAGTCATTCGCCTTATGTTTGAAAGCAGGTGGTATGCTCAGAGCAAATTAGAGGCAAATTTTCAGCCTAGCATCCATATGACTTCATCAAGAATAATGTGCTGTGTTGCAGAATAGATTTACATTATGCAGGGCAGATTTTTTTAACAGCTCAGCACCAAAAAGCTCCGGAGAAATGAAATCACTGGATTTCCCATGCACAGAGCACTAGGCATCTGCATGGTTGGGGGGATATGAACAGAGCTGCATCCCCTCTTCTCATAGTGCAGTGAACAGAGCTCAGCAGGGCATGAGGATCTAGGCCTAAAATCTAGCACTTTGAAGTTGCCAGATGTGAACTGAGGTCTGTATTTCATTTCCATTCTGTGATTCTCTTGCATGCTTACCTTCATTTCTCATGCTTTTCCAAATATTCTTCTGTGACTGCCTGATGCAATTGTCAACATAAAGGACAGGCATGTGAGTAGATCATCCTTACATTCCATTTGCCTTCCAAAAGTCAAAACAGTGGGAAAAGCCACAGTAGGAAAAAGTAAGTTTGACAGAAGGCAAAATCAGCAGCACGACACTGAAGTAGCTGCAATGAGGCATTATCCTTCTTAAGGTCATGAAAACAAAGCTGTGCTATAACTAAACATACTTAATGGAGGGTCTAATTTTAATGGGAGAGGTCAGGCCAAACTTTTGCTGTGTAACAGGGATAAAAGGTCCTAACTGTAAAGTTAGCTTGCAATTTTACTGGTATCCAATTGGTAAACTTCAATTCCTAGCAACTGAGATTTTCACAAGTAAATTGGATGAGATCAACTCCTCTCTTACTGGCTTTGGTAAAAATTTAACCATGCATTCAAGGGGCAAAGCAACGTGAATACTCTGAGTTTTCTGTAAACCCAATTCTGAACCATCATTCTGAAATTAAATGCTAATCTGTCTGTCATTTACCACTTTGGACTGAATTTAACATCACCTGCTTGAGTTTAAGGAAAATGGATTGTAAACACTTCAAGCCAGAACTTACTTCAAATTGTTCTGTGAGGTATCTAGCACTTCTGAGGGTGCTGTAAGACAGAAATGGTATGCTTTTAGGAATGTCCAAAGGCCAGGACAAACATGATGGGTTTTGAAATAATACATTCTTTCCTGAACAATTTGAAGGTTCATTCCAGCTTTTTTTTCCTCCTCCACTGAAATATACTTGCAGCCCCCCTATGCTGTCCTCTAGGGCAGCTGTGTTTTGTTTCACCATGTTCAGGTTGTGGGAGAGCACTTTGTTCTACAAGGTTAAACACATTTATCTTCCCTAGGACTGGCATAGTACCTGGAACAATTGTTTCTGAGGCATCTGCAAAGACTAGTAGACCCAGGAACAAGAAAAGCCAAGTGTGCAGAGAATTTTCATTACAGAAGAAATACAGTCCTGTCAGCCTTTGAAGGAAGGGATTCACATAGATGTAATTGATACACAGGTTTAGAAACCTACTGTATTGAGTAACGGCATGATGTTTTCTACATGTGGTTACTGTCCACACCTACTCACTTTAAGACAGATAGTTAAATCAGACAAAGGCCTAATATGGAGGAAAATGCATTTTTCAAGGTAAAATCAAGATTTTCATTCATATAGTTTTATGTACAGCTGTAAAGCACCTGTAGAATTCCTGGCACTGGTATTTTTGTTTGGGTATAATAATGACTATCTCCTATCTCTTGACATACCCAAAGCTCAAATAATATGAAACACTAGTGCTCTTTATGCTCTGTAAACTGTAGTACCATTTGAAGCTTGAAATAGCAGCAGTAAGTTATTCACACTTAGTAGGATTTGAATTCCAGAGGAGGGAGAGGAGATGAAGACAGACTGAGCGATGCTGCAAGCCTGTTTCTGCTACAGCACCTGTGCTGTGCCACTATTGACAGTAGCTACTCTTCTCCTAATATTTTACAAAACAAATGCCTCCTACAGAACTGCATGTAGGAAGAGACCAAAAAAAGTTGGAGATTTATTAGCGTCCCTATGGGATTTTAAGTTCCTTGTGTAGCTGTTTACAGAATAGGCAGCTGCCCAGCCAGAACGCTCCGGTCCTGCCCTGGGCAGGATGCTGCGTCGCCCCAGTCACACCTCTGCTGGCTGGCCCGGCTGACAGCACAGCAGCTGGCCCGGGGCACCCCTCTCCCCAGAATGGTTTTCGGTCCCTAACCACGGTCCACCGGGAAGATGCTTAGTACTGTGAAGTCTAGCACCTGAGATGCTAATTATACACATAATCATACATATGCACGCTAATTTATGTGTATTAATTTATGTGAATTGATGAGTCTTTTTCACATGCTGGAAACTAACAAGGAGAACCTGTCTGGGTTAGCAGCAGTATGAATTACCTACCAGCTCCTCAAGGGAGATCGTAAACAACTAAAAAGTAAGTCTAAAGAGACGCCGTCTGTCACCGCAAAGACGAAAATCTGTTCAAATACCAATAATTTACTAAAGTTACTAAACACAGCTTTACTGCTGGTAATAAAGGTCTGCACAGAGTGGCTCACAAAGGAAAGGAGGCCGCAGCTGATGCCGGGCTCGGCGCAGTGCGCGGCCGCCCGGAGACTGGGGCTGGGTTTGGGTTCGGGTTCGGGTTTGAGCGGCAGCAGCACATGTGAGTGAAGCACGGGTCTGAGAGGGACCGAGAGGCAGCGCTCGACACTTGTGCAGCCCGGGCTGGCGGCAGCTCTCCCGAGAGGGGGGTGCTGGTGGGAGAGTGCTGGAAGCAGAACACGCTTCCCTTTGGCCCCTCGCCCCCATCGCAGCAGCTGGCACGGCTGGGGCAGGAAAGGGCAGGCACGGGGCTCCAGCCCGCCCATCTCCTTCTCCCCAGACAACGCACGCACCAACCACATTTTTTTCCTATGGACGAGGCGTTTCGGAAGAGGTTCCGGCAGAAGTAGGGGTTCTGGCTCCTTTGTGCTACGATATCAGCATCCCCCGTCCCGTAGCCGGCCCATCCCCCGACTGTGCCTGTGTGGTGCCCCCCCGCATTTCCTGCCCCACCGCGGCAGCCCCCCCGTTCCCGCGGGCCGGGCGGGGCGGGGGAAGCGCTTCCCGCGGGCGATGACTCCGAGTTACTTTTCACCTACTTGGCGGCGGCGCTGGCTGCGGGGTTACTGCCGGTCAGGCTCCCGCAGCCTGCTCCTCCGGCCGCCCAGCCCGAGCCCATCTGCTGCCCCCAGCCCCCAGCCTTTTCCCCGGCCAGCCTCGCAGCTGGCACTGTCGCTTTGCCAGGAGCGCGGGCCCTCCCGTGCAGCAGGAGCCAGAGCGTGTTATGTTCGTCAGCTCGGCTCCCGCGCTGCTCCCACGACCACCAGCTATTTCGCGGGCGGGAGGCTATGTGCTCGCCCTGTAGATACCCCGGAGCCTGCTCATCCCGAGCGCTGGCAAGGGGAGCGAGTGTTTTCGCTGCTCGCCGAGGGTGGCTGGAGCGGGGTTACTGCCGGTCACTGCCGCAGGGCGTTCGCCGCTCGCTCTCCGCTCCTGCGCAGCGCCTCCGCTCCTGCAAACCATACTTCTGCATTTCCTTTAAACGCTGCTAGCAAAATCCTAACGCGAGCCCGTCCTGCACCACAATTACCTTGTAATTTTCAGTAGTCCCAGAGGTAACGCTGCCTGAATGAGTCTTCTGTTGGGCACAAAGCTTGCAGCAATGCTATATGGATTTTAGCATGAAAGGATTACTTCTACTGAGAATTTTCATCTTGGAGCAACCAAAAGTGTTCAAAAGAGACTTACAAAACCTCCAGACCGACACCAAGCCATTATTTTCTGACTTGAAGTATAAGATGGAGAAAACAGTAAAAATAATACTTTTCTGAGGTCTTTTCTAGGAGTGAACTGAAACATTTACTTGCTCTGTAAGAGCTGGGTATCTCAACAGTGTTAAAACCACAGTGAGGAGGCATGCAGGAAAATTTTTAAAAGAGCTAAATTAAGTACATTGTAATGTGTTTACTAAGACCAGACGTGAATCCTGCAGCTGGGTTGAATTTTATGCTTGAGGAGGTTTAAATACATACTTCCTCTAGGTAAAACTTACCCAGTCTCAATTTGGCCTTTTGTATTAATTCCTTAAATTTACCCTGTAGTCATTAGCCAGGAAAATCAGGTGAGGGGTTTGTTCTTTTGTATTGTATGTCATTAGAACACAGCTGTTCCCTACCTATGTTTCAAGGACAATGCTATAAAGAATGGTAAAGGTGATCCTAAGCAGCATGTGAACTGCAGATACAGACTATGGGGACTTCTAGCTTGGTTTCAGGAGTGTTTGTAGATATTTCTGACACTGTAATGACTTTTTTTTCTTTTTAACAGTCTTAACAGAAGCGTAAGTTCTCAAAGCACAGCACAACAATCCTCTTTTGATCTAGAAGAGAACAAATTGAAGGAAACTGAATGCAAGGATTTATAATACAACACACGTTCATGGTTTTTGTATACCACTCCATAAAGGAAATGTAAGTACGGTTTGTCATTAAACACTTACAAAAGAAACAAACTAATATTTTTATTCTTTCATGAGGTACAGGTTGGTCCTATTTAGGTATTTAAGCTGTGGCAAAAACTTGCAGAAACCATTATATTTGGACAGCAATGTACAATGAAGCAGTAAAGAGGTAGAATCTCACTCTTAGAAGTAGCTTTGTGATTTGCTGTAAATGCTTATTATGTTCTCCCTTGCTCTTGTGGAGTTTTTTGGTGTGTTTTTCACTGGAATCCCACCCATCACACATAGCAAGTGAAGACTTTCTTCACTTCTAAAGCTCTGATTGTCTTCTCTCTCCCTTTCTCTCTCTCAGTACTCTGCTGCTACTAGGTTGCTGGATGAAGATGTTTACTGGTCATCCCTATGCTGCAAAAAGGCACAAATACAATGATGAGAAATATATCAATTTGCTATAGGAAATGAAGGGAGGTGGTAGGAATGTAGCCATTCCACCAGCTTTACAGTCTTTGATGCTGTTTTCCCCTCCCCCTCCCCTTGCATTGCCCACAGCTGTTGATGCAGATTTTCCACCTGCATTTGTTTTCTTTCACTTCAAAGATATTTAAGGGAAACTGCACAATTGCTGTTTACTAAGTATTGAACTGTCTGGGGGCCCATTAAGAGTAAAAGTGAATCTTCTGACTTCCTCATGAATACAAAGTTTACCAAAGCTGTCATTTTTGAGTACCTAGTGGGATAATGAGATTATCCAATTTACAATTATTCACACAATTTTATTGTCTCCTGAATTTTGTAGTACCTGTGGACTTGCATGCATACCAGGGAAGAAACAGTTTTCATACTTTAAAAGAAGTGTCAGCATGCTTGGGAGGACAGAATTACAAGCTAAAATTGGTGTAGATAAAAAAATCTATTGAAAAGGAGCATACCAGAGCCTGCCTGTCATAGATTGTCTTCTGGATCTGTGCTTGTGAGTGTTTGTATTTTTTGTGCTTCTTTTTCATCTGCCCTTAGTCTTTTTCCCTCCAGATCTTTCTCTGTCTCCAGTTCCCTCTTTGTGTCACTTCAGTGGTGGCTAAGACTTGTAGCTAGAAATCCCAGACTGCAGCAGTGGAAAATGTTGCGCTTCAGGCAAGTGCATCTCCTAATCTGTCTCACAGTATTGAAAATCAGGTGGACGCACAGCACTTTCAAACACCATTCCTCTCCTACTGTACTTTAAGATGGTTTTACATTTCCAATTTGTACAGCTAAAATGTAAGAGAGCTGTTCTTGAGAAGGATATCTTATACCAGATGGTAGAAAGTTTATGCCCCTATGACGTTTCTGACACGACTGGACATGTCTCGTCAGCTTGGAAACTAAGCCAGTTGAGCTGGAATATTATTGTAAACGGCATTGTCTTTAAAAATAGCACAGATTTCCAATTCAGTTTCCTTGCAAGTGTAATTGGAGCCTTGTTTAATGGAATATTCATTATCTGGCCTACAAAGGTAAGAACTCCAATTATACCTCATGTAGAAGTCCTGTGTAGTAAACATAGCGGTTAGCATCTTTAAGTCTTCATTTTCAGCTTCCCTTTGAGAATTAAAAATTTAGCATTAGGAACTAGGATGACACAGTCTTATCTCAAATGTGGGATTTATTTGGTCAGATTTTTGCCCCATTAATGGGGGTATCCCCATTACCTCTCCAGGCTGAAATTAAGACTCCAGTCATGTAGCTGGGATTTTATAAATAGATTTCTGGAATGATTTAATGAAATATATGAGGCTGGGTATGAAGCTAAAGGGACTCAATTTTTTATAAAACTTCACAGTCTGCAAATATAGTGCTTCAGGTATGCAAAATATTCTTACATGCTGCAACAAATGTCTTCATATTTGGTGCTTACACAGTACATGACTACTAACTGGAATTCTTATGCATTACTATAGTACAAGCACTAAAATGTGTTGTGGCAACTGTCACATGCAGTGAAGGGATAAGAACTGCTTTTGCATCAGGATGGAGGTAAAACAATAAAGCAAAATATCATGAAGAATGTGAAGTCAAAAGGAAGGTAAGTTAATTGTTTTAACATAAGCTTTCCTCTCTCAGAATAATGGAGTTCTCTGTTTCTTTGTTTTCAAATGGATGTTAAACATATGATTAAACTAAGTGGTGAACATTTCTCTATACATGCAAGAAATCTGGATACTTTTCTCAACTGAGCTCCCTTTAAATTTGCTTTAAATGCTCAGACTGTCCTACAGTGTGCACACAGATGCAACAAATTGAGAGCCTCCAAGCACATGTGCACTTGCATTTGATTGCAAAAGCAGAGCATTCAAAGAATGTCTTTTGGTCATGCCCAACTACTGTTTGGGGTTTGTCAGCACAATCATTGGCCCTGTACAGATCTGAACTAACAGCGAACTGCAGAAGCTTGGCTATGGATGTGTCTTACCTTTAAAATAATTCTTCTATTAGTACTGTGCAGCTTTTTCATGTCAAAATGGTAACACACTGATGAGCACAAAGAACAAGTTAATTTCTCTGACACTAACTGTTCCCCACAGCTTACAGTCTACACTGTCTAAACAGCCTTCTGCTCTGAACAAAAGCCCTCCTATTGGAGAAGTAACTCTTTTTGATTTCAAGAGCTGTGCTGAACTCAATAATCTCTTCCTGTTCTGTGGCTGAGGAATGGAGAGGTTTAATACTGAAAGAAAACACAACAAAACAAACCTCTGCAGCATAGCAATTTAAAAACACATGGCTATTTCAATAGCAAAATGAATGTGGAGACCAGCCCTGTGCCTAGGGAAGCAAGCACATTCATTTTTATTACAGTAAGAGCGGGATTATTACTTTACATCATATGTTCGTTATTTGACTTTCCCTTTGGAGCCTGTAGCATGCTCTGGGCACTATGTAAATAACAATTCCTTCTGTGTAAGAAATGTTGTTCTATTTTTTTTATATGGTTACCTGTTAACAGTAACTGAAAGTCACTGCCTGAGTCTGAGACCTAGCTTTACAACCCCAGCAGGCTGAGAATTCTAGGTAGTAAACAGACAATAAATGCATCTATCTAGGAGTTAGAAATATGTGTGGGTAATTTTCTTTCTTCTGATTGCCATTAAAAAATATAAATTGGACATTTTAGTGTTGACCTGAATAAAATTCTGAATTGTATGGCTGTTTTTGTTTCAACAGTAGCCATTCTTTTGTTCTGTCCAGTTCTAGGTCATAGGGCCATCTTAAATTAATGATGCCCAAACCTTTGATGACAGTAATGTTTTACATTTAACAGCATAGTGTTTTTTGTTCCATACATACACCAAACAGAAAAAAAAAATTTGCTTTGCTTTGCATGTCTTCACCCATTCTAGAAAGCATTCAAAAGGCTTCTGCTCAGTCACTATGAGAATAGCAACAAAAAAGGGCTGTTAAAAATAATAAAAAAATCCCACCCAAGAACAGCAGCATTTTCAGCTTTGTCTGCTACAGTGGAGTCTTTGTTACCCTCTGAGTTCTGTAGTGCATCAGTACATGAAATCTCTGTGAGAAGGGAAGAAAGACCTACAGTTCTAAACTCCACCTGCACCGCCTTTGCTTTCAAAAACAGTGGCCTTGCCCAAGGCTTAAAAGTGTGTGTCCAGAAGGGACAAACATCCTTTCATTTCTTCCTGTAAGCTATTTGGAATTTTCTCTTTACATTATTTTTAAATTTCCATTTTTTTAGCCTGGACAAAGTATTGGTTGGGTTTGGGGTTTTTTTTGGTTTTTGTTTTGTTTTGGTTTGGTTTTTGATTTTGTTTGTTTGCTTGTTGTGGGGGGTTTTTTTGTTTGTTTTTTGTTTGGTTTTTTTTTGAGGGGGTGGTTTTTGGTTTGGTCAAGAGTAAGAAGGTAGGGGACTGAGGGTTCTTGTAAAGGACAGATCTAAACCTATCTTCTTCTACACACTGTTAGGGCATCTGCACTATGCCTAAGGCTCACCTGTAGCATAGCTTTCCTGGCAGAAGAAATCAGATTATGCTCATTGTAATTTATATTAGAGAGTTTCTTCTGTCTTTTTGCATCTAAATGTACATGCAAATCCCAGAATCACAGGGGCTCTGTGTGGAACTCTTAAGAATTTTTACGAGTCACAGTCTACCATTGGCAAGAGAGCTCAAGCTTTATCTTTTCTTACTTACAGAGTTACACTCAAAAAGGCAGCTCCATGTGCAAAGTGTTTATGAAATTTGAGTCTACATACTTTGAAGCTGTCAGACCATTGTCCTCATGATTCCAAACCTGTAACTGATACAACTGGAAGAGAGTTATTTTCAGACCATGTAGGCTTCCCACTGAGTACAGGTCTTATTCTGTAATGTTTCAGGAAGGTTTAACTGCCTGCCTTAGTCAATGTTAAGTCAGAAAGGATGGGACATCAACTTGGATATAAAAGAGAAGAGCTGATGGGTAGAACAGTTAAGCTGAATACAGCCAGACCAGTCAGAAGAGTTTAGCTGATGAAGAAATCATGATTTTGGGAAAGGGATGGTAGAAGGCCAATGGATTTTGCAACACAGCATGGAAAAGGAAATTAAGCACCAGGAAGGTTTCATTTTCCTTTTGAAAATGTAGTGGCTCTGTTAACAGTTTCCTGACTAACAGCGGAATGCACCTCGTGTGTGCCTGTTTGTCTCTGATATAGCAAGAACCTTTGCCTAGGCTGCTTAGGAGTTAACTTTCAAGCAGTTAGTCTGCCAGCTGTTTGGCAAGCTGCAGAAGCATATCAAGAATGGATTACTATGGGTGATAAACATAACTTTGAAGGAATCCTATGGTTTTCTTCTAGCCTTTTTAATCACTTTTTAAAAACTGGGCATTTTAGAGCGTTCAGCTGATTAGTCTTCACTAGGTCTCACAAGTCTGATCTACATTGAACTGAACAGTCTTCAGGGGTTGAATCCTGAGCAAATATTCACTTAAAACTTGAATGGACAGTAGTTTATTCCATGCACACTGAATGTGTTCACAGAAGAATAGCACTCAGTGGTAAATTAACTTTCTTCCCTCCTATGAAGTAGCTTCCTTGTGTCGACAAGCTCTAAGTCAGTTTGTGTTTGAACAACAGCATAATGGTCTAAGGAAATGGAGGAATCTCTTGCAGTGATGAAGACATATTTACAGCCTGTCCCAGCAATTCAGTGATTTGCTGACTTCAAAAAGCAAACTCCCCATGTACATAAGCCAGGCTTTCACACTGGTCTGGAATTATGTGATGTAGCTAAAAGCACCCTGGTTTATTATTTCAGAGAGTCCACCTTTGTGTGCTGCTATTAACTGGTGAGGGATGTTTGTACAGGCTGAGCATAGGCAAAAATTCAGTTCATTTTGTAGATAGGAAAAATGTAGGAGAAAGTGTAAGGGAGGGTGAGGGCTGAACTGGCATAAACAATAAATCACATTAGTTATTCTTTTTGTTTACATGGAAGTTTTTTGATATTTCCTTTGGTGCTTCATTTTTCCTTAAGATAAATATTGACTTGATGGTTTAGAAACCAGTCTTGTCAAAGAGAAAAGAGAGAAAACAGGGTGCTCCAGGTAATGTGAATAGTTGCAATAACACCAACAGATGAGGAGTCATCCATTTAAAGCTCGTTAAACATGTGAGTAATTAATTAATCTTGTGAAAATTTTAGAAGCACAAGCTTTGCTATGAGAGATTAATTTTTAATTGTAGTTAATATTATCCTGCAGCCATAGGCATGCAGGATTTGGATGCCATTTTTATGCAGAAGAAGGAAGCTTTTCACTTAGATTGGTCTGACAGAAAAGTTTGAAAATGTTTTCTGTTTAATATATTTATGTGATGCTCAGGTTCTCCAATGTAGACCCATATAGATCAGTAGTAGTGTTGGAGCTGATGAAACTTACTTCCAATTAGAAGAAAATATTGTCATTTTGATGCATGAATTTATAAAAGGCTGAAACGAAGTTTACCAGTGGTTTAGCAACTGAACTTAAACTTGGTTTTGTAGGAAAGATAAAGGCTGATTTTTTGTCCTCTCCTTTATTTTGTGTTTATACAGAGCTGAGCAAAACTTGACTTTTTCTGTAGCTAGTCTCCACTGCTATCAGAGGATCACTTCTCTTATCCAGAGCAGCAGGGAGAAACTTGACTCAGAGGTGAGTGACAGTGATTTGCGAAGTGTCAAAAATGGGGTCATTTGTGTGTTGCTTGGCAGCCCCCCCTCCTACAATGGTTGCATTCAGCCTCTGCTTCATGGCCATCAAGAGCTACAAGTTGGTCGGGGCATCTTAAAGAAAGGAGAAAAGCCTGCCATCTGCTCTATACACTACTGCTGCCAAAACTCCACAGAATACAAACAGCAAGTCAGAGCTTAGCTGCTGGCAGCTTCCAGCCACCTAGGAAGTGCCAGAGACTGTAAGGGAAAAGATGCAAATACAAAAACTGGATGTCTGCAAATCAGTCCCAGGAACAAAAAGCTGGAAAAACCAGGGTTTTGAGATTCCCAGTAAAGTACAGGTAAAATAAGTGTATGCAGGATCTGCATGCAGTTGTGATAATTCAGAGTGTGTAAGGGAATATGTAGTTTAGTGCAATGTATATTACTATTGATATTTGAAGACACAGGTTAAAAACTAGAGTTTGCTTGACACAGGATTCTGAGTTGGAAGGGAAGGGATCCACAGGGATCAGCAAGTCCAACTCTTCCAAGCAAATGGCCCATATGGGGATTGGAACCACAAATCTTTTTTAGTTATTACAACTGCACCCTGCTCTAACCAAGTGAACTAATCTTAGGGTCAGTTGCTGGTTTTTATACTTTTTCTTCACTGGTTTTCCTCAGTGAAAAATTTAGGCATCCAAGACTACATGTTCTCAAATCTTAGACACATGCCAGAAAATTGGTCAGTGAGGATACTCTCTAGAATTTTAAGTGGCCAAGAAATGTGGAATTTAAGTGACAAAGAGGTATATTTAACTTCTATTACTTGCTAATACCAAACAGATGAATTCCATACATCAAACTGGCTTTTTGTGCATGGCAGGTCAACTATCAAAACAGGGAGAGCGTCTATGTACAGCACTGGATCATTCAAGTCTCCAGAATTAGTTCTATTTGGTGGGGGAGCCAGTAACTCCTGTACTGCTGGAAAATTTTAACCTGAAACACAGTGACTTGCATAAAGCTTTGATACCAGTGACAGTAAGAAGTCGATTTATTCTGACACTCTCAAGGTTGTAGATAGTGTGAAAAAGGGGGAGGTGACATAAAACTCCTGACGGGTAATCCCCCTCCAAGCAGTTACAGCATACTTGGATTTTTTTAGTGTATATTTTCCTGTGGGAACAGGAAACCATGATGCCATATTCGGTCCAACACCTCCTCCAGCTCCCTTATGGCAGCTTGTGCAGCTGAGTGTGATTGTGATATAGCAGCATGCAGGTGTACTTTATAGTTATGCTCTGCTCCTTTGCATGGAAAGATAGAGTGGGAAGATCCCTTAAGAAGTAATTTTTTTCCACCATGTTTTTCCAAACTAGGATCAACAAAACATAAACTTTTCCTAATAGTTAGCCAAATTTCCTCAGAATACAAGGGTGAAAAAATTGTCATGGGTTGACACAATGAGGGAATAAAAGATACACCAAAATAAAGGTAATGGTGTAAATCAAGATAGATTCCTGCTTCTACTGTCATTCTGTGGTAGGCTGCAAGAACAGCAGTCTGTAAGAAAGGCTATAATCCAACTGTAGCCTTCAAGGACATACCTGCACTGGGGCTGCTGAATGCATAGAGGATGATCAATTCTTGAAAAATGACCCAAATAAACCCTTGAAAAAAATAATGTGGTTTTCTTTCTCCCCCTGCCCCCTGGAAGGAGTTTTTTCTTGTGTAGGCAGGGTCATACTGCATCCACCAATCACTTCTCTTTCCATGTGTCCATATGCAACAAGCTAATGAAGAACCAGCTAATTAGACAGAACTGATAAAACACATAAGTAATTATTCTCTGAAAGCTCTGATCTGTGTCTGATACAAAAATGAAGAATTTGTGCTTCTTGATGCATTTCCCATTTGCTGTCTCATATTCTTTCTAGCTCTTCCTAGATTTTCTTGTTTGTTTTAAATTCCATTGAAACCATGGCAGCAAGAGCAGTGGAAGGAAAGAATAAAGAAGGTGGAGAAGATGGAGTCCTTTTATACCTGAGTTTAGGTTAAGAAATTTTTTTTTATTCCATAGACAGCAAATTTTCTTTTTTTTTTTTTTTTTTGTTTTTTTTAGTTTTACTTTGCTGGAAAAGCCATTTTCCATTTTTAGAGGCTAGTTTGTGGGACAGCAAAACCTGTCCCCAGGTATTTCTACAACCTTTGTTCAATCCATGCAGCCTGAGATTTCCGAGCTGTAATGTCCTACAAATCACACTGTATATAAGGTCATCATATATGATCTTATATACAGAAATCTATTCAGGGCACAGTATTATTATGCAGTGTTATGTGCTCTTATGTCTAAACTATAATTGCACAGGGAAGAATATTGCATAAGCTCTCTGCTATCAGAGAGTCATTTATAATGCATACCGAAACATATATAAAGGGATCATTAATATTACCTTTGAATGGTACCCTAATTATTGAGTACAATGTGTAGAAGCCAAAAGCAGGTGAGACATTGTGGCTCCAGAGCTGTAACTCTAGTGTCCTGAAGAAATTCTAGTGATTGTTGGTAGCTTCAAAGGTACTCATCTGTGAGAGGCTCATAAAATCTTTAACTGGAACTGAAAACAACACAAGGAAATTAAACCCAAATGTCCAAACTCAAACATTTCCAAAACGGTCTTGGAGATCAAGAGTGAAATTCTGAGCCTGTAACTCTGAATGGATTTTTTGAAGTGGCAAGAATTTGGACAATTGCATAATTGAGGACTAAAATCACTTGGCAGCATTTAAAATCCAGCCTTAGTTTACTTTTCAGAGTCAGTGAACTGTTTTACTTCTATGTGCTAAAGGGACTGCAGAACATGTGGGTGAACTGCATAGAATCTTTCTATCCTGAGAGAAACACATTTAGTCAAATGAGTAGTGGGTTGAATCTGAAGAAGCGTTGAACTTCTGCAGAAGAAGTTTGTGGATGAAAAGCATTTATTGCAAATGAGAACCTTTCTGTATTTTAACAAGAATCCACACGGTTTCTTGTTTTCTTATGAGCAAAAAAGTAGTAATGGAATGGGGAAAATAAAATTAATAATAACCAGTTGGGCCTGATTCAATACAAAAGATATTCTATGAAAAAAAATCTGTATCTGAAGTTAAACTACTGAAGTAACACCCATTTGTTCTGAAGAGTGTATGTTTAGAGGGATAGAATCCTGCAGGAATGGAAGAGGCATAAAGTCCAACTAATTCATTTCTAAAAGTGATTGCAACCATATCTTAAATATGTGTGTGAACACTGATGTTATATTGAAAGCTATACAAAGCTATATTAACTCCCTATCTCTCTAAGATAAGCAAAATACGACATAAAGTTTTAAGGGTACTAATGGAAAAAGATGCTTTTAAAGAAATGGGATTGTATAGGTTTCATATATAGTTATCTTGATCATAGCTCCTTGTCAGGTAACACTGTTACTGGCACTTGGATTCCAAAAATTTGTCCTGGTAATACTTCATTGATTTAAAATATTGATTTAAAATATGCTGAAACCTAGAATGCACGTTTATCTTATGGCTAATCTTGGGAGAGCCTTATATGATGCCATACAAATAAAACTTATATTGCATCTTTCCGTATGGCCTTTCTGTATGTATTCCTTCCTTTTAACATGACATACCCAGTTTTCTCATGCCTTCAATTTCTTTATATATCTCTTTTGAAAACTAATAGTTTTGGGCTGATTCCTAGGAATCATTTTCACTGAAGATTTTTTCTGGACAGACTACGCTGGTTCAGTAGATTACCCACCACTAAAGAGAAGTCCTGGAAATCTTAGTCCTGACAATTTTAGGTTGTCCCTGATCATAAACACTTTTAGAAAGATATAAATGTCAGTACTGATAAGCAGCTCAGGGAGCAATCTGGACAGAGATCACAGAATACAGCAATTGTAATAAAATTCTTCCCTGAATGTACAATAAGAAAGTGAAAAGTTTTTACAGCTATCAAGAAAAACAGACAGGTATCTCATTGCTCTGTAATTCTGATGGGGATAATGCTGAAGACATTGCTTTTCTCAAGAAAAAGAAAATATTTTAATGGCTTCTGGGAGAGCCCTGATTTAGTAGATCCTGACTTGGAGGGAAAAAAGACCAGAGTATTTTTTTTCCTTTTAAGACAGTAGTATCAGTAAAGATAGCTAAATCCTGTAAAATCATGAGTGATACTCTAATGCTTAAAAAATGGAGGAAACAGCTAATAGAAGAAATAAGAAGCCCCAGGATTATTACTTTTTGTGGAAGATCTGTCTAGCATGTCCAGGAGCATGTGCAGCAGCAGAGAATGACTGTGTAAAGACATGAGGACAGAGAAATTGAGGTTGATTGTTTTGTCCTTCTCTAAACAGGCGCAGGTGGGAATATGCTGAAGCAGAAGCACCAAGGTCAGAAGGTCTTCTAAGGTGGAGAGAAACAGAAAGAACATCTTCCGAAGGAGAGGCAGCATCTGGATGCTGAAGTCAGTGAGTTTGGACAATCACAAGACAATGTTTCACTTGGGCATGTCATGGTATAAAGAGGGAAACTGACCAAGAATGAAAAGGGTATAGCTTAGGCACTGGAGCCTATGTGGAAAGATATGATGGATTGTGAGTCCATTAAATCCCCTGGAAGTTTGTTGATATCTTGACTAGTGGCTGTACAGACTCTGGCAACAACACTGGGGGCAAGTTAAAAGCAGCAAGAGCTTTAGTCTCTCAAACTACCTCACAAAATGCTACAGTAATGGATGGGAAGGGTGAGGGTACACTAGGGAAGATTAAATTTGACTTTGTCCTTTTGCTGCAGATGCTAGAGCAGTAGTTAACAGAGAGAGAGAAATACCTGTTGTTCATATAATGACAAAATGAGCAGAAGCAGGAACTGGCTCATCCTGAAACCAAGAACAGGACTGTCTCTAGAGCAAGCTGTCTACACCCAAGATCCAGCTCTGGATGCCTGCAAGCAGCTAAAAATGTAGAGGTCAAACTGACTGCCTTGATAAAAGTGCTGGAAATATTCAGAAAGTGCAGATATTTTAATGGGCCAGAATGTAACAGCTGGTAGAACTCAAAAGCTGCCTGGTTTTTTATGTACAACAACAGTGCCAAGCAAACCCCAATCTGGGCAATCAAGGTAGAGGAAAACAAATTAGGTTTTACAGAGCAGACTGAAGGTCTCTAAGTGTGTAATTCAACTGGTAGTTCTAAGCAGCTCTTGAAAAAAATTGTGTTTGAATAGAGATTCTTCATTCTGTATTATGGATTTTTCTAGATGTTTGAGGAAACTTTGAAGAACACCCCTAAAGCTCACTTTCAGACCAACTTTCTCCAAGTGTAAAAAGCAAACAGAAGCAAAACCTCAGTCTTTTCTCTATATAAAGGAAGCATAAAGGTGTTTCCTGTCTCCTGGAAAGCAAATCCTTGCTTGTATGCATGGATTCCGAAAAGCTCAGTAATGTGGAGTACTCATGAGCTCAGTAGAGGTAAGGAGATGGGAGGAGGATATGGTTTTGACAACAGCAAGAAAGGGTGACTTCTTCATTGAGGGCACTTTAGTTTATGCTAGACAAGAGGCCTTTATCCTCCCTTCTTTTAAACATGGGCACAGGCTGCACAGAGACAGTGCAGAGTCCTTTAGTGGAGGTATACAGAAGCCGTCTGGAGACATTTCTGAATGACAAGCTCAAGGAGACGATGGTGGGACAAGGATAGTTGGACTAGATGACAACCTGGGGCCTTCCAGCCCGACTCATTCTGCAGTTGTGTGGGATGCTGTCAGAAAGCAGTCCTCCAGCCCCCAGAGGGATACAGTGCAAGCTGGGGAAGCTGCTGGACAGCCCAAAACCACAGCTTTGCTTGTGTGGAAGCCATGAGGCTCATTGGCCTGTGTACTGCAGTGAGGCCAGGTAAAAAACTCCCAGGGCATGAGGATGGCTTGTGTCCAGGTTTGGGGCAAATCTGGGAGGAAACCTCTGAATGGGGGCTCTCAATGAGTTTGGGGAAAAAATACTTCCTCAGAGAGAAGTGGAAAAAAACTATTTAACAGGCAAAGCACTTCCCAGCACAACATTGAACAATACCAAGCAGCAAAACCTCTCACTGCTCCAAAGAAATGGTGAATTCCCTTTTGTGAGTGCAGCCCGGCTCACTCAGGCTGTTCTCAGTCCTCCAGCACTGCGAAATGGCCGGGCCTGGTGGGCCACAGCTGTGAGCCCCTGGTGCTCCCCTGGGTTTTCAGTCCAGAGCAGGTTTGAACAATTCCAGGAAAAAAGGGAAAAACACAGTCCAGGGAGCTTCTCTCCTCAGCTAGCCAGAAAAACTAAACAAAAGCAAAGGAGAGCTCTGTCCTGCCATCCACTGCAGACAACATGGTCTGGAGGATGCGGGGGAGCAAGTGCAGCCTTTGATAACAACTCTGCACCTCTTCTCTCCCCTTTCACTCCTGGAACCAGCTTAAAGAACTCAATATTCAACGCCAACAAACTATTTGGGGATACAAGCATCATAAAGTCACCCCAAGACAGCTTGCTGAGTGTAACTTCTAAGACCAGAGGTGAGGGATAGCACACTTTCCCTCATGGCCTGTGGTCATGCTGGGGCTGAAGCAAGCAGTACACTTAGGGACTAGTTCTGTCCTGTCTCTCCTTCTGGTTCATAGGCTGGTTTTGAACACGATGGTGCATTTTCTTCCCTTCTGGAATGTCATTATCTAGCGAAGGAAAAACATCATTTCTTAAAATATATCCTCTCGCCACTAAGATTTGCACTGAATGTTACTGTCTGCAGTTCAAAAGCTGTGGGTGAAAGAAGTTTTGTTAATCACTAACTTTATCTCCATTTAAATCTACAGCCAGAACATGCAGTCAAAATCCCAGGTGCATATCTTCACTGACTTAACTGGGCTACTCAAATCTATGTGGTTTATATAAAAGGCTGAAACTTTTAACGAACTCATGGTAGGAGTCATTATTCAGGAAAAAGTTGCATTGAGTTCCATAACAATTGACAAAGGATCTTAAACAGGCTTTTATTTTTTTTTAAGTTTAAGAAACTAAAGTAATGCAGCTGATGTGGCAAAATATTTGGCTGACCTCAAGGAAGTTTTGGTAATTGACCATTTTAATTCATACCTTAGGGGCTTTATTTGGTGAAGTTCATATCCTGGATGATCATGAAGATTCACCCATCGGTACTTAAACTGAAGTTGGAGGAAAACATATTGCATACTTTTATTTGGCTTTCTTTCCATTTGATCATGTTCTATGTCTACGAGGCTTCATTTCTGTTTTGTGATGAAATTTTTGTTCCTTGTTTCATGCACTGGGGATGTTATTAGCATATAAACTATAGGTTAGGTTCGTGGTTGGGAAAATCAGTTTTTTTTCTGTCAAAGAATTTTTACCACCCAGCTGCATGTATATTTTACATCTAAAAAGCAGTAATTTTGTTAACAGTGAACTTCACAGCACCCTACTTTATGTAGCTAACTGCAGTTGTAATTTTACTCATATTAAGTGTATGTGACAAATTTCAAGGTAATGCTTGTGATGATGGTCTCTCTTCTCAAAACAACATCAGTCATCTGGCACCTAACCCACATGAGAAATGGCTTTTAAATCACTCTTCTTAAACACAAGATAACATCAAGAAGTGTTTCTAGTAATTGTTTAAACTGAGGCTTGCTCATATCTGAGCTACAATATATGTATATTTTATTTAAAGGATTTAGAAGCATCTTATTAATGACTGCTGCCAGTTTGAAGTCTATGTTTATCTTGAAAGATGGAGAGGATGAGCACAAGCTCTTTTGTCCCTGTTAGGCACTGGGACAGGCCTGCAATATCCTTTGATTGGGAGGCAGTAACTTCCCAGATTCACTTCTTTGCATGGCACACATAAGCACTTCAAAGCTTCCCCACTGCAGGGCATAGCAGAGGACGTATTTAAACCTTCTGTTTCTTTGCAGGTGCAGTAACTAAACGGCAACTCTCTTACCTACTTTCTTCTGTAAATAGGATGGGAAGAAAAGCATGCGTGGAAGGTTGCAGTAAACAGCACGCTGTAGTCATTTGTACTCACTGGGCCATAAACCAAGCTGGAGTGACTAACACTCCCATGCTAGGTAATATAAATCAAAGCTAGGATGCTCAGGGAGAGCTTAGTTTGCTAGAAAGTAATAACAATGCAATTACAGTAATTTCACGACTATAAGGCGCACCCTTTTGACTAAAACTTTCCCCCAAACCCGGAAATGCGCCTTATAGTCCAGTGCGCCTTATCTGACGGTCAAAGTTCGGAAAATTTGCCTACCCGGAAGTGAGAGCTGTGAGCCTCGGGGGAGCCGGCAGGGCCATGGCTGCCAGGTGGAGGGGGGGCGGAGTCCCGGCAGGCATGTTCCAATCCCGTGGAGGGGGGGCGGAGCCCCGGCAGGCACATTCCAATCGTGTGGAGGGGGGCGGAGCCCCAGCAGGCATGTTCCAATCCCGTGGAGGCGGAGAGGAGTCCCGGCAGGCTTGCCCTGGCTCCGTGGAGCTCCGCCCTGCCTCCACAGGGCTAGGGCATGCCTGCTGCCGCTCCGTGCCG
>PYHW01010435.1:894468-932623 GCA_013186435.1 Turdus rufiventris
CTCGCAGGAGGAGCTGGGGGCGGAGCCTCGCTGCAAAAAAAAGTGCGCCCTATAGACGGGTGCGCCTTATCTGATCTACAATGTTGCATATTTTACTGACTCCCGGGGGGTGCGCCTTATAGTCAGGTGTGCCTTATGGTTGTGAAATTACTGTACTTCTTTCTAGAAGTTAGGAAGCTCTTTCTAAGAAGAACTTACAAAAGCTGTCACCATTCTATGACTCAGATTTTCAAATCAAGGGAAAGTAAACCAAGACAGAACAGATGTTTGAAATACAGAATAATCTTCAGTGTGTGTCCCAAGAGTGAGGAATCTTGAAGCTATGTTTCTGTAACAAGAACGCCAAGTTAAAAAAAAAAAAAAAAAAAAAAAGGTGAGCAAAGTAATTTGAAAAGTAATTTTTAAAATGGAAGTATTGCTGATCTGCTGTCTTTCCTGCTTATTGAATTTAGTCCAAACTAGATTATCTAGGGCTAAAAAGAACTTGGATTTCCAGATGAAATATCTTAAGAGCTGACAACTAAAGATGTATTAAACTGTGGCTTTCTTTATTGCTGAAACCTGTCATAAAAACCTTTGGTTTATAGACATTTAGGCTACACATTTCTTGGTATGCTTGTCTAAGCCCACAGTCTTCTGTAGTATCCTGACATAAGGAAACATCAATCTTTCAGAGTTAACAATGGTGTGTTTTGCCTTGTAGAAGTTACAAGTACAAAGAAACAACTTCCTCCTCACTTCCTCCTGTGAGAACACAGCGTGTTTTCCTATTTTCAGTTCCACCCCTTCATTCCACTACATAATGTCTTTTCCATGAACAGCAATTTACATGTCCTCTGACCTCTCAGAACTGGTGCAGCTAGTAGTCCCTCTGCAGGTTTGCAGCCCTCCCTTTCACCCAGCCTTGAGCCATACTGTAGGCTGCTTGTCCAAAGGCAACGTAATGAGGAAATGGGTTCAAGGAGAGGACTAGCTTTTGGGAAAAGCCAAAGGATCAGGTCTTACCTGAAAGTGCATGTTATCTTAACTGCAAACTGGGCATTACTGGCAGGCCTGTAGTATTAGAAGCTGTAAGGGAAGAGACCATGAACTCCTCTGTGCCAGTTACAGCTGCTGACAGCCAGTCTGAAAAGGATGGAAACAACCCACTGCATGCCAAAACCTCGCCTAGGTGAAAGCAGCACATGGCACTTACGCTCAAACATATTTAAAAAAAGGGCAGCCCCTAGGACAGGAGACACTGGAGAAAATGTGAGAACATCTTTGAGATGGAGGAAGTGGAGGAGACACATGGAAGGAAGAGACATGGCCTTTGAAGGAGCCACTCCATGTCAAAGAAGGGACACCCTGTAGGGAACTGTGGCATATGGAGGATTCACTGTGGAACAGTGGAATAGTAAGACAAGAAGCAGTGGAGGAAAATGAGAAAGAAGCAAACAACAGCAGAAAGAACCATTAAACACCGACCCCAACTCTCCACATTGCCCAGTGCTTCACAGAAAGAATTGGGGCAAACGGACTGATTGTAACACCTACTGAAAGCAAGGGATGCTGAGACCAGAAAGGGGGTAGAAGAGGTGCTTGAGCTTGGGAAGGAAGAAGAAAGGTTTTTCTGTAAGAGTTTGTTTATGTCTACCTTTTTCCCCTCTGTATCTGAAACAACAGTTAAAATTTTGTGTTAGCGTCAATAAGCTAAATTAAGAAGGAAGCTCCATGTGAGACTGCGTTATCTGCAAAGACGTATCATACCTTCCACAGGAGACAGAAGCCAGAATATTTGCTGTGCACAGAAGAGTTGGGAGGCACAAACGTCTTCAAGAAATCTATAGGAGTCACATGTACTCGTCTGCCTTAGATCTCAAACTACTCAAATGTAAGAATAGTTATTTTTAGAAACTATTTGTAGGGTGGCTATTGACTTTGTACAGCCTATTCATTGGATCTAGCTGTGCCCCCTTCCCCTGTCATCCTTCTTGTACCATTTGCCAATGCTTGTCCTTTAGTGACCTCACATCACTGCCATGTCACAAGGAGAAGCAAAACTGGAGAAATGATATCCAACGGTGCACAAGGATTTCCCACCATCCTATGGTATTTTGACAGAACAAAATAAATTAAATGATCCATTCACTTCTCATGAACAGCTGTATATTAGCTGTCTTATTGGAAAATGTTGTTCAAATATTTTTACAGTTGGCACCAATTCCCAGAATTTAAATATCCAACGTTGCAAAAAATCAACTTTCCTTAGAGGAACCTAGGTTTAAACAGACATCAGTAGCAGAGCAATTGTTGGCTCTTCAGTATTGACATAGCTTTGTTTCCACTGAAGTTAAATCATTAATTCTTTTTAAAATTACATCCAATATAACCTCTCTTTCAAATTCCTTTTTATGTGGGATGAAGCATAACACTTGTTGATTGTAAACTAAATGTGCTCTTTCTCCCTGTGCTCTGACTATCTATGCAGAAATTCTTTGTTTTAGAATTCAAAATTACAATCCAGCAACATTTGGAACCGTGTAAAATGAAAAGCTCTAGCATATGGTGAAAAACACACAGCTGCATTTACACACTACATAAAGACCTTATTTTTATTTCAGTTTCACCACCAGATGAAGGTACAAACAGAATTAATCTGTTGAAGTCAGTGACATTATGTAGCAGTTACACTGGGAAATGGTCAGAATTAGGAACTTTTTAAATTTGTCCAGCCCTTAGCCCATTTGTGAGATGTTGACACACGAGTACAAAAGGAAGGAGCTAGGGTCACTGTGAAAATGAATGTGTTGTATTTCATTCAGTGTAGAAGGGTCTGCAATATTAATTTGAATATTCACTTCTATCTATGATACTCCCGTGCATTTTGTCAGATTACAATCTGCCTGAGCTCTCTGGAATTTGCTTTCAGGTGTTTGTATTTCTGTGCCACTTGAAAAAATACCATGGTGGTAGTCTGAGCATGGAAATAAAAGCCAGGAAACTCGAAGATACGGTTCCCTCAGTAACCATGTGTCATCCAGATTGCTCACAATAAGGCAAAGCATTAACAGCATGAACGATAACATCAACCACTTCACTGCAGAAGAGAAATGGCAGTGCATTATGTCTGTAGAGGGAACCATAATTCAGAGTTCCTGCCTTTTGTGCATTACTTGTTTTCATTCACAGAGCTTTTTATGCCTTGAAAATGCACTGCTATACTTACACAAATTGCACGGCATGATTTTACAGGGCTTCTGACATGTAACAAACAAAAAAAATTTGGAAGGGTTTGCATGATGGGTGGCTTCTAAGGGAGGACCCCATGTTGGAGGGCACCTTCAGCCATCAGGCAATGTTGCTAAGACCAGGCCATTTCTCTGGTGGATAAAACACACTATCATTCACGGATTTTGTATTTGGAGCAATTCAGCTTGCATACCGTGAACTATTAAAAATAAATCGAGATTTGTTTTTATAAAGTTTGTGAAGAGTTGTAAATTTCTCCATCAACTGACACAAATTAATTCATCTTTATTTGTGACTATCCAAGTGCTATCTTTCACCGTTCCTTGCCTTTTTATTGCTGTGACAAGGAGTACAGGACGTCTGGTCCTGCTGAAGCTGTTTATTATTGATTGATTCCTTTTAGGCCAACACTCTTGGTACACGCAATACCTTTGCAGCTGTACAACTGAGGACGGATCCGTGCCCAGTTTGTACCGGCTCAGCTCAGGAGATGCGGGGAACGGGGCAGGCCTGGAGAGGTGGGCGGCTGGAGCACACTCACCTCGCAGGTAACTCCGTGCCCAGGATTCTGCCCTTTCTTCCCACAGTCCCTGAGAAGAGACGCCCGGGGGGCCGGCGCGGGAGGCAGCGCGAGGGGCTGGGATGCTGCTCGACTCCCTTGGGAGCGCGGAGTTTCACAAAAAGCAGCGGGTGCGGGAAGCGCACGGAGCGCCGTCCCGCCGTGCGGACCGGGAGGACATACCCATCCTCGCACTTTGTTTTTGGCTGCATTGTGCACGCCCACATGCAAATCGCCGCGCCCTTCTCCACACCCCCAACAGCAGTCGCCGCCGAGGCAAAATAAATTTTGAAAAAGAAAAAAAGAAAAAATAGCGGGCGCGGGGGTTTGGTGCGGAGTACAGGAGAAGAGAAAACGAAGAAAGGAAAGCGTAAAGAGAAAAGGCGGCGACGACGACGAGACCCCCCAGAGGGAGGGGAAAAGCGTGCTGGGCCGGCCTTGGCCGTGAAGGGGCGGGCTGGCCCTTCGGGGGCCCTATAAGAAGCGCTGCGGGCGGGGGCGCCCGGCAGCGGCAGCGGGGCCGGGAGCGGAGCCGATCGCGGCGCGGAGCAGGCGGCGGCTCCCCTCGGGACCGACGGCGGCTGCCGGCCGGGGAGGGAGGTAGGCGGGGGCACGGGACGCATCGCGGGCAGCTGTCGGAGAGGCTTCCCGCTCGTCCCCGCTCCGCCTGGAAAGGGGGCACAAAGCGAGAGTGAAAACGCAAAGGAGCGGTGGTGGTAGTGGGGTGTTATTGTTTTGGGGCTTTGTTTGTTTGTTTTCTTACTGCTTTGGGGTTTTTGTCTTCCGACGTGGTGCCGCTGTGTTGTGCCCAGCCTGTCGGCAGTGCGGCACGGAGGATGGTTTACAGCGTAGCAGGGCATCGGAGTGGGGCAAATAGTGTTTGTGTGTGTGAGGGGCGCGGCTGTGTGTGCTTATTTTAAAAAGAAATAGTTTCTTCCTCCTGAGCGAGGCAGCTCTGACTTGAGAGCTTGCGGAGGGTGGCTCACCTTACTGCTGCCTCTCAGCCCCGCTGGGTGCTGGAAGATAACGGGAGGGCTTTCATCCCCTTCGCTCCTACGCGAATCCTGTAAAGTCGCGGGGGTGGGATAAGGGGAGGGCCTTGGGATGTGGGGGGAGTGTAAAAATAAAAAATCGATGTGGTTGCCTTTGTGATGGGCAGGAGGCTCAGTTCTGTGCAACAAATCGTGCTGCTGTGTGCCAGACTGTTGTGAAGTCTGGAGTGCTACAATGCAGCCTATCATCAGGCTGTTGTTACAACACACAACTTGCACAGCAGCCCAGATGGTTTAAATATGCTTGGAAAGATACTCGCATCTAAATTAAAAGTTCTTTTTAAACCCCATTTTTTCCTAGTCTTATCCAGAAGTGCCTCCGTTCCCCCAAGCTGTTGGCCTGGGAGTTTCTAAAGTGTACAAGAACATGCTTAAAGAGTCAAACCTGATTTCAAGTGTATTGGAATAGACCTCGCTGAAGCCAGAGGGATGTAAACATTTTAATTAAATTAAAGCCTCAAATGAGCTGTACCATATGGATTAATGCATTAAAATTTATTTTCACCTTTGAAAATCTGTCTGTCCTTGTACTGCAGAGGACAGCCATATCTTGGGGATGTTCCATTAACAACAGATGGTCAAGCCTGCTGTCGAAAGGCTATTGTAAGGGAACAGTCTTGCTCAGTTTTGAAAAGGGGTCATGGTAGTAAACATTCAATGCAAATGCTTTTTGTGCTTGGTGCTTGTGGCACAGCTTGACTCCGTAACAAGTGGGAATGGCAAGTTATACTGACACTTTCTTGTCACACAAATCAGTGCATGATTCTGTGATGACACAGTAGGATATTAAGCTAAATGGGTAGTACCTGGGACTCTGCAGTGTTTTACTGATGAAAAAGATAAAAATGGTGCTGGTGGGTTGCCATTGTGCATATTTGAATTCTAATTTGTGTAAGAGTGAGTTTTGTCACACAGTCTGTATCTGGTATGGGCAGGAGCTTGATACCTTTACTCAGGACATGAAGCACCTTGTTTCTTGTAATCATCATTTAGCTGGGCTGATTATGGTAAAAATTAGAAGTCAACTCTTAACAAGAAAAAGATAGAACTATAAGTTTGGTATAAGTATGGAACACAAGCGTTGCATAGTAGAATTTGTATTGAACTTCTTGAGAATATTTAGCATAAAATAATAAAATATTGGTTTTTGTGCTCATTGTTGGTGTTCTGAGGGGCTCTGGACTGCAAGCAATTAAAATGTGCTGTAATTTGGCATTAGAGTGTAATAATCCAGGAGCTAGCCCCAAACTATTCACAGTAACTTTTGCCGGATAAGTTGCTGCTGAAGGACATGTAGCTGTGTGACAGTCATGTGACATAAACACCTTGGGTGCAGCTATATGTGAGACTGTAGTGTTTCCAGGAGTCATGGTAATCTTTTGGATATTAGTTCCAAATTTCCTATGAATATAGTAGCATAGTAGTGCAAACAGATATGTTGAAAGTTTCTTAATGGTCTCTTCATGCACTGAGGCACATTTATAAATCAGTGTGCCATAGTTAGCTGCTAGCAAGCCTTTTTTGTAATGCTGCATTTTTTTTCAAACCCGAATATCACTCAGTGCTGTGTTGGTGTGATCAGAGATTTACTTGATCTGGCACCAGATTTGGCATATATCATTACCGTGTATATGAAGAGTAGCTCCTGGTGCTGAACTATTGAAGATGAAATGCTGTTAGCGGGATAAAAGGCCAGTAAACTTACTTTGGCCTTTGTTCCATGCACAGCCTTTTCTCTAGCATTCCTTAGGCTGTACTTCTCCCTCTCTATACAAGGGTAAAGTAGTCTGTGGTTCAGGAGTATGCCTTCATGTGTTAAACAAAGTGACAGTGGCTCTTCTATGCGGATTCTGTGTTGAGACATTCTCACCTGTTAATCAAGTGTGATGCACACATTTCAGAAAGGAAGTCTTCCCTTGTCTACATCTCTGCAAGGCTGTTTTTTCACCAGTGAGTTCACCTGGCAGAGTTAGACTCATGAAGACAGAGCAGAAGGAGGAAGGTACTGAACTCATCCATCTGTGGCCAAATACAATCAGCTCTGCTAGTGTTTATGAAGTGCATTGCACCATGCAGGCACAGTATTTCTTAGGGTGTGGTTTTTCCAGAACTGTAATCCAGAGTAATTGAAGGTTGCTAGTAATGGACCTGCTTCATTTCCCCTGGTCTGCCTATTCTTTTCTCTCCCTGTCTGTTTCATCCTTTGTTCAGGCACAGGAGTTCACCAACCCTGGGTGAGTAATTGAAAACAAACTCTTTTTGCTTGGTGGTTTCATGGTTGGTTTTTTTTTTTTTTTTTCTTTTTTTCACCCCAGCATCCTGCATTCAAAGTCTTCTCATGGCTTTGTAAGCACTGGTGCCAGCACAAAGATAATGACAGAAGGGAGCAAAGAGGGACCCAAACTACCACTTTGTTTGAGTAACCTTGAAGCAGGCACCCTCAGTGTTTATGTAGGTCTTTCTAGGCTGGGCAGCACACCAAATCCTGAAATAAGTCCACAGGCCATGGCTGACAAAACATCATCATGTTTCTCTTTTGCTGGTTATGCTTGATGACTCCTGTGAGAGGAGCTAGAGTCAGAGTTTACTATGTTTAGTGAAACACATTTTATATACATGGTATATTTTCCTTGATTATCTGAGGCTGCTAGGGACTCTGCCTGCTTTCTTCAGGTTTGGCATGGCAGAAATTCACTCACTCTAAGATTATTTCATATTTATGTCAACTAAGGATTTGAATTCTGAATGCTTGAGACTTTTTTAGTGTAGCTGATGAGCATGCACATTGGCAATTACTGATACTAAGAGTATAGATTAAAGATACCATGGTAAGACTCTTTCTAGTGTTTAAAAGATGATCAACCACATAAAACCCTGAAAGTTAAAATGTCTCATTCTGTAGCTGCATGTCTTACTTGTGTTGGTTACACAAAAGTAATACTGATAATTCAGAAGAAATATGGTGACTAAGACTAATTATTGACGTACCTGAAGTAGCCTGTTCCCTTTCTTTGAAATATGTGGCAGCAAAGCTAGTTCTGTCTTTTTTTAGCATTTTTGATGGGGAGAAAAGGAATTTTTGCTTGCTTCAAGGACCAAGAGAGACAGAGTAGGATGGAAAACTGTTGATGCAGCTTTCCTAACACAGCAGGCAAGCACTGTATGAAAAAAAAGGGAGCACTCAGATCTTTATTTGTGGCTTATTAGCAAAACAAGCTTGATCATAGGTAATAAAAATGCATGTCGGCTTGAATGACTTAAGTATCCGCATACAAGCTGACCTTTTTTCTCTTCTATTTTTCTGGAGGAGTGTTGCTTAGCAGAGCTCTGCTTAATGCAATGAGATTGGCTGACTTTGTTAGAGAACAATTGGAGTTGAACAGAAAAAGGAGAGCATAGAGCTCTCCTAAGACTGCTCTGGCTTGGGCTAGATAGCAGCGTTTTTCTCTGTGAAAGAACAAAATCAGAGCCTTTTACCACACAGTTCAGAGATCATTCTGGGGATCTGGTTTCCTTTTTAGCAAAAAGCAGTCAGGAGTGTGTGGAAGACAGGTGGCCAAAGCCTGTTAGCACTTTACTTGCTTGACTCTCTGAAACAACTGTGGTTTTACTAACCTGGTTCTAAATGAGTGGTTGTTCCTGAGAGCAAGGAAGCAAGGCATGCAGTTCATATTCATTGACATAGTACCTGTTAGATTAGTAAAGGTCAAAATCAAGCCATGTGGAAGGTCTTGGAGCAGCAGTCTTGGTGATGTAGGTGACAAGAGCAAGATTAGGGACCAGGAAAACTTGGATCCCAGCAACTCTGCCCTTCTTGCGATGACTTGAATGTTTCCTCTTACCTTCTTTCACCATTGTTCTAGTGATGGCATGACCAAAGTTTTTACTCTTTATGGTAGAAGTCAAAGTGTGTTTTTTCTCACATTCAACAGGTAACACCCATGTCTCTTTTTAAAGACTTCTGACTGTGTTGCCAGCAACCCGGTTTAAGTCCAACGTTTTTAGAGATATGCCTGTTTTTACTGTTGAATTATTGTGCCTTAACAAGAAACCAGCAAATGATCATATATGCTCTTTGAGACCTATATTCTTGAGGAATGTATTGATATTCTGGAGGTCTATTGGTGATGTTTTTTCTCTTTCTGCTATTTTAATTATGTTCCTGCAACAAGAGTTTCGCTGTGACTGCCAGTAAAAACAGTTAGGACCAAACTTGAATGGTTTAAAAACCCCCAAAACTCTCCTCACCAAACAGTAAAGCAGAACTGAGCTTTTCTGAGTGCAGATCCATGGATATTTCCAATTGTGGTACTAGTACAGGTGCCAAAGTTCAAAATCTACTCTTCCTCTGAATGCAATTTTCTTATCTAATGAAGTGAATTAATGGATTCTGCGTTTGTATTTTTATTCTGCCAATAGGAAAAATGGTTTTTAGTTGTTTAAGGTATTTTAGATATATTTAATTATTCTTTACCCTATTAAATCAGAGTAGCAATTCTTACTGCTTTGTTTCCCATCTCTCCAAATGTATATTTAAATATTCATGTTAAAGTAAGCAATAGGAGTTTTTCTACCATATTTGGAGAGACCTGGACTTGCTTCTTGCTTTTGGCAAACGAATGCAATTGCCTGTCCACCATCAGTCTTCATATTTCTACAGATTTTGTTTTTCCCAGATATTTTTTTTATTCTCCTGATTGCCAGCCATGTCTCTCATTCCCTGTTTTTGTGATGTAATCTTAATAATAATCTCTACATCTATCTTCCCAATTATGTTTCTATATAAAAACAGATATAACTGCAAAATGGGATTGTCTGTTGCAGTATGCTTTGACTCCAGTGGATCTTTCTCAACCCCATTAAGGATATTCTAAACTTAATGTAAAAAATTCATCATTTGGATCCTATATCCATAAAAAACTTGCAGAATTTCTTTTTACTCACCTTGCTTTTTTGTAAGCTTATTGCTTTTCCCACTTCATTCTACTTCTGCACTTGCCTGCTGTTTGGAATAATTTAATTTAAATTTAGTTGACCACAGTTTTTCAGCTCTGAAACTTTAGGAGCAAGCTAAAGTAGCTCCTGAAAATACTTCTGAATTGTGAGGTGTAGCTTAGGACTTGAACAAATTCTGTCATCCTTCTTTCCTGGATGCGTCTGTGCATGATGTTGAATTAGGCATACATTAGCCTGCTTTTCATGGCTTTTACTGCCATGCTGACCCTAAGGATTGAAGCTTCAGTGGCAGGGGTGCAGCTGGACCTGAAGAATAGAAAGTGTGAGTATCAAGTGTTTGCTGTGTGGATCAGACAAAACGGGAAGATTGGCATGCACCTTCTGGCAGGGCTCCAAGCTAACTGCCCTATGCCACACCTGACTCAGCAGGTATGCAGGCTGCCTTATCATGTGTGCCAGCTATTTTCGTATTCTTCTATGAATAACTTTAGTGATAAGTGGTTATTGAAGTCTGTATGGGTAGCCAAGATTGATCAGAAATTCATTCCTCTTCATAGTTGACACTGATTTCAAAAGTACTTGGGCATCTCTATCACGTTAGTGGATTACCATCTTCTGTATCAGTACAGTTGGATGGTAGCCATGTGGGAGCCAAGGTCTTCTTGTAGGCTTTACAGACTCCAGCACTACTCAAGCTGCCAATGGCTGCTAAATACTGGCTTTGCCAGTTTATTGCTTTCTTTCGTCAATGTCATTTCCTTTCATTGTGCTAGAAACTTTTTCTTGGCATGTTTCAGGGATATTTGTTTCATTTGCTGTTACTTATAGCAGTGCTACAGATATCGGTGCAGTTGTGTAGATGTCAAGCATAACGGACAGTTTATCCTTTATGCCTCTGAATCTCAAAGGTACCACTGTGATGTTCTCCATACTGTAAACCGTATTGTGTTCTGCTCTGTTACTGAAAACATGTACTGGTTTATGGCGTCAGGTTCCCAAATGGCAAAGATGGAGAGGAAAATGACACTACAGTTTCTTTTCATATTAGAGGACAGGGATGCACTCAAAATTCAGTTTGATCTGGTACTGAACACTGCTGGTGTCCTCATCTTGTTCCAAGATAAACAGCGTGTTCCAAAAGAAAGATGTAGGAGGTCACTCCTTTCCAAAAAAGTCCTTATGAATGTGATGACAAAGGCACCAGACTTCTTAACTTTGCTCAGTAGAAGATAGAAATATGCCAGATGCTTCTGTTACTCTGTGGTACGATCATGGAGCACCTGCCAGTGTTTCACTTTTTAAAGCTGGTATCGGGCTGATTAATGTAAGTGATTCAGTGACCAGGATGTCCTGTGGAAGGGGTGGTGCTTGAACCTAACATTGTCTAAACATGTGGATTTCTTTTGGGAAAAACTGCTTTCTTGGGAAGGTTGTGTCTTCCTTTGCTTTGTGGTTGCTGCCAAGCAGAGAGGTACCTTTTGCAATTTGAAATTCTTTACCCCTTTTTCCTAGTTGCAGTTACATTATCTTTCAATAGGATGTGTCAAAAGCTGGAGAAAGTAACTGGGGTTGTTGTAGCATAGCTTTTTGCAAACTGTGTGCTGACAATATTATACTTGCTCAGAGATCAAAGCTTAATGGCATGAATTGAGCTCAAATGTTGCAATTATTATTTTAGCAGGATGTTCTGTTATTTCTACATGCCACTAGAAAAGAGCCATTCTTTGAGAGCCAAAAAAAAAAAAAATCATCTGCTAATATGGACTATGGATTTTTGGACATTGGCCGTGATAAAGCAAATCACATTTTGTGTTTGTTTTTGCCCAAGAATGGACTATATTCGTGCCTTTTTTTTCTTCCATGGGGAAAGTAGGGGACAGTCAATGTAATGTTGGAAGCTGAAATGCTTCATGTATTTCACAACCTTCCAGCGGCAGCTATTTTTTTGTGAAATAGATGGCTGCATTTCATCTTGTGTGTTATACTTTACACTTTAGCAATCCTCTTGCCCAAGTGCATGCCACTGTCTCTTGCATGTGCATTCCTTACGGTAAGTCCAGCTATGATGCATACAAACTCGACTTCTTCCATTGCACTGGAGTTGTGCTTGTGTTCCTCAATGAGCCCTACTAGAAGTAATGAGAACCAGTTGTTGTGGTCGTTCTGCTAGGCAGATAGTGCTGACCTGTGACAGATTTTTCAAAATTACTTGGCATGTTGTGTCACAAGGAATGTTTGTAAAACAACAGCCATTTTTCAAAATGTGCATTTGTGTAAATGTTATACTCTGAAAAATGTAGTCCAGTTTTTATTATGGAGCTGTTTGTAAGCTAGTGCTTTCCTGTGTGAAGAACTATCCCATGTGTTTTCTTTCTGATTGTTTAGGATAGGCCCACCAGTGCCTCAGAAGCACATGCTAGGAGTTTGGCTTTGACAGGAGAGACACGTTAGATTCTCTGAACAGTTTAGGACCAGGACTGTCAGTGCTCATGGTATTAATTTTGGGCCAGGTCTTTCAAAATGGTCATCTGTTCATAGTGGAGCATTCAGAAGAGCTCAGCACATAATATACTGACTTAAAAAATACTCATTTGCTCAGTTATTGTTCTAAATAACTTCAGAAGCCCCTTGCTGTTTTGCCTAAAGAATTGGGAAGCTAGATTTCTGCTTCTAACATGACTTTGCGTTGAGCCCAAGTCATGTCAGAGCAAGATCCAGGCTTGCTTATCTGTATAGTACCTAGTGCAGCAAGTAGAACCTAATACTGGGCTTGGGTTCTGTCACTAGTTGTTTTCATAGCAGAAGTTGGAGCAGGTTGTGAATTGTATTTTATTATTGGCCTGTGCTGTAAGTAGTCCTTTTCCATTGGTTGTGTCCAATATTCTATGAGGTTGGAGCTCCCTTAAATAACAATAAATAACAATGTGAAATTTTGTGTTTCATAGCTGTGTGCATTCTGCCTTAAGGGTCCTGCCAGAGGTGGCAGATTGCTAGAGGTATGCCATGAGACTGTTTCATCAGCTTCCTGGTATTTTGGCATTGTCCTTCCAATGCTGGTTTTGACAAATTTCACATGTTCCTCAAAGGGGAAAATGAGTTCAACTGGATAGCCATGTTGAAAGCCATTTACTAGTTGCCCTCAGTATTAGTAAGCCTGGGGAACAAGACCAGAATTTGTTTACTACCTAACCAAAGGCCAGGTAGTCAGTGTGGGAAGTAAACCAGTAGGGGATCTTGCCAAGAACTGCCACTAAAATATTGTTGTTTGTCACCCTAATCAAATTCCTGTCTGCTGACCCAGAAGATCTCCAGTCACTTTCCTAGGAACAAGGAGCTGGTGTAAACTTTGTGACATGACCTGGGTGATTTTGAAGAGGAAAGCACTTCTCACTGAAGGATTCTTTAGATGGAATAGAAAACTTTGTGTCTCATATTCATTTGGCAAAAGGGAGAGATATGTCCTCTGTGAGGTTATGAAAGACCAGCTTTTAGTGTCTGTGCCTCCAGTGATAACGATCCTGTGTCCCAGGCAGGAGCCCGTAGGTCCAAAGCTCACACCTCCACTGCTGATCCTGCACTGGCTGTGACTGCTACAGGCTCTGGCAGCGCTTAAGCTGGGAGACAGACGTGTGGGATCTGATGGTTTCATTCTAATCTCTGCTTTTGCTTGCTTGTGGCCTTAGGTGAGTTGCTCGAACTCTGTGCTGCTAATGCTTTTTATGGCACCTTTTTGTAACCTATTTCAGACTCTCTGGGTTCAAAGATTACTTTAAAAGATCAGTCTGTTATTTGTATAAAATTGATGTTTTTCGGGTGGCAGTTTCCCCTCTTTCTTAGTGCTCCTGTAGAAACCATAAGTTTTTTGACTGCATGGAAGTTTTAGAGAAGGAAATGTCAGATTTGTTCCTTTGGGTTTTGTAAGCTTAGTGTGACTTTACATCACAGAATGGACATTACTTTTGGTTCTATATGCACTGCCTGTTTTTGCTGGGGACTTTGTCTAATTAGGTCTCTAGCAGCAGGACAAAAATTGCTTGTACTTGCCCACAGCTGCTCTTTATCTAGCCTAATCTTAACATAATTGGGATCAATACTGTTTTTTTTTTTTTCTTCTAGTTACAGCTACTGTGCTGGAAGAAGGGAAGTCCTGGTGTTTTGGCAGAGAAATGGCCAAGACACTAGACCTTGATTTGGGAAATGGGGATTTAGTTCTGGACTCTAAGACTTAATTGCACCTCTGTTATGCTAATGCCCATCCAGGCCACTAGTTCTCTGGTAATTTGTCTTGTGTAGATCAGAATGTCAGTTCATGAGTCAGGCCCTTCTGTCCTGCCTTCCTATGTACAGTGCTTAGAGGGATCTGCTCTCCACTGATGGCACAGGCATCACTGGGGGACTCTGGATCTGGGATTTGCAGAATTCATATGGCTCATGATATTGTTTCCTTCACAAAATGCAGCTTGATACTACCTAAAAGAAATTAAATGTCAAGACATTTATCAGTGTTCATAAAGAGGACAATATTTCTGCAGAAATCCAATGTTCGTTTTAATGGCTTCTTTTCTTCCAAAATAAGTCTCATTTGACGCAATACTTCTGTAGACAAGATCTATTGGAGTAAAGCAGATATACGCGTTTTTTTGTCTGGGACAGAAAACAAGTGTTAGATCGTGTCTGCTTGTGAGAAAGGAAAGGCTCTTGTAGCTCATAAGGGCATTAGATGCAGCTGTTAGATTGTTATTCTTCATGGCCACTTGTGTGGAGAGCTGCTAGTGGTGGTAGCTTCTGTGATAAGGAAAAATCTGAGAGGACAGGGGCTTCTAGTTTAATTAATGGAGGCCACTGAGCCTTCCATCAACTGCTGAAAGCTTTTTAGCTCTCCTGACAAGGACTTAGTTTAAATTTTCTACAGTGTCTTGCCAGAGCCCTGAAATGTTCCAGTCTCATAAAGTTTGGTAAGTTCACTTTGTTCCCTCTTGAAATAGTGATCTAATTTTTTTTCTCTAGGGGAAAGGGGTTTTTTGCCTCCCCAAAGAAAGCAAACAGCTGCATTGTTTGCAGAAAGCTGCTTTTGAAGGCTATTTTATGTTTACTTAGTACTGACACCAGGCATGGGGGTAGGGAACTGATTTTCTGCCACTTGAGCTTTTTACTCACTAAATCTACAGATGTAAAAGTACATTTATTTAAGAGGGATTAAGTCTGGAGACTGTTGGTGTACCAGCTAATGTACTTTTCAACAACCATTCTACTTTGAAATAGAAGCTAGCACCCTGCTAGAGAGAAAGGGTTTGCCAAAGGATGTGTTTCATTGTCATCATTTTCAGAGGTTGCTCTGTAGCCTTTCTCTTGACTAATTTTCTGAATTGCAGAAAATGAGATGGAATTACAGCTGTGTAGGTTGGGAAACTGTTCAGGATTTCTACAGCGGGGAGTCTTCTGCAAAGGCAGACCATGAAACAAGTGTGTGGAATCTGTGTTTTAATTGTGTGAGTGGGTGTTGTACTGTGGGGCTTTATATCACAGGAAAACTAATGCTGTGGGGATGAATTCCTGCAGCTTTTCTTGCTCTAGACAGAAAGCAGTATTTCTCCTTCAGGGAGTTCTGGATGAGTGTCAGGAGTGATCACTGATACCTGCTGTTGGCTCAGAATTTTACACAGGTGAGACATAAAAGCCATCCTTGGAAACTAATAAAGTTTTGGCACTACAGTAGTAAATGGCAAGTTGTCTCCCCCAGCTATGTTAAACTTACCAGACTGGTCTGAAGTGGAATAAAGTGGGGCTTCAGTTCTAACCAAGCTGGAAATGCTGGGCCAATCAGTGCTCTGTATCCCTAGCTTACAGTTCTTGCCTGTTGTGAGCTGGAAGAACATCTAAAAGGATGCTCAGCCTCTGATATTAGTTTGAGTGTTTTCTGAGGGATTACTAATTCAAGTGAACCTAGTTAACTTGTGTCAGCACTGAACCAAGTATGTCAGCCTTTGAATGAAAATCAGAGGTGACTAGTAACAAACCCGTTCCCTGGTCTGTAACAGACACTGACTGGGACATACATTGTCACTGCAGCTGTGTCCCAGCATGGCTGGATAAACTGAATACACTTCAGGCTCAGGTGTTGTGCTCTTGGTCATTAGTCCACTGCTAGGCTCCATGCCCTACTTTAATGCAGGGACTTAGCTGGTATGCCTGCCTCTGGGCAGTCCTTAGAAGTCAGTATTTTTATGTCATTTGAAACTTTCATCCAGGCAGAACATGCCAGATCATTTGCTTTGTTCCTGGTAAAGTCTAGCTAATCTCCAGAGAGATGAAGTTGAAGCAGGTTGCACAGCTGAATCTTCTTAGCTGTGCATTCTTCTGCTGGTCAGCTGAGATGAGTTAAGTGATAAAATATGTGCACTTAGTTCACTACAGTTTTCTAACATGATGTGAATGTTACAGCCTCTATAGCACAGTATTTCCATGTTCTGGATCCTGTGGCAAGGATTCAGTATTTGAATTTTCACTGATGTGCATTCAACCAGCTACCCTTTGATTTGCTCATTCCACGGACTGGTTGAACTTCTGTTTTGTGTCTGTGTGAGGTATTAAGGTGCAAGAGTAGGGTCTCATTCCATAGATGAGAACACCAAAAGTCCCTTTGATTCTCCATGGGATACTTTTTCTGCTCTTCCTGTAGCATTGTATTCTTACGGGTTTTGGTGTTTAGCTTCAATTTCTGGAAAGCACTGGAAATTAGTTTTTTGCAGAGGTTTAACACTATTGGGGCCTGAGCATGAAGTATGGTGTGGATACTCTGAACACCCTTCTGAAGATAAAAAACACCTGTTGCATAACTGCCAGTGACTGTGGAAGGCTGTACAGTCCCTCTGCTTCTGTATGCTCAGCAGTGCAGTGACTGCAGGATTAGACTCAGGCAGCAAAAATTGTTTTGTGGCATGGTGGACAGCACAAAAAAATGAAATGGAGATCTGTGACCCACAGACCAGTACCAGTGTCCCTGTATCTGTGGAAAAATGCTTGAAGAGAGCAATTATCTTAGTGTTCTCAGAAAGATTTTTGTACCACATTAGTGGTCAGTAAGAAGTAATCCAGGTTTCTCTTTAAAGTGAGTAAAAGTGTTGCCAAATTCCGTAAATACTATGCAGAAACTTAAGAGTGGAGGTATTACAAAGGAAAGGTGAAAATATTCCCTACTTAGTTTTGTTACTAGGTTGATTTAAGCTTTAGATATATCATATTGACATTGAGAGGAGGTACTTCAACGACCACCCCCATCCCTCCCCATATCCAAGGCTATCTGCAGAAGTGTGCTTTGGGTCCACGAGCTTGTGTGCAGTCATCAGCAAGGATTTTTCCTCTGAGATTCCCCAGAAAGGGTGGGCTTTTTCCCCTCCTGTGGATATGCCAATAGTCTGCCAAGTGCTTTTCTCTAAGTATGTCTGGGAATTCATGGTCTACCAGCCAGTGCATGCATCTGCAATGTGTTAGTGTCAGGGTGTTCCAACCAGCAGGATGCACTGGGCAGGAAGGGATGGCTGTCCTGTCTGATGAGGTGGGCATCCCTCTGTGAGGGAGCATCTGTGGAGGTCCTGTCAGTGAGTTGGAGCAGCACCTGGGAGAAGTAATGAGCCCGTGCTGACTGCAAGCTCTACTGCTGGCATGCTGGTATGAGGTTCAGTTTGTAAGGTTTTGTAGGCATCCATTACCTGCACTTTGAGTCTCTGTACTGGCATTAAGAAGCACTCTTGTCCTGTTGTGATGCTACAGTGTAATCATCTACAGAACTCCGTGTAAAAAAAAAAAGTTTATTTTTGTTAGCTGTGTTAGAGTTTTGTTTTTTTTTTTTTTTGGTGGCACAGATCTATATTACAAAGAGACAGGTTTTTAATCTGCAAGTCATTGTAACAGTGGAATTTACTTTTGAATGAGATTTAAAGATGACAATTGGTCATCATCTCAAAGCTCATATCTGGAATTTTTCATTTAGTCTTATTTCAATGTAGACTGGTTGGAGCATTTCCTGAGGAAGTCTTATGTTCCTAGCACATTTATGGATTCTTGGTGATCTTTTCAATATAGTTTGCAATCAGACATGCAGCTCTGAATCTTAGGGCTAAGGTGCTGTTCTGTGGAGTACCAGAATCAATAGCATGTGTGTTCCCAGTTTGAAAGAGTGGTATGTGTTTGAATCAACTACCACATGTCCTCTTAATGCTGATTCTGTTAGCAGCGTGTATTCAGATACATAAATCAGAATTCATTTAATGTGGATTAACTAAGTTCCTATGCAGAACACTTTCTCAGGATTCAACTGTTCATAATTTGAAGTGGCCTTAAAACTCAGAAGTAAATTAAGATATACTGAATAAATTCTGGAGAAAAGGTTTAATGATATTTAACTAATATAGTGAAAGCTCACCTTAGAGCCTAAAGATTGAGCTGGAAGGGTATGTATACCAAGCCTATACTATGTTCTTATTAATGGCCACCAAAGAAATCAGTATTTAGAAATAATTAATATTTTTTAATCCTATTGTGCTCTCATATTCTAGCAAGATGCACACTTAAAACATCTGATTCACAACAGTCTTGGAGGTCAGGTGGTTGCAAGACTTGAACACTGACCGACAACAATTTTCCATTTACTTCATCTAAATGTTAACAACTCTCGTGTCCTTAGTCACTTGCCTTCAAGGGAATGGGCATTTCTTCCTTGCCTGTTAAATGCACAACACTTTCTCCTACAAGCAGTGTTGACTGGACTTTAAAACAAAGGCTTTCCTAATTTGGCAGCCAGCTTTTTGCCATTATAAAAGTAAATATGGAAAGAGGCTTTAACGAAAAAGATTGGATTGTATGGTTCAGTCTTATTCAGAGGGATCTTTAAATCATTTTTCAAAGCCTGTTACATATTCTCATTCTGGGCCATCCTTGCTCTTGGAATTTCTGGGGTAGAAAATAAGAATTGTATTGAAAACTTCTTTTTGTGCTTTGGAGCTCTAAAGATAAGGAACGGTGAGTCTAAATCTGAGCTTACTGAGACACATGAAATGTGACTGGAGTACATGGGTTAAAAAAGAAGGTGGTGGGGTGTTACATGGAGGGGCTGCAAGGTTGTGGAGTGTGGCCTCTTCTTTCCCTGTCTTCTTGCCTTTTCTGTTTTGGATGACAGAATTTTGCTTTCAACTTTTATCCTGTGTTTTCCTTTCTTTCACTAGTTAATGCCTGGCCACAACATCTGTACTGTTTATTGCTGCTGCTACACAAAGGGAGCATCTGGGCTTTGCTGAAGGAAGATGGCTTTCTGGACACAGCTGGGCTTGCTGCTATGGAAGAACTTTACCTACAGAAGGAGACAGACTGTAAGTATTAGCCCAAGGGTGTTTTGAGGTCATAAGTTACAGTCCTGTAGCTTACAAAACTATACAACTTTTCAAGAAAAATAGGGAAACATCCTGTGTCTCACTTAATGTTCCTCCTCTAGTGATCCCTGACCGAGCAACTGGTCTGGGTTTGGAAAGACCCTGTTGAAACTGGAGAGGGTGATGGGTGAACAGAAGCCAGAGGGCTTGAAGGTGCTCAAGACTTCTGTCCTGAATTCCAGTGTGAGAGACTGTTGGAGTACTGCAACACTGGTGTCAGATCAGGCAGAGAGGGTGCATGACTGCTGTGTGCAGCAACAAAGATGTGAAATGAAAACCCATGCTGCAACCTGCTTTGCTCTGTGGGTGGGGCACTGCCAGGCTACAGGGATGTGCCCATGAGTCTTAAAATCTTTTGGATGCTGCAAGCTGCAACAATTGCAACAAAATCTTGCCACTTTCTAATGGCAGAAGTGGCAGAAGCAATACCAGACATCTCTGATCACTTTAATCATTGAGAGACTCCTAAACCTGCTGTGTAACTTTACTATAGAAGATAAAGTGGCTGGCATGAAGCATGTTCCTGTATCATCATGAGGATAAACCCAGGCAACTGATGTTGTTCTGCCAGGGTGTGTTCTGAGTGGCTAAGGTGCTGTCCATATGTACAGTGTGCATATTTACCTGTTAAGAATAGTCAATACATAAGAAGAGTTTCTCCTTGTGATAAAAAGAGCACAAGAGTGTGGGTCCAGTATGCTGTTCTTAAAATTCTTTTACCTTTAGATTGAGACCTAATAGGATGCTATACCTCTTGCAAACAGCTAAAAATCTGAGAAAGCATGTTATTGAACGTCTAGGGGTTTAGGGAATACCTGTGTTGGACGAGGGCACGATTTGTACAACAGGCTTGTTCAGATGATCTAGCCTGTTAGATCTGACCTTGAGGAGGTATCAGTAGGGAATGTGAAAGGAACATGAGTTACTGAAGTGGTGAGTGGAAAGTGGTCTCTGATAAGCTTTCTGGACCCTGCAAATGTCAGGATGCTTGCCAGCTGGTTTGGTTGGGTTGTTTTAGGAACTCAGTGTCACAAGGGAGGAAAGGCTATCATATTCACCACTGATAATGGTCACAGTCTCTGAAGTCTTCACTCAGGTGTCTGAGGCTTGCTTTTATGGGACTTAGGTCCAGTGAATTCAGAGCTGGAATTAGTCCATTCTTAAATAATGCAGACAAAAGGGGCTCATGGCCTCTTTGTTTTTCTTGTACATAAGCAGAACTGCCAATGATGACAAAGTTTTTTGTTTTGCGTGTTTTTGCCTTTCATGGATCTTGATCTCCCTGGACAGGACTGCCCACCAGAGAGGTCACAAACTGTGCCAGCTGTGCAGAGTGAGGCTGTCTGTTCTGTGGATGTGTGTCACATCCTGGTCTTGTGAAGTGCCTCATAGTTTAGAAAAATGAAGCGGGGAAAGTATTGTCCAAACTGGCTGTGACTCCTTAAGGTTGGCTCTTCTCAGTTGTTGCTCATGTGCCCTAGGCCCTAAGAGCTAAAAACACTCTTCCTATCAGGCTACTAGATGTCTAACTCTTGCCTGTTACCAGACTGCCTTTAGAGAGTAGGGGAATTCTAGAATGTTGTAGGATTTTCTGGAGTGATGTTCAAATGAGGTAAACCAGGAGGCTATTTCAGAGGAACTGAATATTACACTGAGAATGATGGCTTGGTATTTTTTGGCAGGATCTTCTGAAAATAATAGAATCATTGAGTCATTAAGTTTGGAAAAGTCCTCCAAGATGATCAAATCCAGCCTTTGCTGAACACCACCATGTTCAACTGAACTCTAACATTAAGTGTCATGTCTAGCTAAGGACAGCAATTCCACCACCTCCCTGGCAGCCTGTCCCAATGCCTGACCACCCTTGCAGTGAAAATACTTCCTAATGTCTGGCCTGACCCCTGACACAGCTAAAGGCTATGTCCTCTGGTCCTATCACTAGTCCCCTGGGAGAAGAAAACAACCTCCATCTTGCTATAACCTAATTTCAGGTAGTAGTAAAGTAGTAAAGAGTGTTTTTCCAGGCTGAAAAACCCTAGAATTGCATCAGGTGTGAGAAGGTCAAAGTTTAGCATGTGTGTCATGTGAAGGTAGCTGTGGGTTTACTGGGCAGCAGATGTGCTTTCATACCTTCAGGAAAGTGCAGCAGGGTAACCATTCTGGATCTGCTCAGCTATTTCTTGGTACCTTCTGGCAGCTTCTCTACTGGTTTCCTGTCAAGTACCTTCCACACTTGTTAGTCAATTCATAATGAAGGCCTGAGACATGGCTTGTTTTTGTGGGGCTCCTCAGTTATGCAGCTATTTCCTCATTAATGGTTCTCATTTGGGACTTACTGAAGATGTCAGGGGGAGAAGCCCACTTAACAGGAAATGGCAGAAAAGGGGCAGAACATCTCCTCTCACCATTCTGTTATCATGGCTGCACAGTTCTTTATCTCTTTGCTTTCCTGTTAGGAGACCGTTGTCCTTGAGTTGGTTGTGCTGATGAAAGCTCTCCCCCAGTTTGTACTTGCTGAAAGTGTAGCTGAGAAACAGTTTGATCGTTACCCTTCTCACAAAAATTGAGCTAGCCTTGGCTTCCCACTGAACCATCTCGTTGGCTGCTGTGAGTTTGGGCTGCGTTGCGAAAGCTGAGTTCAAAGCTCACCCTGATGTGTGCAGTTCAAGTGTTACTTTGTACTGGCTAATTTCCAGCAACACTGGAGTGGGGGGGGAAGGAGCTCACATGGGGAGAGAGGAAAGAAAAATCATGTTCAGGGGTCACTGTGTAAAAACATATCTCTCTCTGCTTTCTTGCAAATGAGTAGACACCTCAAACTTGCATGGAAAAATTAGTCAGCTTCTAATAGCTCCCTGCATTGAAACTGGACTATAAAGGTGGGAAGGGGAGTTGGCAGTGGGATGGGGTGATAGTCTGCGTAGTTCTTGCTCAACAGATTTCCTGTTGACACAATGTAGAGTTCAGTGTTTGGTGGCATCCTTAATCAGGCAACTGGTACAAATTTGGCATGCTTTAGGGATTAACCTTGGCAAAACTAGGACAAATTTGTTCTTGGCTGAATTTACCTGCTGTGTGCGAATGGGATGTTCCTCCTTCATCTCCAGATGGAGCGGAGATAGGTGAGGGATTGTGTGATTGAAGATTCATTTCATTATTTACCAGGCTGGTCACACAAAAGTAGTAGAGGAGACTTGATTTTTCAATATCTGCTTAGAGTGAATCTCAGTGAGACATGTTCCCTTTTAGTATCTTTGTGTCCTTGCCTGGAAAGGTCACAGTGGATGAAAAGTGCTGTCACAGCAGGGTCAGGAAGCAGTAGGGGAGGGAACCTGCTGACCTTTAGGAGCAAAGGAAGATAACTCAGTTTTTGTTGAGCAGCATAAGAGACCTGGCTGAGGAATCTCTACTGACATGCTCTGGACATGCTGATCTCGTCCCTGTGCAAGCCTCTGGAGCAGCAGTTGCCAGCTGTCTCTCACAATGCTGCTTTTTGATGCCTGCTATGATGCCTGCCTTCAGCTGTGAAGGTGGAACTTGGTCAGTCTGAGCTGCATGCCTCCTTTCTCTGTCCTCTCTGAGCCTGATGATGTGCCAGGTTAGGTGTGTTGTGCATGCAGCCCACACGTGCCTTCATGACTGTGTAACCAGCTGTGCAGAAGAGGAGCCCTGTGTGCACGTGGCCTCTTCCCCGTTCAGCAACGGGGCTACTTGGGCACTGCTGTCCACCCCAGTGTGGTGTGGCTGAGCTTGATATTTCTCTGAGCAAGCCAGGGCTTGAGCTCAAGGGCATTTTCTCTTTGGTTCTGTAGCAGTTGCAGGGCTGTGAGGGCTCTCTGTCCATACTGGTCACCCCAGGAAGCCTCCCACAAGCCCAGCTGACCCTGCTTTCCCCAAACAGTGTAGCAGCAGTTGTACCAGGGTGGCAGAAGGCTGTGACCTGTTCTACAGCATTGACCGTTGATGATGGAAGACAGAATGGATTTGTCTTGGTTTTGTATCCATTTTTCTGTCAAGTGGAGGAAAAGTCCTGCTATACCATGCTGGCAGCTGCTGTTAGAGTATACTGAAAACAGAAGCAGACTAGTTGTCTGTGTCCTAGGTCTAAACATCTTTGATCTCTGGAAGCCAGAGCATTGTTTAAATGCAATGGAAGCAGGCTGTCAATGTTAATGACGAGTGTGTGCTGCCATTACATCGTTTATTGTAATAAGAGACCAAAGGTACTGAGGCATCTTCCTGGCACCTCTGTTAGTGTGGTCTCAATGGAATTTCTTACCCAGTACAGTGTGTGCTTGACAATAACAGATGACAGAATATTCTGAGTTGGAAGGTACCCACAAAAGGATCATCAAGCCCAACTCCTAGGAGAATGGTCCATATAGGGGTTATGTTGGCAGCCCTGGTGTTAGCACCATACTCTAACCAGCTGAGATAATCTCAGGATCCAATGGGTAACAGAATCCAAAAATTGTCTTGCAGAGACTGGCACTATTGCCAGGAGTCCCTGTTGCTCAATTTTTATGCTATTTAGATAGGGGTACTCTTAGCTGTTTGATGTCAGCTACAAAGGGATCTGTGAAAAGCCATCCTACATAATTTCCTCTGCTGGATCCAATGGCCTTTGTTTTAACGCCCTGTTTTTACAGTGTGAGCTTCTTTTGAGGTACAGTAGTTACCTAGAAGTCTCTCACCTCAAAGTTTGCATGGAGTGCCTTATGCTGAGTGTTAAGAATCAAGTTTCAGCTGTTACTGATGGAACATGGAAAAACATGTTTGTCATGGGGATTCTGCCTCCCTCTTAGTTGCAGGTCTTACACTCTGGCTTTTAAGGAGAATGATGTAGACCTCTTACTATAAAAGACTGAGATTTTTTAGGAAAGAAGTGGAACATATTTGTCTTCACTTGACCAAGAAAACACTCAGTTCTTCTGCTAGTGATAGATGAAAAACATATGAAGTAGCAGCATTAAAAGCTTTCAGGTTTTCCTTGTCTCATAGCTGACTGAAAATACATGTTTGGATAGACTTTCTGGAGTGGGAAAGTAAGGGTGTGGCTAGTGAAGGCCAAGTCTGGGAACCTTTAGCTAGGCTGGAGAGTTGCTTTGTCCACATGCTTCTGTGGGATGTGACACATCTCAGTGAATTTTTCTGAACTTCAGTTCTCTAAGAAATGCTGTGTATTTAATATCAGGCCTTTTCTTCTTGCCTCATCCCTCTAAATAATTGAGTTCTTTATTTGTTTGCCTGATGCTTACTGCTGTTCTGTAGATGACCTGCACCAGTGGGTGCTGCCTACCTTCAGGAAAAAATGTTAATTGGAAGAAAACATAAACTAGATGTGAGACTAATCTTATCAGCTCTGCCTTCCAGATAGCAATATATTTCTGAAATACTGAAAGAGTTGGTATCACATGCATCAGCACTTTTTCCATGCCTGATGTGTTAGGGTAGAAGGTTAATGGTCTGCTGCGATAGTGGGATGTAAGTACCCCACTGCCTCAAAATATGGGATAACAAAAATTAAGCTCATTGCCAGAAAGAATCATTGGGAAGTTTCTTTCAGTCAGGGGACAGAAAATTATAAAAAGAAACCGAAAATGGCCCTTAAGCACTTCCATTTTAGCTGAATAACTGGCACATATCATTGAGAAAAAATGGTAATTCATTGCAGATTATCCTCTGAAGTTGGAGGAACAAACTTCTTGATCCTGGAATGTGTAGGCAAAGCAAAGTGAGACAGTGCTTACAAAACTGGTTTGATGTATAAGTGAATTGTCCTAGAACTTCTTTTCTGACCTTTATTTTGAATATAATGTCTTAATACTTTGCCTTTATTGTTTCCAGTTCCAGCTGCTGATCGAAGTTGCCTGGCCTCTGTTTATCTTCTTCATCCTGATCTCTGTAAGACTTTCATATCCGCCCTATGAGCAGCATGAGTGTAAGTACCAAACACAGCAGCTGCACCCAGAATACTTGTTGTTTCATGGTTAGAACATAATAATGCAGCTGGCAAGATGCAGATAGCGGTGGTTCCCTACTTCAGTCAGAAATCTGCAAGAGGGCTTAATAACTCTTTTGCTTCCATCTCCAGAACTGCAGTTAACTGATGGTGTTGCTCCAGGACTGTACATTGCTGCTCTTTTTCATGATGTTTCTCATTTTGCATTTATATTACCTGAGAATTTGCTGTACAACTCTGGCATATCTGTAAAACCTGCACAGAACCCAGATATTATTTTTCTTTTTTGATTTGTGTGTGACTTAGCATAAAAGAATGCAGTGTTCTGATCTCTAGGAAAGCAATCTTGTTTCCAGGTAGTAAAGTGCATTAATGTATCACATTAAAGATTCCATTCCTTCAAACAATTACAGTGTCAGCTCTGCATTTAGTAGATTCAGCAGTCATACATTGCTGACAAAAAACCAATTCTACATTTTTCTTTGCACCCTGAATGGGCACATTTCTGCTTTTCTTTCAAAGGAAGCTTGTTCTTTTTAAATTGCTATCTATAGACCTCTTTGGTTGCCATTTGATTTAAGAAGCATGACTTGTTTATTAGCAACATGATGTTGTTTTACTGTGTTTGGTGACAGTTTCATACTGCAATTAAGTGATTGTGGAAGAGCTCTGTTTATCTTGCCTTAACCTGATTACTGCAAGGTAAGGCTAAGGGTCAGCAAAACATGTTTCTTAAAATGAGCAAAGAACTCCTTGTCTTTGCAGTAACTGGGGCATTTTATGTTGTTTGCTGGATGCTCAAGCTGATATCTTTTAAAGCTGAGGTGTTAGTGTTTGCCATTTTCCATTACACTTTGGACTCTGCTGATCCCATGTGCTGCCTAACTCGCTTTTTTTTCAGCACTTGACAGCATAGATGAGGCTTCTCTAAGTTAAATCTCATACTTTACATGGAATTTGAACTGCCTCTTCTGACAATGTTACGATGGCATTAGGAGAGATGCCTGTAATGTAGACATGAAGCTGATGAGAAGCAATAAGCGGTCTACTCAGCTTTTATAAATAACTAGCAACCTCAGTGGTAATTAATTTCAGGTATGGCAGGGTTGTAGCAAGAGCTGTGATTTTGTAGAACTTGGCTTGATCTTGCTAGTCAGTAGCCTTCTTGTAAAACCTTTGCTCTGGCACCACAGTGTTACAAGCATAGTTTTGAGGCTTTTACCTGCAATCCTTTTCCATTCCCATTCATGTTGACTGTTGCTGCTTTGCCCACCTTCTTACATTCTCCTCAGCAGTTGTAGAGCACAGGGCATCTGGTAACTTTTAATTCACGTCTATAGCTAATTCCTCTTTGTTTTTTGAAGAGTGTCTGGTTTCTAAATAGATTTCTAAATTGTGTTGTCTGGATTGGTTTCACTGAACATTCACTTATGCTGACAGATGTGGATGTGTTGTGAAGTGAAGCAGTTTTTGCTGAACTGTGACCAGAGATAGAAGGCTTTTGGGTTGATGGTGAGCTCTTTGGCAACCCTGTGGATGCCTTAAGGGAAGGAGGATTTTTATCTGTAGTGGCAGTGTTGTATGCTGTTATGAAATCACTTGTAGGTAATGCCTGGTGATAGCAGTAACAGGCGTGTGCAAGTGATTTGTAGCCTTCACATAGCCTCAGTATTTTAATGGTAGTGTTTTTCAAACAAGTAAAATTTTCAGTTTTCTTTCCTTGTTTGAGAAGAACCAAAGATTAGACTCTTGTCAGGGTTTCTTGTTTTGACAGCTTAGCTTAGTGTGAGGAAGTTCTCTTAAAACATGGAGGAACTATTAACTTTGAAGTGATAGTTATGCAGCTTTCAGCAGACCAGTGAGAGAAGACATATTAGATTGCTGTTGGGCCAGTGTGCTGTTTTGTTATGTAGAAATTTACTTTTCTGTTCCTGTGACCCTTCAAGTTATTAATAATGCACTTTTTTGGTGGTGGAATGCCTCTTTTGCTCTTTTTTGGAGGGAGAGAATTTGACAAGATGTGATTAATCGCTGTTTAAGATTGTCTTCTGAAAAGCTATATGTTTGCAGGAATGTGATTGAAACTTATGTGCTGTTGCACTGTTTTCTGTGTATCTCATCTGATTTAAAACCAACAGATTCCTGCTTTACTCTTGGAGAAACCAGTGTTACATGTATCACTGTGTCTAAAAAGTTACGATAAACTCTTGTGTGCTATTCTTCTTTTTACATTGCTCTAAACATTTTCTTGGAGTTACTAACAATGTAGAATGAAAAGCATGGAGGACAGAGAAGATGATTCTCTGGGAAATTTTACAAGAAGAATCTGAGTCTTAGCATTTTTCTTCCTTCTCCCCAAGCCTCTCAGCCAAGAAGATCAAAAAAGCAAAATGAAACAAAAGTCAGACAGGTTCGGTAAATAGCTCTTCTATTTTAAACAGAGACCTAGGAATAAGAGTTCCCTGGGTACTGGAAACAATAAACCTTCATTTTCTTAATCTTTTTCCTGCCCAGAGTCCTTGGCTTTCTCCAGGGAGGGCTGATAAGATTCCAGTCTTCCTTTGGCCACCCACATTAATCAGCCTTTCTGTAATTTAGGCTTTGATACTATTTCTTTCTTGGGCTTTGGTACTTCCATTGGGGTTGTGGAGGTAGGGAGCCAGTCCCCTGAGTCACTGTAGGCATGCTGGGAAGATGAGGTGGGCACCAGGGAGGAGGGAGTGGGTGTCTGATCCTCAGAGTCTTGAGCTTTGAGGAACTGCGGAAGGGGCATAAACCTTCCTCCAGGATCCCTTCCCTAGTGTGGGGGTGAGGAAGCAAGCTCATTGCAAAAAGCAGCCTGACAGCTTATGTAAGGTCTGGGATTATACAAGAGAGGCCTTTCTTCCCCAGTCATTATGGTTCACAAGTATGCAAGTTGCATACTGGTGGAGATCTGCCATGAGTGGCTTGTTTACTACTTTATTCATAAACACGATGTAAACTCTGGCCTACGACTTCACTAGTTCTTTTAGTGGTAAGGTTTAGACTCCAACAGAAAGATTTGAAAGAGCAGTGTGGAGAGTCTAATACAAGTTCAGTCCCTCTTAGTGTTGCTATTCTACTCTTTTGTAGGCACTTTGGTGCAATAACCAGTGCAGGGGTTAGCACTGTTCTTCAAATGCAATGCTGTGTAGTAGAGGCTTGTATCATGTCTCCTAACTCCTGTGTTTCTGTTCTAGGTCACTTTCCAAATAAAGCTATGCCTTCAGCAGGAACCTTACCATGGATACAGGGGATCATCTGCAATGCCAACAACCCGTGTTTCCGCTATCCAACTCCTGGGGAATCCCCTGGTATTGTTGGAAACTTCAATGCCTCGATGTGAGTCTGTCTGCTTTTACCTTATCTCTGTTCTTGGGGAAACATGGGAGAATGGCATATTTGGAAGTCACCTGCCAGTTTGTGAAATCTTACACTATGTGAGGGTTTTGCAGTTTCTGCCACCTCTGAAGTACCTGATTTGTCAGTTACCACATTCATAGGGGCTAGCAGTCAACTGATAGGTGTGCAGAATTCCCAAGTCTGAGCACCTGAGCATTCACATTCTTGATAAATGAAAAGCCTTGCGTGGTTAAGGACTGAGTCCGTTTTCTTACCTGGGCTCAGAATTTGACCCAGAAAAAGCAAGGCTTTTTCAGATTCTCTTTTTTCAGAGCATCTTTTTCCCTAATTAATGAACCTGTGAACAGCATAGAGTGAGGCAGTTGAACAGGTTCAGGGAATACTCCCTGATGTTTATTGCTTACATGATGAAGGAAGCACAGTTTATGGCCAGCTTTCCTATACCTTCCCTTACATGCTACATTCATGGTGTCAGCAAAGATAAACTTAATGCAGAGCATAATACATCTGCAACCTGGAGAAGCATTTGAAAGGAGCAAGGATATTCTTAAATTATTGTGCTTCTAAGAAGCAGAAGTTTATAGGCAGCAGGAAGCTCTCTCCACCTTAAAAATGCTTTCAAATGCATGATGTTGGCAGTGTAGCTTAGATTGACCTTGCATTAGCAGACATCTTTTGTTAGACTCCTTGGATTGTCACATTGAGGAAAGAGTTTTTTGAGCTGGAGTGACTTAACTAGAGAGGATTAAAGTTTGGAGTTGGTGTATATAAAACAGTATCCATGAAAGGTGGCTCATGGAGCTGATGACTGCTGGTTGTTTTTCTGTGTTCCTGCAGTGTTTCCCGCCTGTTCTCAGATGCCAGGAGGTTGCTGTTGTACAGCCAACAGGACACAAGTATAAAGGATGTCCAGAAGGTCCTGGGAGCACTACGCAAGTTGGGAAATTCCTCTGGCTTAGGTAACAACCTGATAGAAAGAGTCAATATCTGGGATTTCTGGTCTGTTTAATTCTGTGTGTGTGTAAGTTTCGGGAATGTGCCATAATGTGAATGTGTGTGATTATAACTTAGAGCTTACTGAACCTTTTCCAATCGTGCAGAAGTACCTTAAGCCTTTCCTGTGTCAGAGCTTTGTGTGCTATTTAATTTGTTTGGTGGAAGAAAAAAAAGGTGTGGTGTGTAATGCCAAGAACAGCAGCTGTTTTGGATGTGAAACTATAATCCTGGGCACACTGAAGTTATTTAAAGTGGTTGTTTTCTCAGAGGAGTCAAAGTAGTGTGTCTTTTTGGAAAGCACTAGTTATTTTGATATTTTGTGAAGCAGTAGGTACAATTGTAGGTACAATTTGATCTTCTACCCCCTGAGCGCCAAAGGGAAGTGTGCTGGAAGAGCACAGATGGTGAAAAGCTGATGTTGGCCTCCAGTCTACAAACTCAAAGCTGGTTATTATCTGACAATAAAGCATCCATTTTCCTTCTTGTGTTTGGTTTTGAAGGATTTTATTTTTTTGTTCCTACATGACTGTTTGATATTGATATTGTCTGGCACAATACAAAAGAAAACTGAGGGGCTTTCACATCATTATTTCCTATGAAAAATTAGAATCCTCCCATTTTTAGCTTGTGTGAGAAGATGGTGTGCCTTCCTCTTGTGCAGATGAGTGAGTGACTGGTGTGAGATCACATGGGAAGCTTGCAGCAGAGCTGGGATGTGAAAGAGCTCTGTCCAGTTTCAGGAGATTTCCAGGTCTCCCTGACATGGCACCTTGTAAAAGCTTTTTGGCGTATTCTTCCCTGAAAGATTATCTATCTTGGCTGCTGTGTTAGTGTGGCATGCATCTAGTGGAAATGATGGAAAGTGGCGGTTTAGAAAGCAGGGAAATAGAAAAGGGAGTGCAACCATTGAGGGTCTTCACCTGCAGCCTTTATGCTTTATATCATGTAGACCTCTTTGGACATGGGTGGTATTTTAGTGTTTTGTGAAAATTGTCCTTGGTTTCATAGCAGTAGTTCTTCTTCGCTCTCATTTGAGGATGGCTCAGGCAGGTGGCAGGAAGAAAAATATCTGACTTTCTATGATATGAGTAGTGTCACATAGTCTGATGTGTACTGAGTACATGTAAGGCAGAGATGGTGTTTTTGCATTCTTTTCTATGTTGCATGTCACCTTGGAATAATCTGTACTGTTCATGACAAGTTGGCAGGTATGTGCTGAATGTTTATACAGACATGGACTGTGCAAGGTGTTTCTCTTGGATATTTAACCCCTCTCTCTCCCCTTCAGGGTTCTGCAGAATTCTGATGTGATCAGATCTGCATATAAGACTGTGGTCTATTGACTCTTATCATTAGTTGATCGTTGTGTATAAAGGACACTCCTCCTTGCTGAGGAGCTCAGTATCCATACCAACAGGCCACCTCTCTTTACTCAGAGAGCTGGAGAGTGGGATCTTCATGCTTTTACCTAAATCTGCAGCAGCTTCAGAGGGGAGAGGGTGCAGAGATGGATATATAATGAATATAACTAATATGAGTTAAGGAAAAGTTTAATATTGTTTTCATGGGTATCTTCAATTGTTTAGTTTGTTTTAGTTAGATGGGAACAAGCTTTCTCCATCAGAATGACAGATATAATTGTTACTGGTTTTACACTTCTAATACTAGTATTTTACTCTTTAGTAGTACTACTTTCACACTTGTATTGGCAAGTTTACTTTTCCAAAGAGAGTAGATCATGGTCCTGTTGTTGTGTTTTGTATTGAGACATGCAGTGAATGTCAGACATGGACATTTACAAGAGCGCTATCAAAGTTATAAGTTGAAGCTCTTGCTGCTGGGAAGATCTGAGGGGGAGGAGTAATTGCAGAGGGAGTTTTGCCTGTGGGGTACTATACAAGTTGAAAGTCAGAAGGGTCATGTTTCTCTCTACTGTAAAGACTAGTGGACTGACTGCAAAAGCAAGGCTCAGACCCAGTCATCACAGATTATATTTCTATAATAAAATATTTCGAATGTGCAGTCAAAAAATCCAGCCTCTGTCCTGAGAATGACAGAATGTTCATTGTTAATAAGACTTTTGGAGAACAAAGCTTGTTTGTCTTTCTCGTGCTCATTTACAGAGCCATCCAGCTTGGTGGACCCTGCTGCCCACTCCTTGGCTGTGTGATTCATTCTCTGTCAGCATGCATGAAGCAGCATCCTCTAATCTTAGAAGCACCCAAGTATTTATACTTAGCAGTGCTTTGGTTCCTGTGCAAGGAAGGTCAACTCTCGGTTGCTGTTCGTGACAGGGTGCGAGAGATGCAAATCCTCTTCATTCTGGGGCATTTCTTCCTCTTACTCTGGGAACCCAGGGAGACAGTAGGCGGGGATTTCAGATGTAGGTGCACCACCCACTGTGAAAGCAGTGTCTTTATACATGTGTTTCCCTCAGTAGCAGGAGGGCTAATTTTCGATAAGCTAATAATGGAAAATGTTGTGGTATCCTGTATCTTTTAGCTCTGGCCTGGATCTGAAGCCATGTGAATTGGTGGTGCAGACAGGTGCATCTTTGCAACTTTCCCAGTGAAATGGACTGTATACTTCTTGGTGTGTGACTCTGTTGGAGTCTGCAGCTCCCTTTTCCCCTCACACACTCTTCCCACTACAACTCCTGGAAGCCTGTTTCAGGCAGATCTCTCATTGCTAGGATGCAAATTGGTGCTAATGCTAGTCATGCAGAGCATTCGTGTCTGTATCTGGCTACTGATGTCTGAATCTGTTCAGAGAGCATTTGCCAAAGTCCTTTCAATTGAACCTACTTTAAAACCACTCTCACAAACTAATGTTCAAGGTGTGACTCTTAGTCATCTGATCTGAAGTTAAGCATGAGCTGAGCCTTGAGGACAAGAGACCTACTTAAGAGTCAGACTGCTCACCAGGTCGCAGTTGCTTGCACAGTTATGTGCAAGTCAGTGTCTTTGGTAAAGACAAGGTAGGACACAGAGGTTTTGTTCAGGCCACGGTATTCACTCATTCCAACAGCTTTTGTATCTTAGGCACTCCCTAATAAGGAGGAGATAATTCCTCATAACAGGGCTGTTTGTGCAGGAGTTTGAGGAGGAGGAGCAGAGAAGGGCTCTCTGTTGGAGAGGAAGATGCTATCAGTAGGGAGCAGTCCAGTGATGCTTTATGTAGCACCTTTTTTTGTCCAGGAGGCAGGGTAAGGTGCTAAGTGGTGGTGTGGCTAAGTGGAGTTCAGCACATGCAGCTGTCACACTCTTGGGCACTGCTGCTGTGTGGCCGCTTCCAGCAAGTCCCAAGGAGTGAAATCTACGTGCAGGAGCACACATACCATAACGTGATCAATTTTGCAGGTAGGTGCCAGGTGCCCTCTCTGTTCCCCTTGTTACATCTCTGTCCAGCAATGTCACCAAGGTCTTTAGCACTCATGATAAGGCAGAGTGCAAATCAGTACAGAGAGTCAAAGACCTTGGTGACGGCACTTTCAAGAGTATGACAAGGCTGCTGGGATTGCCAGTTGCAGTAGGTTTGGATTGCTGCTTGCAGGCACTGAATTTGCAGCTGGCCTCTGTGCCATTTTATCAGGTTAGGTGTTTGCAAGAAATAGGCTTTTCTTCTGGTGTGAAAGATGGAGATACAGCTTGCTATTGACTCTGAGGCACACTTTCTTTATTTCTTCCTTCTGTCTACAAGACTCCAAAATACTTTGTTCTGCAGTGCCACAGGGTGTAAATTAACAGGTATAATTAAAGCCATCTTCTTTGGTTATTGCTAAAAGTTGCAGATATAATCCAGCCTGACTAGTATTTACTGCGTTGCTTTTAGTTTTTAGTGATCCCAAAGGGCATTTCTATTTTTTTTTTGAAGCCAGCCCAACTAAATAAAAATGAAGCAATGAAATAGGCAGAGGGAAACAAACAAACATCGCCTAAGAAATTGCATCAGATCTTATTCCACATGTGCCCTGCCTGTCCCTTGTTTGCTGTATTAGCTGCTTGCTGTATTAGTATTGCTTGTGGGTAGCATTCTTTGCTGATGTTGCAGTCCTCTGCTGCACAGAGATGTTGAGACTAAAGGAGTTTGAAGCCTGTCTGGTCAGTGCTGTTAATGCTTCTTTCATTTAACAGGTAAAGGATGGTAGAGGGCTTGGGCTGAAGAACAGCCTTTGGATAGGTTTTCTGATGCTTGTGAATTACTGCATGATTACAGGGTGCTCAGGGAAACAGGATGCTGTACATTACCTGCTAGGTGACATTAAGGTGATGGCTAGCTCCCTCCTTAGTGTCTTGTTCCAAATAAATTGAACCCACGCCCTCAAGCTAAGCATTCAGATTAATTTTTATACCTGCCTATGCCTGCCTAATTGAACTGGTTTCCTCCCTGACTTCCTTTGGGAAGAATCCTAGCAAAAACCAGGTGGGGTAGAATGAAGACTGGCAAACCATATGGCCAGGTGGCCTTCACACCCGGAAAGACCTGCTAACACCAGCTGTGGCAGGGTGGCATTCCTGTTGCTGCACATAAATACACACCTAGGTTCTCTGATAGTGTGCTCCACAGTGACATTCATGTCCTTGTCTTTCCTTTAGGCAAGGGGAAAAGTGTTGCCAAAATGCTGCCCTGTGCTATCAAGAGAGATCTTGATTTGTTGGAGTAGGTAGGAAGGTTACTTTACCTTTGTGTTTTCAGTACCAGTTACCTTGCACTAGCCCTCAGCAGAAGTCCCTAGGGCATTCCTGGCTGGTGCTGCCTCCCAGCCCAAAGCATCCATCCATGAAGGGGAGTATGGCACTGTGTGGGAGCCACTGAGGTTTCCACTGTGGTCAGATGCAGCCTGTCACGAGCAAGTGCAAGAAGCAGCCAATACTGGGTACTTGAGTTGCACACAGATTGTGGTGTGCCATGGTGATTGGGTAGGAGATTCAGGTACACATGGCAGTTTTTCTGCATTTGCCTAATTAATTTTTCTTCAAATGTCTGTGCTGCTGAACAGACACAGACATGAATGTCCTCAGAGTTTATTTTTTCAAGTAAATGGCAATTGTTTAGGCAACTGCAGATCTTCTGGAAAAACATTTCCAAAACACTCTTGGAAAGGTGCTTTAAGTTCCTTACTATAGGTGGTGGACAAAGTCTCTTTGTGAATCCAATGGGTCTGGTTTTTTTTCTGTCCTCAACTGAAACTGGGAGGCTGACAGTCAAGAGATAGGCAAAGGTAAAAAAGACTTCTTATGGCAGTGTTGGTCCCAGGTTTTTTATTGGGCAGTTAGGTATATAGCTTAAATTAGTTAGGTGGCATGATATTTGCATAATTCAGAAAATAGTATCCTGTTATTACAATTTACCTAGACACTTTCAGTAGAGCCTGCTTCTGCTTTCCTTATTATTTGGAATCCAAGGATGTGATTATACTAATAAAATTATCTTGATAGAGGTCAAGGTACGAAGGTCTGCTGTGCTTTAAAATGTGTTTCCAGGAGAATCACACTTGTTTTGCGTGGGACAGTTCATGAACAGTCATTACTATGTGACTTTGCTTGAGATGGGTAAACATATATAGCATAATGTGTATTGTTGTAGTCTGATCCTGTAGAACTAGGCTTTATTGGCTGCTTTTGGTCTAAATTTCCTTCGTACAGGGGCAGTTTTGAAGACAGAAGTTTAGAATTACGCCAGCTTGGATTCTAGGTAGATACACATGGGTGTGATAGAGCAAGACTGAAATCTCTTTGAATGGGGAGTTGAAAAAACATATCCAGTGTTATGTTAAATCTGGCCTTGCTGTAGTGTCTGAACTATACTAGGTGATAGGAGCTTGAGGAAAGCATTTCTGGGAATCCCATTGCAAAAGACTGTGTGAAACCTGTTAAAAACACAGGGAAAACTGCAAGCTTGTCAGCATAAGGCTGCACTGGCAGCATGGTTACTTTAAAACCAGCTAACTTGATAGTGCCAGTTCACGGTCTGACTGCATGCTGGGGAGCCAACAGCACCCATAAGTACAATTAGCAACAGAGCTATTCCAGTAGATGCAATTTCTTAATTTCTTTCACCTTTATCTTTCTTAACTTGTCTAGATAAAGACACAGTGATAAAACAAGAATTGCTTACTGTGCTTGCCAGTAATTAGTATTAGTGTGTGCTGCAGAGGTGGGAAGATCTTTGAAAGTTCTGGGCGTTTTCTTTAGTCTTTAGCCTTGTCTGTCCACACTAACTTTTATTTTAAACCAGCAAATAAAGTGGAGAGGGTTAAGTGAACACTTAAATCTCTCACACCTTGCTATTATTTCCCTCTTAGTATGTAACCTTGTCAGTACAGCTTTTAAATGTCAGGACTATGTTGCCAAAACTCATTCTGTTTTAGCTTCAGTTTGCATTTATTTTTTGTTTTCCACGCTGGCAAGTTGTGCATTTGACTTCTAATCTCAGAATCTTAAGAAATTGCTTGGATTGTGGAAGATTACACTGAGTTTATTTAAGCTAGTCTGAGGTTGGTTGAGACAGCTGGATAGAGACTTTCCACATTGTGCTTTGTGTTAGTAGTCCCCTAGGAAGTCTGTAACACTGTTATCTGATGAAAAGTTCAGCTTTCTCGGGGGATTTCCGTGGGCCTCTGCTCTCATGAGAGTGGAGATTATGAAATAGCCCCATTTGGACAAAGCCCTGTACACTTCTGTGTTTGATTGGTACTGAGGCCAGAGTGCCTAATTTGGGTCTGACCTCCTATATCTCTCAAGTTAATATTCAGCTTTGGAGCTGTCTGTAATAATAATACATTTTATCTTCGGCATGCATTTCAAACACTTATTACCTAATTTTTACAGCATTCCTGTGAGCTAAATAAACAGCTGTTCTCGTTCTCAAACACAGTAGGATGTGGCAGTTTTTGATGCAGTCAGGATGCAATAAAAGCTGATGGCTTTTTAAAAAATGTTAATGGTGAATCAAGTTCTTTTTTACGCAGGCAAGAGGACAGAGCCTGTTTGCCTGATTCTTTTGAAAATCCATGACAGTTCAATTTTTGGGCAGTCTTTCATGTTCTTTAAATATTTTGTGGTCATAAGATAAGTGAGTGTTAATACCATGATACTGACTAAAATGAAGCAAAAACATTCTGCCACCTCTTGCTGAATTTCTTTGCACCTTCATTAAAATGTGACATTCTCCACTTCCAACCCTAGAGATTTTTTGCTGTTGCTGTGTTTTATTGAGCAGTAGTTGTGAATTGTTTGAAATTAGTTTTTAATTCACTTTATGGGTTTTATGCTTATATTTTAATACGTTTTATTTTCAAAATTCTGGGAAAAAATCAGTTACATTAAATGCCACACCTGCAGAATTTAAGAAATGGGCATATCCTTATGTATTTACTGAGTGTCAGTAATTAACAGAGTTTTTTAAACTGCACATTGCTTAGGAGCTGTCGGCTGAAAAAAAAAGAACTGGTGTAGCTCTGAAAATTTAGTGGAATGTAGCTCATCTATTAGCTGAAGATCTTGCCCTAGCTTTTTTTTTCTTTTATGCTGACCTGGCAGCACTGTGTGTACTACATGTGGGGGATATTCATACTGTTCTGTGACACACATCCTCTGTAAACAGCCAGAGTTTCCTTCCCTTTCTAATTTAGCTTTAGCTTTAAGAATGGTGCAATAAAAGACCATTTAGAAGGATATAAAATAGGACCCTTTCCTGTGAGTTCTGGTGTTTTGTGGTGAGGTTTCTTTCCCCTTCTTGAGCCTTTTTGTTCTTCTAAACATGTTTTTAGAGGTACATACTAGCTGAGGTAGTATTTACATGTGCTTTTCTTGACATTGTCAGAAGGCTTATGTAACCATAGTTTATGCTTATTAAGTTCTGACCATCTGTTTTATCTTTGGAGTTCTTGCTCTGTCTATTCTAACAGGTGCAGCTGAAACATAACTGGACCATATCTGAGACTGACTGAGCATAGATACATGCCAGAAGGAGATTTGCTGATGGAGCAAAGACAGCTTACTGCAAAAATAGCAATATCTGAAGTCTGAGTGCCTGTTCTGTATTGTGCCAGCCACCTCCTTAGGAAAGCAGCACTGCTGCCTACCCAACAAAAAGCTACTTCAAAACAGTAGGGAGAAAAAAAAAGGTTGTTTTGACACTTGAGACATGATATGGACATGGAAGTCCATTGTCCCAACAACAGTTTTCACCTGCCTTTTTTTTTTTTTTCCTTCTTTTGCATGTTGTCTCTGCTGCTACCTTAAAGTACAAGGAATTTTACCAGTGTATCCATAGAAATAATGCATAAGACCTCTCTAGCAGTACATACTCCATTTTCTTCAGGTACTTGCAGTTCTTTGTGACGCTGGCACACAGAACCAGGTCCCTAAAGCACCAGGAGGCACTTCTCTTTTATGTGTGTAAAAGTAATCCAGTCCTCTGCATAAAACGGAGTGGTGCAAATGCTCTAGGGTGTATTTTCAGCCAGCAAGTTAGGTCAGTACCAAAGGGAAGGAGTGGCTAGTACAGTAGTTTCACGAATATAAGCCGCACCATTTTAACTAAAATTTTGCTCCCACACCGGAAATGCGGCTTACATTCAGGGGCG
>PYHW01010435.1:941444-1005602 GCA_013186435.1 Turdus rufiventris
AAAAAAAAGAAAAAAAACCCACAAAAACCAACCAAACAAAAAACCTAGAAAATCCCCACCAAACCCAAAACCAACCAAAAAACCACAACTAAACACTACTTCCCCCCACAAAAAAAAAAAAGGGAGGATGGGGGGGGGTGGGTCAAAAAGCCTAACCAGACCACAAAGCCAAACCAACAACTAAAAACCAAAACAAACAAAAAAAGGAAAGACCACCTCCAAAAAAACCCAAAAACCAAACCCACACACAAAACCCAAGAAAATAAAATGAAACAGTGTCAGCTGTGAGCGTCAGCTTCTGAATAGCCAGTTTTGTGGACTTTAATAGTGTGCTTGGATTACAATTTCCAGATGATTCCCCTCTTCTGTGGTGTAGGTACAAATTTGTTTTGAAGTCAAGAACTGAAACACTGATGGCTTGAGAAGGTGAAGCACATGGAAAAGAAAATGTATTTTTAAATTCCAAGTAGCTAAGATCTGTGTGCAATTTTGTATGTACCTGTGTGTCTGCATATGTCAGAATTTGAAATTAATGGTAGAGTACATCAGCTGTTAATATAATTGACTAAAGGCTAGTAAATCCCTCAGTGGTCAAATGTACCAGCTCAGTCCAATGTTCAGTAACAACACAGGGATTAAGTGCTAATGCTGTAGAAGGTTTCATATCCGGGGAGCAACTTGGTGTGCCTTGCTTCTGTGTATCTATGAGCAAATTGACCTGAAGTAATTATGTTAATGGGAGTTGGTTTTGAGAGTTGATTGATTTGTCTGTTGTTGGTTCGGGGGGTTTTTGAGACCAAGACATCACAGATTGACATTTCTGAAGCCTGCCAAGTTTCAGAGCACCTTACCAGCAGCTGCTCTTCCTTTTGTGCTATGGTTTGTGTAATTCCCTCTCCCCCATTTGTCAGCTTGGCTTTTCCTGTTCAGTGTTCTCACGTGAGCTTCCTTTTGGCTTTGCTGTGACCAGAATTTTGCTTGTTTTGTCATTTTCCAGACTTGAAACTTCGGGATTTCCTGATTGACAATGAGACATTCTCTGACTTCCTCCATCATAATGTGTCCATGCCATCATCTGCAGTAGAGGAACTACTGGATGCAGGGGTCAACCTGCAGCAGGTGAAGAGTACTTTCAACTCCTGACATAATGCTTGTCTGGTGTTTGTTTAGCTGTAGTGCCAAGATCCATAGTGCTGGACTCCTTTGTGCTAGGTGCTGTTGAAACACAGAGGAGAATGTATTCCCTGCTTCTGTCTTCCCTCTTGCCCTCAGTTTACTATCTTATTTGATTTTAAGTTTTAAAAGGATATTGGGATCCCTGAGCAAATGTTTTGACCTGCATAACAAAATAATATCCTCAGGCTAAACTGTATTTCTTCCTTCCTTTTTTTTTTTTTCCTTTTTTTAATGAAAGTAAAACATTAATTAAGCTGCTAGTGCTGTTCTGACTGTGTTCAGTCACTCAGCTTGGACTGGGGCAGGGTTTCTAGGTCTTGCTCTGCCTTACCTTCCTGTGTAGCAGAAGGAGCTCCACTTTTAGGTTTGTGGCCAAGGCATCAGGACGGACACATTATAAATTATGAAGTACAAGAGCCCTGCTATTCTGAGTGCTCCATGATTGCAGGCATAGCTGCTGGTGATAGTGGGCTAGAGCCCCATCTTGCAATAGGTGTCTGTCATTGTCAAGCTTGTAACATGTTTTTTGCTAGGCTTGATGAATTTGTCTAGCAGCATCCTTTCTGAAGCAGAAACAGACTTCAAAGAAAGACCCAGGGTTCTCTTGAAAGAATGCAAAAGTTGATATGCAAAAGGAGGAGGGAATCTGTTTTGATCCTCAGCTCCATATCAGATATTTTCATTGAAGTGGTATGGATTAATTGTCCTTTTGGTCTTTGTTTTCTTGTAGTTACAAATGCTGTTCCTCTTTGCACACATTGTCTTGTTCTTCAGTGAATGCTTTCAATTCTTTCTGTTTTAGTGTGGTTTGATAAGATATTCTACAAATTAAGGATACATTCTACTAAGAAATGTAAAGCAGAGAAAAAGTTATTACCCATTTTAGGCTGCAAGTTTTGTTTTACTTGAAACTGATTAGATTAAGACAGAATCATGCTACGGATGATTCTGGGGGGTAGCTGTAAGATTGCAGCAACAGTATATTCTTGTCATTCTCCCTAAGTTAGTGGAGAGGCAGAAAGATTTTCAAACAAGCAAAAAGCCTCACCATACATTTTGTGACTGCCATACTGCACCAGCTGGAAATGGGAGGAAAAAAGCTTAGCTTTTATCTGCATAATGTGTCTGAAAGGTGGTGAAAGGCATTCTTCCTTGAATGCTTCAAGCTGTGTTCTTGTGGGATTCTTGAGCTGATTCTACTAAAGCAGTGGGAGTGATGCTGCCAAGTCACAACAGCATTCTGTGCTCAGGAGTGGCAAGAAGGGCTAATGTGACAATGAGGACATTAGGCTGTGGAGCAGAGCAGTGGCCCATCAAATTTTCTTTGAGCACTTTTCTAATACAGATGGTCCCATCAAATTTTCTTTGAGCACTTTTCTAATACAGATGGTGAGTAGTGATGCAGACTTCTCCCTTCCTGCAGAATGACTTTATCTCTGACTCACAAAGTGGATGTCTTTGATTTTGCTGGAGATCTGGTTTGGAGATCTGACCACCCTGCTCAGCTGACTAGTGACTTCAGTATTAATCGGCGGTATTTGTTAGGTCTCTGCATGAGTGCGTCACAACTTCATTTAGAAGTCATACAGTAAAAGTATGCCAACCTTTCACAGCAAATACAGCCTTCTTCTGCAGTCTCTTGGTGTCCTGTTGTTCAGTGAGGCCAGAAGTCATGATATGCAATCAAGTAAGGAACTGAAGTCACCAAGGAGATGGGACTGTTCATTAGTGTCACTAATGTCAGCACTCCAGCAGGGTTGTGTATCCAGCGTACTGAAATAAGTGCAAACAGGTGAAAGCAACCAAAGCCTTGTCTTGATAGGCATGTTGCTTTCTGGGGCTCAGCCTTGTGTTTTTCCAGTCTTGGCAGGAGTGCTCAGAAGGGTGTAGGATTTAGAAGTGCCTGGGTCAGCAGTGGGCAGGCAGCTATGTAGTCAAGTCTGGTATGCTGCTATTGTTCAGGTGTGGCCAGACGGCTCTTACGTGGCTTGGAGGCAGGAATAGGTCCTGTCCCTCTGAAAAGTTAAAGGCACAATGAGTCCTGGGCCAGTGCTGCAGCATGATGCATTGAGTAGCAGTGAGGAGTAAAGAGTAATGGTCAGTGCATATTCTGCTTGGAACAAATCTGTTTCATGAAGCAGGAAAAGACCCAAGAAGAGAATTATGTGATATGGAAGGATAGAATAATTACCTATGACTACTTTCAGGCATGAGCCTGGCACTTTGAGAGTCCTTAGGAGACTGGACCTGTCATTTAGGATGTATTTTTGCCTGCTGAAGATACCATGGATTCAGATGACTGCAAGTGGTTAGAGAACTTGCTGACTTGGTGAGGCTGGGTGTTTCAGTCTAGGGTAGATAGGTAAAGTGTCTTATTCTAAGGTTTCAGGTTATGCACCTCACTGCTTGAACAGGGCAGCTTCTCTCCAAAAGAGAATCAAAATCTGGGTGAAAAAGTTGGACATTTTCAGGATGGTGGAAGGTTGGTCACCTTCACTTTTTTGTGAGTGATCTCTGAAGCACTGGGAGACATTGGTTTTTCTATATGTCCACCCAGGGAAGCTTGTTCTGGGAGTGTTATTTCAGTGACCCACAAATAACTCCTTTTCAGCATGGCTGTAACACTGGTAGTAGTATCTCTGCTGGCAAAACAAAAGCACTCTGCATTTTCAAAAGGCAAGTCATTTAGCCATGAGAGTATGATGTGAGAGCTGTGTGGCATTGAAAGATCCTATTTTTGGCATATGGATACAGACCAAAGTTGAAGGTTTGCATAAGTATTGCATTAAAAATCTCTTCTCTCTCCTGTCAGTTCCATTTGCTTATTTCCTGAACGTAACATACTCTTCCCCCCAGATTGTGCATACCCCTTTGGTTTTGACAGACAAAAAATTTCAGACTTACCAGCCTGGTTTAGAAACTGCTAACTCTTCTGGAATGTGGATCAATCCTCTTAAGTTGTTGTTTTAAGTTGGGTAATGCACACTGGGTCTTACATAAGACAGAAAGAAGAAATTAAGTCTATGGCTGTTGCTACCTGTGCATTTACAGTAAAATGGTTCCATCTGTCTAGCCTGAAGTCAAACAAAAGTTTCTTTCCAATAGTAGACTTTGGATTTTTCCTTGTTTATCACCTTTGAGAAGTATGTAGCTTTTTGACATGGACTTTGTTGCTCAGCAAATATGAAGTTGATAACTGACCTCATTAAAAGAATTTGTTTATCACACCTGAAACAATCTGTTGATAATTCGGAGGGATTTTATCAATTTTGTTAATAAGATGATTGCATGTGGATTAGGAAGCATTATTGACAAGGAAACCATTACCTGGAGAAAAATATGCCTGTGAAGGAAGACTCTAGGGTCTTATCTTATTTGTTGCTGCCAGTAAGATAACTTCTTTTGCTGATACATTATCTGCTCAAAAACACTGAAAAACGTTTGTCTCAGCAGTTAGTGAGTAGATACTTCAGACTTAAGGGAGATGATTCTGAATCATTATTGCATAGAAAATGTGGATGGCAGATAGGTCTAAGTAGTTTGGGACATAGGTCTTTTGCCCTTCACATAGATTTGCCAGACTTGTGTCTGGTCACAAGCCTTGTTTTTTTCTGTGGCTCAGTTCCCAGAAGACGGAATGTTGGGCAATGCATGTACCCTTGTTTGGAGGAAACGGCTACTGAGGAGGACAGGATCACTGCTGCTTTGTGCATATTTGCAGGGAAGTGATGAGAGACCTGCCTCCCCCAGGACTTCTCTCCCATGTTCTCACCAGGGAAGGGTTTTTCTTGGAACCGAGTTGCATATGAATTAGGGCTGCTCAACCTGTAGAGAAGAATGCCCCCTCACCTCTATCTGGAAATGTTATGAGTGGTTTACTTTGAGCAATAACCAATGTTTTTGTTGAAGTCCTACATGAAGGCAGACTAACGTGCTTTTCCCATTTTCACAGGTCATTGTATCTGGGTATCGAATGCGACTGCGAGATCTCTGCAATGGCTCGACATCACCTCAATTTCTTACCATCCAAAATCAGACGGCATCCATGGACTCAGAAGCCTTCATTTGCAACTTGTCAAAGGAAAAGCTCCGTGCAACCGAGCAAGCTTTCCGTGCTAACCTGAATCCTCTGAAGCCGCTTCAGGTGAGCTTGCTGGCTGTACCAGTGAGAATCTGTTGTTGACAAAGTGACATTTTCAAGTCTTTAAGTCTAGGAGCTCATCCCCACATTTCCAGAGCTGATTAGAAGCAGTTAGAAAGAAGAAAGATGGTCCGTCTTTGTCACAGGAGCATGAGCAACGTTTCTTCTTCCTGTTATTCTTACCCTTCCTGTTCAGTCTGCTACTTGCAGAGCATAAAAGTGTGTGTGGTCTGCAGTTGAGTTTGTCAAGAGGAAAGTCTTTATACTGCACAATAACAAGCAGTCTCTTGGTTGTCCCTGTGTTTTAGTCAAACTTGTATCTTGGCTGGAAGGAGCCCAGATATAAGCCTGGCTTATGCTGAGAGCTAAAACCGCCCTCTGCCCGTAGCATGGGGCTACCGAGTACAGAAGTTTCTAGCGACTGACAGGCCACAACCTTTAAGCAGGTTCAAATGATACGAAGTTGAGTCAAGTTTTAAAGTCCTGTTTCAAAAATTAATCAAAGGAATGGGTATTGGAGGTCGAATTAATTGAACTTCAAGAAAAGACATTTACAGTGTGACTGGAGATTAGAGAAGACTTGGATCTAGGAAAATCCATTGATGTTTTGCTACAGATCTGCAATATCTGTTAAAATATGGATGTTTGAGGAACTCAGTGCTGGAAATGACAGTAGAATGAAGAAAAGACCACAGAACAGACTTTACCCACTAAAACAAATATTCTATTTTCTGCTGTGTGAGTTTTCAGATTGGATGAGCCTTTCAGTACTCAAAGTCATGTACCACTTCCTTGGCTTTGTCCCCAGTCAAAGAGGGTCATTATCAAGTATTGGAATCATATTACTGTCCTGCACACTATGTAGCAGTCAGTGACTTTATCTCTCCACAGCTCATCTTCTGTTTTCCACATGTCCTCAATCTGTACTTTGTCTTTCCTGCTGGAAGAGCAAGACAGCCCATAAGCATTAAGAGATGGAGTACCAGCACTAAAATTGTAGCATAGATGGGCTGTTTGGAGAGGAATGGCTGTAATTTGATTCTTGTCTTCAGTTGTATGTGCACATATATACATATTTTACTTCAAACCATTCAAGGATGCTAGAATTTTGGAGTCTGAGGGGTTTGAAAATAGCCAGCTATTGTACCACTCAGAATTGGTTTTCTGGGCCCTGTGGAGACTCAGTCTTGCTTTTCTTTTTATGGAAACTTCTGCAGCTTAGCTGGCAGAAGCAGGTACTGAGTGTCTGTGTTCTTAGGTCTGTATTGTTTGTTGGTGAAAGGAAACACTCATAAGCCACTCTGTGCCTCTTGGCAGCAGCAGTATAGATTTAAAACATTATGTGCAGTTTTAGGGGGCTTCTGGGAAGCTGGCTCATCATCTTGTCTTCAAGGGGAAAAAAGCTGGAGTCCAGAAGCCACCAGTTCTAAACCTGGTCTGCACTGTTGTCTGGTAAAGGTCCACAATTTTCCACAGAAATGTGTCACTGTGTACCCTGTAGTTAAGCTGCTGTAATACATCAGTGAATGAGACAAAAACTTACTGGCTTCAGTGTGGTCAGGCAAAATGGATAAATTAACTGTAGGATCACAACAAACACATTTGAAACTTAGTGTCTTTAGAGACTAAAAAGTGCCTTGAACTGCAGTAACATCTTTGAACAAAGAGAGAACTTTCTGCTCATGAACAAAGGAGGCTTTTGACACAGCTTACTGACAGCATTGTGTGTCAAATCTTGGGCATGGTCACTGAAGATAGCATGCTCTGTATCTACTACAAAGTCTGTAAACCAGTGCCAACAATTTGTCAAGAGATTTTTTTTTTTTTTTTTTTTGCTTATTCCCTTTGATGTACTTCACAGCAAGCCATTTTCAGTTAGCAAAGTAAGGGCCAAGTCAAATGTAGGTGCAACAGCAATTTGGAGACAGGTTTTTTAGCTTTTGTAATTGGACATAGGTTTCACTAGTTGCACTATTTCATGATTTATGGAGAGACAGCATCCTAGTACAAAAAGGTTAATACAAGGGTTTGCAACTCTGTAAATTCAACACCAAGGGCTTGAATTGTAAACTGGAAATTTGTGCTTCTCTGATATCTGGGCAGTGAAGTGGCTATGGTTTCTTGAAATATCTTAATACATGTGACTTAGCCTGACATCCACCTGCTTGTTTTTCTCCCTCTGCATTCCTGTTGCAAGATGATGCAGTAAATTTCATCATGGAATTGATCCGGATTAAAAGTGATTGAACTCATTGTATGTTTACACAAATATTTATGCTAAAATATGAAGGGGAGGGTGCAAGATCAAGAGCCCTGTGATCAGGGAATGAGTGTGTGGGCTGAGACCCTGATGATAACACTGTTGGCTTAAAGTGTGTGTGCATTTGCAGCCTCAGTCAAACTCTTCAGTGTTCTAAGTAGCTCTCAAAAATCTAGTAATTACTAGCAAGTTATAGACAGATCAAGGTTTAAAAAAAATAATTTAAGTTCATGCATGATGAAATGCATGAGCTCTAAATATCACAGCACTGTTAAGCTTTCTTAAAAAGAAAGGCAAGGAATAAACACTTTACATACCTGCTCCTCAGTTCTATCCAGAACACCTTGAGTGTTGCCCAAAAGGCAGTGGTACAGTTAAGAACTTCTTATTAAAATGTCATGCTAGGATTCTAGCTCTGTCACTGATCTTTTGTATTACTTCAATTTAGCCTATACTATAGGATAAGAAAACAGAGCCAAGCACATGGAGGTGTGGTAGGGAGGTCAAAATGTGTATCCTTACTCTTTTTCATGTAAGAACCTACTTGAGGCAGGCTGTTTAGATCAAAACCCTGCAGAAAATCTGGGTGTGATCATGGGGCATCAAGGCCAAGGATAAACTTCCCTTCTTCTCCGAGTATTCACTCCACTAGATGAAAGGAGTATTTCAGAAAGTCAAATTGCATATTCCATGACCTATGTCTTAATCAGCCTCCATTCTTTGAAGCCTTTTGATCAACAATATTATGGGACACAGGACGCGCTGTGGACGCATCATCTGTTCTTGAGGCTTGCCTTGCACTGGCTGATGAGACTGAGGCAGGAGAAGCTGTGAAGCAGCGCATCTGACTGCATGCGTGCGAATTTCCTTCCTGGCTTACTTCTTGTGCTTGGCCAAGAGTTGTCCTGTGGAGGAACTACACAGTTTGGGAAAGCCTAAAAAGAGCAATGGCAGTAAGTTCCCAGCCATTACAACACAGTCCAGGGGGACATTTCTGACTGTCTCATAGAAGTACCTGTTCGTATATCCCTCTGCAAATCTCCCCAGTTTTGAATGTGATTTGGTGCAAGAAGGTTTAATGATAATTCAGATTGCTCCTGTGGAATTTCATCTCTTAGACAACACTGCCTAATAAGGGCTTTGCCATACTCACTTCCAGTGGGATGGATCTGTAATAAGCCATGAATATTCTGTGGCTTGTGTACTACAGTGGTCCTTGAAAGACTGTGGGTGAGCATATGAAAATCCAATTGTTTTTTCTCCCTCTGTAATATGGGTGCTATTTTGTCAAATGGGCAGTATGAACTAAGCATTAGATAATAAATGCCTTGCAATTGAAAAGTGACTTTTAGAAAAGATCTCCTAATGTAAATATATGCTGCAACTGCACTCATAGCTTTTCTTGGTCTTTTGAGAACATTTTCAGTCAAGCACAATGATATCATCCTTTTAAGTAGCAGTGGTTTGAGACTTCCACTCTCAGGAAACAAAAGCAGAAGCCTAAAGCACGTGATTTTTCTGCAGAGGCCAGTGGAAAGTTTCTGGCCAGTGGAAAGTAGAAAAAATCAGTATAAAGTTGTAATAACTATTTCAAAGCAAACGTGGCAGTCGTCTTTATTAAGGAGAAACAGCCAGCTATATGATGCAGACTGAATTTTGGCTGAATGTTTTGACTTCCCAACACTTTAAACTAGTGCATTCTCATGTATGCTAAAAAATCAGATTTGTCCATTGCCTGGAAGTCTCATGTGAACTTATTCAAGGCTTGTCTGTCAACTCTATCCATCTCAAGTATTTGTCACTAGAGTAAATCTTGTAGCATGCACATAAAAGCACACAGAGACCCCCAGTGCACACAGTACCTCAAGAGTGTTATGATGTTGGCTGCCCCAAAAGACAAATTTAGTGACTTGCTAGCCACTACCACGGTAATTGTAGAGGGCAGTTGTGTTCAAAACGTGCTAGAGCTTTGTCTTTCCACAGTGTGCCTGGAACAGACAGGTGATGTGTTTGCAGCACATTGCCAGTAAATGAGTCAATGCCTTCCCAGCCCCTAGATGTAGTGCAGATATCTGCTAAAGACAGTCTCACAGTAGGAGCAGTCTTCCTGGATCTACCCTGAATCTAGAGGTTTCTTATTAATGTAATTAAGTACTCAGTGAGTCACTACAAAGATGTGTATTAGAGGGGAGTTGATGACATGCTCATCTGTTCAAAGAAGACTGGGCCTGGTGACTGATCTTTTGCTGTTGTCTCTGGAGACTACTTATTAGAGGCTTTCTGAGTGGGCTTTGAGGTTCAAGAAATGGTAGAGTAAAATTTCCTCCATATCAGTGATACTCTTGCAAGTTTTGGTGAGAAATGATCCTGAAGTGGTATGAATTTGTTAGGGAAGAAAGGTCAGGGTGCTGTGGTATGGAAGGATGGGTACTCCTCAGATTTCAGAGTAAGGTTTGCAAGCTCCTTGAATCACATAAGACTTACGTACGAGGTCAGGAAAAGGTCCTGTTGAGCTCCGTGTCCTCGACTGATAATCCAGCCGTGTCTCTTAATGGCGGCATGTGAAAGAATGCAGAGCAAGTACATAACAACATTTCTTCAGTGTAATGTCCTGTTCTTCTCTAGTTTGCAACCCAGACTTTCTCATCTGCTGCTGGGATCTTCTTGTTTAATAGCATTTGGCAAGATTTCTGTGTTCCATGAATTCTTTAGAGTCTTTCTCAAACTTGGAATACTTTTAGCATTGTGTAGAGTGTACTGATTTTTTTCTGTTTTGATTAAGTTGCATATGCAGAAGCTCCTTTGGTTTTGCTTCAAACTGATCATTTCACTGGAAGTTTTCTAGTCCTATGTGATGAAGGCAATCATCACACTTCCATTCCCTGTCCCTGTAAGTCTACAGACCTTTGTCGTAACCTCTGTCTGTTCTTACAAGTCCCATTGGAAGAACTATAGCCTATTGCTCTTCTTTCAAACACCATGCCTGCCTTGAATCATGGCCTTTGTCTATACCTGAGCTCCTTCAGAGATGGAGAACCAAAATTACACATAGTACTTGAGAACCAGGATTGTGTTGTGGATTTATGTTGCTGTTGGTCTGTTTTATCACTGCTTTTCTGAGATCTCTCTTTTTGAGTGGCATTAGCTAATTTAGGGCCATCCGAGGGGTATCTTAATGTAGAACTCTCTTTTCCCTATGTACTTCACTTTGCAGTGCTGAATTTTGTTTGGCACTTTGTAATAGTGTGTCAGGATGTTTGCTAAACCTTTGCAATTGGATTTTGACTTTTGTCTGTTCTGAACCAATTAGTATCTTCAGAAAACTTTTCCTCATCCACCCTGTCCCTGAATCACCTCTGAATGCAGTGAACACAAATCTGTGTGGAGATTCATGAAGTGTGTGGAGCTGAACAAGCACAATCTCTTGTTATACATGAACCTGGAACTTTCTACCTCATCTTCCTGCTGAAGTTGTAGTGGTAGAGCAGATGTGTGGCTTTGATATTTGCTGGCTATATTTCTTTTAGCCTGAAGGTCTAAACCTGTTGGTGTTTTTAATTGCTTTTTAATCCTAGATGATACGTTTTTATTTATGCAAACCTTAAGGACTGTATTTCATAGAGATCCATAGATGTTAGAGAATCTTACCTGAATTTGCAGCTTACTTTGGACCAAAGACTAACTGTGCACTCAGAAAAGTTAGCTGAATTTTAAACATCCCAGCAGATCAGCAGAACAGTGCCCATTGACACCAGCTGGTACTGACCAGGTCTTGCCCATCTCCAGCAGATCAAGTAGAACAAGTGAAAACCTCCAGACTTTTTTTTTTTCCAAAAATTGTCCCAAGAAAGATGTTAAAAGGAAGAAATTCAGCTCCAAAGATGTGTATTAAAATCAAGGGCCTTTTCTGTTCATCATTGTGTTGCAATGCTGTAGCTTTAGTATGCTTTTAAATGCTGCAGCATGGAGCTACTAATGTGAAATCTTACTAATTTATTTTGATCTTCATTCCCTTGAAACCAGGATTGTGTCCGCATGTTTTCCATGCAAGATAATCCAGATACGTGAACGGAAGGGAAAAAGAACCCCACAAACCAAACTCCAGGTTACCAGTTACATGTAGAGCAATTGGAAACAAGGAGTTGTCTTCAATGTGACTTCCTGCTAGAGCAAATAGTTTCCTGAAAGCCATGCCTTCCAATTCTGGAAGCCTATCAGTCTTGCTCGTTGGTGACAGTGTATACCAGCTATTTCCTGGAAGCTGTTTGTTTTAAAATACACCCTTGGTTTGGATAAAGAGCATCAAGGCCTGATGGGATGATTGAGTGATGATAATGTATACTGCAGTAGAGAGTTCTTTTGTGTCTGAGCTGGTATCTGTGTAGTCTCTGGTGTCTGAAAACTTGTAGCTGCCAAACTGTCTTTTCCTCTACTCTAGTGACTTTGCATTCCCTTCTTAGCACTGGCTTGCGGGATTTCACATCCTATAAACTGTGCTTGTTTTGTGACCTGGAATGCAAGCCATCCTTTGCATTGTGTGTGCATGCATTTAGCATTTTGTTGGTATGGTTCTGATTATGGCATCTGTGTCCTCAACCTGTGAACAGAGAAAGGGGTGACATTGCAGGGTGCAGAAGCCCATGGTAAGGTTACACAGAAAGCCAGCTCCGTCTTCCTCACTTATGTAAACAGTCCTATGTGCTCTGTACAAGAATGTTTACAAGAGTTTAATTTAATTTGTGCTTTGCAGTAACTTCTAGTATCCTTTTCTCTCTTCTTGCAGAGACAACTTGCTTTCAATTCCTCCTTGTGGGATCTGTCAGAAACTGTGGAAACTTTGAGAGAAAGCGTTGGGAAGCTTGTTAAAGAGGTAAGAAGAGCCTTTGTGTGAGGAGAACACATCATTGGGGTTGCTATCTTAGCCTGTGATCTAGTACGAGATGCAACTCAAAGTCAAATCCCTGTCTTGTTTTGAAACTTTGCCCATCCTACGGCTGTCTTCCTTGTGTCAGTGCAGGCAGCATGCATTTTGCAGCCTCTTGGCACTTCAAGTTACAAATACCGTAACAGGAATTAGGACATTTTCTGTCGTGTTTTGCTTCTCAGCAGTGCACAATGGTTGGGCTTGCAGTGCTTCTGCTGCCAGGCAGTGCCTTGCAAGCTGCATGTTGAGGCTTCCCTTTATATTTTTTTCCATCCAGTTGCCAAGTCACATCAGGATTATTACTTGGTTGTATCTACTGGGTTTGGTTTTGAGTGAAGGTATGGCGTGTGGAAAAGGTGCTGTGGCTGTTACAATTTAAATTAGTAGCTCTAGGCTACTGTTTCCTCTTCATCTGTCTGGCTTTTTTGGGCCAGAGATTGTTTTCCAGTTTTGTGGGGCTCTCAGCACAATGACATCGCAACACAAAATATAGACATCGATTTGCACAGTCAAATTCAAATTCTAGTTTTTGCATGTGAAATGATGGATTAAGAAAAAAAAAAAAGTTCTGCCCACCTAAGTATGAATGGGAAGTCCAAATTTGAGGGGTAGGGTGAGGTTGTCGAGCCAGAAACTTACCCTAGTTTTTTTTTTTGTCTGGGTCTGACTTTGAAGTGCTGCTATTAGTTAAAAACATTCTCTCCCTGGAGCAGAAATCACAACCATCTAAGCTAAACAGTGCCGCCGCCTCCATCTAAGCTGAACAATGCCGCCGCCTCCTCCTCCCTTCGCCAGTGTTCCGTCTGTGCGGCAGGGCGAGAGTGAACGGCAGTAACCCCGGGCAGCGTGCGCAAGAGCGGGTCACTCCAGGTTAGCCCGAGCTCACTCCCACGGAGGGGCAGCTGCCGGGAGCCTGCGCCCTGCCAGCCAGCAATTCCTGGCACGCCCCGCTCCCTGAGCCCTGCAGCCCGTGCGCAGCCTCCTTGGCCCTCGCCTTAGGGCGATTCCAGATCTGCTGCAGGCAGCGCCATGCAAGAGCTTTAGCTGCTAGCAGGGAGGCCGCCTTTCAGAGTTTGACTACAGCTGTTTCCTGTTACGTCATTTAAGCTTGGCTTTTTTTCTTGTCTGGGATAAAAATAATTGAAAGCACGTGATACTCAGTTTGCTGATGTGGCCGAAAACGTCCCGGGGTAACGTGCCTTTTGCTTGGCAGCTGTTTTGGGTAGGACTACCTTTTGTTCTGCCCTGCTGTGCAAACAAAGGCAGCTTTTTACTCTGTGTACAGCGTGAGCTGCTCCAGATGGCTTGACCGAAAGTTACTTCTTATTGTCTGTCAGGCGGATTTCTGTGTGAAAAGGAGGGACTTGCTCCCTTGTTTCAAAGGGCAGCAGCTTGAGGGGGTGGAGAGAACTATTGTTTGTGCCATATCTAGGAGTCTTTCTAGTGGGGAATTTTAATTAGAAAACGGTCTGAACAAAATACTTGTCTTGGAGTAAGGGGATTGATTTGATCTGTGTCCTTGGACTCTCTAAATCAACTTCTAGGAGGGCATATTTAGCACCAAGAGCAAGGACAGCTATTTAGAAACACTTAGGGAGCCAGGTCTGATGTCTGGGAGAAGAAATAATTTAGCAGCCCTTCACCTTTGACATATTTGCTTCCAGAGGTGTAAAGAGATCAGCTCTGCGTGTAAATTGTAAAGATGCTGAAGCTGTTTAAAAATAATATGTAGAATTGTATTTGCAAATGCAATCCCTTTTTAAGATGGTTGGTACTTCATGTGCTCATGGGAATTAGCTGCACTTCCTATTTAAATACCTTTGCTCATCATGTTAGGGAGTTTATGGTATTTTAGCTAAAGGAGCAGCCTTTTTGCTGAGCAAAAATGAGCTGTTTTAGCTAAGGTACCAAACACTTTCCTTTGAATTGCACACTCAAACTGTCACATCTGAAATGCAGCCTTGGCCTTTTGAGTGAGGAATCATTAAATGCAAAAATCTGAATGAACATATGTAACAAACAAAAATGGTTGTGCGACCGTTTTCATTTGTGTTCCATGATGCTGGTGTCCTGTAGTTCACCCTGAAGCTGTGGAGCCAGGTTGAGTGGCACCAGGCTGCAGGCAAAGGCAGCAGTGAGTAGTGAGGAAATGAAAATACGCTTGAGTCAGTCAATCTGGACATTTGCACTCAGGCTTTTGTTGTTCTCACAGCTGTCTTCCATTATGTCAGTGTGTCCTGTGCTTTTAGCCATCTGAAAATAGAGGCTTCTTGTGTAGGTGACACGTAGTAGCTCTTGTCTGGCATCAAGAACTTTTCTCCAGATGTCAGCATATCTAAAACATGCACAGTGCTACAGATGGATCACACAAAGGGTCAGGTTTACCTCCCACTGTAAGGCCAAAGACTCTTGAGCGTGCTTTCCTTGGGTGAACTTGGATTGAATTGTTCCAACCCACTACTTTCAGCATTGTTGCTGGCTGGCTTTACCAGCTGTCTTAGACTTTGGTTATCTGCATTTTGTTTAAACAAAGGTGACCAGTGCACAGTGAGCAAAAGTGGCAGATGGTCTTTGACTCTGTTATTGTCTCTGAAAACAGGGCAGTTGGAGCGCAGCATCTAAAGTTCTTTCTGAAATGCAGTTACAAATAGGTCTCAGCAGCTCTGCTTACCCTGTTGAGTGCATGTGCCTGTGCTGGACAGCACATTAAGAACATCCAAGTTAATGTCATCTGATATTTCAGCAGCAGTCAAGAAATCAGATAAAATTCTAAAAACACTTAAAAAGGGATAGAGAACCAGCTGTAGCATTTTACCATGATACTGTATAAAACCCTTTGATACGGAACGCAGATCTAGGCTCTTGTTCTCTGAAAAGGGGTAGCATAACTAGAATAACATTTGGAGAAGGCCCAGTTAGGGCATTTAGAGGTATAATGGCTTTCACGAAAGGAACAAGGGAACAGGCTGAGACTGTTCAGCTTGGAAAAAAAGATGAGTTGGGGATATGATCTCTAGAGACCTATAGAGTTGAGTGGCACACGAAGAAGAGATAGGGATTGAATGTGCAGTGGCTCTTGCAGTAAAAACAAAACCACATGACACCAAATGGAGCTAACCAGAGCCAGATAAGGACAGAGAAGAGGTTCTTTCCTGTGATCTTGGATGTTAAATACTTGTGGGTATTCTAAATTCTAGGAGTTTACCATGGCCAGAATTCATTGAGGGTTAGAAAACAGAAATTCCTTGAGCTGAAAATAGACGAAAAAGAGGTGATGTTCTGACATCTCAAGATGGGGGAGTCTCAAAGCAACACTCCAGTGTAACATGAAGCCAGTGTTCGTGGAGCTTTTCCTGTTGTGGTGAGCTTGGCCATGCCCGAGTATGGCAGCATTAATGCAGTGAGTGTCTCAGGCTGAGGGCAGGGTGCTTTTGTTCAATGACACATTGCAGGCATATTGTCTGGCTTATACTACTCAAATTAGTCTGGAGGTACTACTTGTTCTGGCTGTTTCTATGTTGTCACCTCAGGCCTGGTGTCAGATCAGCTGGTCAGGAGAAGGCTCCTTACTGTGACTGGTTGTGTGCAAAGTTTATGCTGTGATTCAGGCTCCTGGCTGCAGCAGGGCTTGTTTTCAAGGATTTTCTGGGGATGTTGTTGACAATGGGGCAAGGAGTTTCTGGGGCAGGGATAAGTGATGCCAGTCTAGGAGGTCATACTGGCTACCTGATTGTAAATCAGTGGAGGCTTGGTGGAATTGTGCCAGGTGACACTTCTGTGGCCTGTGGCTCATCCAGTTTGTGATCCATGAGTGCAGTCACCTGGTGTTATTCCTGTAATTCCTATCCTGACTCGGTGTACCCCACCCCACCTGTCCTTGTGAGGGTACTCCACTGGAATGTAAGCCATTGTGCAACCAGGAGGACAAGCAGCTTCCATGTTAGAGGGTAGGGAGGCCAAGAACTACCCACAGCACTGGAGGAGAAAACTCAAGAGTAAAGAACTTGACAAGGATACGTTTCAAGTACTTGCACAGAAGAGATTTCCCTCTACAGTCTTCCATTGTGGTGGTGGTGGGGAAATGTTTTCCCTGCTTCTTACCCTTGATGTTGTGTTCACATGTTCAAAAATCTGTCCTGTCTTGTGAAGGCACATGGAAAGAACTTCTCCTTTTACTTATCTTATTCTGTATTTGCTTCTCTTCTCTGCCCTTCCTCTCCAGCTGCTGAGCATGAAGAGCTGGAGTGACATGAGGCAAGAGGTGATGTTCCTGACCAATGTGAATGCCTCAAACTCCTCTACGCAGATCTATCAGGCTGTGTCACGCATTGTGTGTGGCCATCCTGAAGGTGGAGGGCTCAAAATTAAATCCCTCAACTGGTATGAGGATAACAATTACAAAGCACTGTTTGGTGGCAACAGCACTGAAGATGATGTGATTAACTTCTATGATAACTCCACAAGTAAGTGTAACAATGCCATGGTCTGAGGTCCCATCTACTTCATGACTGTCATCACTAGTGTTTTCCAAACTCCCACAGATGAAAGCAGGTGGCCCTAAGGGACGTATTAATTGCTGTTTCAGAAAGGTATGCACATATTATCCTGCATCTACCCTTAAGGCCAGTAAGTTATCAACTTGCAGAGTCTCCCAGGGATGTTCTGTAGAGTCCATAGAAAGCTGTTCAGTGGACCTACTTTAGTGGGAGTGGGAGCACAGTGATGTGCAGCCTCTAGAAATCTGACCTTTTCTGGACAAACTTTGTTAGTCCCATGCATTGGGACTGTGGGAGTGTTGCAGAGCTAGTACTGTGGCTCTTAGTGTTGGAGGCTACCTGGTTCCTCCTTGCTCACTGGGCAGACTGTGCAGGCTTGCACTGAAAGGACCTTTTTGTGGAGCTTTGCAGTCAAGGAGGGGGTTTGTCTGAAAAATGCTTTGCTTTCAGCTTTGACTGTTCTTGAAGCTCTGTGCCTTCTGCAGTTGTTCACTGTGGTGTTCAGCCACTTACCTTTGTTCTCTTCCTCAGCACCCTACTGCAATGAGCTAATGAAGAACCTGGAATCCAGCCCACTTTCCAGGATTATCTGGAGGGCTTTGAAGCCCTTGCTGATTGGGAAGATCTTGTACACTCCAGATACGCCAGCTGTAAGGAAGGTCATGTCTGAGGTAACTCTAACCCTGTCCTCTGATAATGTAGCGTTAGCTGTGTCCTCTGGCTGTGCAGCTGATCCTCTCTAGCTAAATTGGACCCAAACACAAGCCTAGAAAGGATTGCCTGCAAAAACACAGCCTCCCTAATCTCTCACTTCTCATGCACTAACTGTTGGGGGCTCCATACACCCTCTCAGCCATGATGGGTCTCTGCTAGCTTTTTGAAATAACCTTCCTCCCCTCTTCTTGACAGGTGAACAGGACATTCCAGGAGCTGGGTGTGTTTCGTGACCTCGGGGGAATGTGGGAGGAGATAAGCCCAAAGATTTGGACATTTATGGAAAGTAGTCAGGAAATGGATCTCATTCGGGTCAGTATTCTGTCCTTGCCAGAACCACCACTGTTGTTCTTTGCAATAAGTGATGAAATATTTATTTTAAATGGTGCCTCAGTGCTGAATAGGACAGATAAATATTCTGGATGGGGCACCTTCTTGAAAGAGATCTTGATTGTACTGATCTTGCATTATGCTTAGCATTCCTTCCTTCACGTAACAGTCTCCTGCAAACAGGAGCAGTGCACACTACACACCCAGCTGTAATCTGCCTCTTTTGGAAAGTGTACTGTTTTGTCCACAGCATTGCCCTAATGTGTCATGAGCACATCACCATGGTTCCTCAGGTGCAGCTCTGAGGGGTGGATCTTTGCACCTTGTGCTGATGTTTTTGGAAACACAGTGATGTAAAACTGGCATCAAGAAACAGAGACTGCTGTAGAATAATTTTCCCAGCTGTCTCTGCAACATAGTTGGTTGAGTATCACAGTGCACCTTCTTGTGTACAGAGACCTCCCCAGGTCTTACAAACCTTGAAGTTCATTCCTTTTTTTGCCCCTTTTTTTTACTCTGCTGAATAATCTGTGACCTGCCATGTTCTACTTCTGCATCAACATGGCATACTAGAGCGCCAGAGACAGTTGAACAGATTGCTACCAAGTTCAGGCAGAAAGTCAAGGTCCAAAACATCGATTTGTAGTGATGTCCTCTGATAAGTGAATGTTGCTCCTGGTGCTTTTTTTTTTTTTTTTNATTTTACTGAACCCTGGTCTTTAATGGTTTTACATTTTATATTGCTTGTTAACCCTGTTACCTCTGGTAGCTAACTATTGATCTTCCCCAGAAATCTGGTCTTCTCTGCACCAATAGTAGTAATTTGTTGTCACCTGCTGACATTCACACAAGCAGGAGTACTTCATTGTCAGTGCCTTGGCAGCTCCCAGACAGCATCCCCTTCAGCTGCCGTGCTTCCGGGTTGATTGGTCATCCCCTCTCAGCTTTCTGGGTTGTGCAATCTGTTTGGCATATTTCTTCCAGTTTGCAGAGCTGTTTTTGTAACTGTGACCCACTACTTTCTGGTTTACTGGTAACAGCAGAGTATGGAGAAGCTCTTTATCTCTTTCATTTTTGTTGTGGCAAAAATCCACTTGCTGTTCTTAATCATAAGGATTTTTGCAGTTTTCTCTCTTGTGCAGGTTTTTCTTTTTGTCTTCCTGACTTCAGTTCAGCTATATCCTTTATAATTACTATTTTCTTCCTGCCTGGCCAGTGGACTGGTTTCTGCTTCATTGTATTTCTACTGGACATTGTGCATACAGCAGCCTGTCCTCAGAAAGCTAGCAGTTAAACTGTGTGAAGAAACCACTGTCCCAGACAGGAGGACAAAGGCAGGACATCATGGCTGTACAGGGCTGCACCTCTGGTGCTGGTATTTCTGCCCAGCACGGTGACTGTTGAGCCTTCAGCCATGCCTCAGTCGCTCTCCAAGCCAGCCAGGAGGAGAGATTTTTGTGGGAGAAGAGAGCAGAGCTAGGCAACCAGTACTGGGCAAATACATTTCTGCTGAGCAAGCATCTCCCTGTTCCCTGGTTTGCATGTGTGGGGTGCAGAGCTGTGCATGGCTCTCTGCTGCCCTCTCCTTGGGAGAGGGGTGGCAGGACATGGAGCCAGCCTGCAAAGCACACCGATGTGGTGTAGCTGTACCAGAAGAGGCACATTCTTCTCAAAGGGGAGGGTGATGGTAAAGATGCCACTGTGCTGCTCCTCTCAGTATGACAAAGGGGCTCTACCTGTACCTTTTTGACAGCTGTTTTCCCTGTAGTGCTTGTTTTTGTCGTGAGAGAGGAATCTAACATTACTTCTCACAACTATTTCTTCTTTGAAAACAAAATACCTGCAGACATTGCTGAAAAGCAAAGCCCTTTGGGACCTGCATTTGCCAGCTTCCAACTGGACAGTGGAAGATGTTGCCCGTTTCCTGTCAAACAGTCCAGAGGACTCTGAGACAGAAAATGGCTCTGTGTACACCTGGGTGGATGCCTTCAATGAGACTGACCGGGCTATCCAGACCATCTCCCGCTTCATGGAGGTGAGATCCTGTTAAGTGTGGGCAAGGTGCTGGGGGAGGGCAGCAGCTTGATCTTCATTCAAGCAGCTGGGTGTTCTGGAAAGCGAAGATATGTGCTCCTCCATCCGTTTTCTGGATACAACCAGGAATTAGTAGGGCTGAGTAGCATGTCAGGAAACTGTGATTTATTCAGATGATTAAATATAGATGTAAGAACCTAACTGGAGGCCTTGTTTTGGTCACTGCATGTGGTTTCCTGCCCTTCTGTTACTGGGTGACTGAAAGTTCCTGTGTCTTGAGCAGTGTAGCAGCTTCACTCTGTGTAGTGTAGCTTCAGTCTGAGGTTTAGCTGGGGACTGTGGTGAAGCTAGCAGCTGCTTTAAACTGGGTGAACAAAATTAGTTCTACTTTTTGCCTCATCAGCTTGGGAGATGAGTGCAAACAGAAACAGGCCATGGCCTGTTAAGGGCCTGGTCAAAAGCCTTCAGGTCTCTTCACTCATGTTTAGAGGCTTTCAATTAGACTTGATTTATTGGTAACAGATGAAGTAAGAACTATTTATGGAAGTTGATGTTTGGATGAGATCCTGTAGGTAATACTGCAATGCTAGCCTCTTGTACAGAAAATACCTTTGCTGGGGTATTTCTCAGTGATATATATTTGACTGATAGGTGACTGTCACGCAGGAAGCAGTGACAGCTCCTGCAACTTTCTGGATTACAGCAAACCATTGCAAAATAGCCTGATGCTGTTGTCTTTTTCTTGGGAGTGACATTACTATTGGCGTGTTGTCTTCTTTCCTTCCACCCCACAGCTAAACAAAGTACGTTATGATTTTGCAGTGCATCCCATAAATACTTCCAATTCTGTCCCTGTCTAGTGTGTCAACTTGGACAAACTGGAGCCTGTGCCCACAGAAGTCCGGCTCATTAACAAGTCCTTGGAGCTTCTGGATGAAAGGAGGTTCTGGGCAGGCATAGTCTTCACTGAAATAGCTCCTGACAGCACAGACCTTCCTCAACATGTGAAATACAAGATACGTATGGACATTGATAATGTAGAAAGGACCAACAAGATCAAGGATGGGTGAGCCCCAACATCCTGCCTTATGATCAAATTCTTACACAGGATAGTGTGAGGAGGATTTCTAATGGAAAGGTCTTGTTCTCTTGGTGCAGGTACTGGGACCCTGGTCCCCGTGCTGACCCCTTTGAGGACATGCGCTATGTTTGGGGAGGCTTTGTCTACTTGCAGGATGTGGTAGAGCAGGCCATCATCAGGGTTCAAACCGGCACGGAGAAGAAGACAGGAGTTTACGTGCAGCAGATGCCCTACCCATGCTACGTGGATGACATGTATGTATGCAGCTGCTTCAAGAGCTCCCAGGAGGAGGAGCTTGGGAGGCATGGGCTTTTGTCACACCTCAGGCATGGTTTGTGTCCCTGTTATCAGCATGGAGGCAATCTTCATAGCGTTCCTGACTCCTAGAATTAGAGCACCCGCATGACGGATTTAGAATATGTAATGACTTGCAGAGTCCTGACAAGGAGAGGGACTGTAAATACTGGAGCTGAACACACAAAGTACCTTCCTGAGGTGTAACTGTATTCCCACATCTGATGCAAGCAAAAACAGTGCTGGGAAAAAAAGCAGACAGGCACGAGAGAGGAGAAAGGATAATTAAGAGCAGTCCCTAGGCAAGGCAGCTCTTTGTACCCACTCTTACACTGAGTGACAATTGCAGCTCCAGCACTCCACTCTTAACTGGTGATGTGCTCGAAACCCATCTGCCTCATCTCATGGTGAGACACGGATCCTTTGTCAGGCTTTGCACATCTGCTGCTTTGTGCAGTGAAGCTGTAGCTGTCACCATGCTCTCTGATAGCCCTTGAAGTGGTATCTGAAGTTGCAGTGATGTTTCTCACTCAATTCTCCTGTCCCCTTTCCTTCATTTTCTCAGATTTCTGCGTGTTATGAGCCGCTCCATGCCGCTCTTCATGACACTAGCTTGGATCTACTCGGTGGCTGTGATAATTAAGGGCATTGTGTATGAGAAGGAAGCCCGGCTGAAAGAAACAATGAGGATTATGGGACTTGACAATGGCATCCTTTGGTTAAGCTGGTTCATTAGCAGCCTTGTCCCTCTCCTGATGAGTGCAGGACTGCTGGTGCTGATCCTGAAGGTGAGTTGCCTGGTTTGGCTTGTGGCAGTAGAGTCAGAGCCTTTAGAGCCCGCTAAGCAGTGGTCTGCACTGACACAGTAGGGAGGAGTTTGTGGGAGTGTGTTGACCAGTCACTTTTTGGGAAGAGGATTTTGGAACAACAGGACTATGTGGCTGAAAACAGCAGGAGGGAATGTTGTGGATTCAGTTCTCTTGGAAAGATGCCTCTGGTATTGCCTTACTTCTGGGAAGGCTGTTATGCAAATTGCAGGAAGCCTGGCCTTGCCTGAGCAGCAGCTGTGCAGAGCTGCCTGTAACAGAGATGCCTTGGAGAGCCCTTTCAAAACCTGATGCACTTATTGTTCTCCTGCCAGATGGGGAATCTGCTGCCTTACAGCGATCCTAGTGTGGTGTTCATTTTCCTCTCAATCTTCGGCGTTGTGACCATCCTCCAGTGCTTCCTCATCAGCACCGTGTTCTCCAGGGCCAACCTGGCAGCTGCCTGTGGGGGCATTGTCTACTTCACACTGTACCTGCCTTATGTGTTGTGTGTTGCCTGGCAGGACCACATCAGCTTCTCACTCAAGATTCTTGCGGTGAGTCTCAGTTAAACTCTCCTGGGTACAGGATCTCCACCAGTATGGTACTCAGAAGCTTTCTAGCTGGGCACTGTTATAAGGGGGGAAGTGACCGTGGGAGCTTAATTTTCACTGTAAGAGTCTGTTAGGGTTGGGCTTAATAAAGAGGTTTACTGAACCTGGTAGAAGCTGCTGAGAGGGTTTTGTTGGCTTTGGGAGTAGAAGTAATGCAGCTGGACTAAGCTACCTTGATCTCTGTATGCTGTGGTACTGTACCCCAGACACGCAGGCCAAAAGAACCACCTGCCTTTCCTCTGCACAGCACTGTCTGGAGACAACCTGTTCCTTGGCAGGAAAATCCAGAGTGTAAGGGAAAGAAGATAGGGAAACAAAACAATTCTGGATGGAGGTCTAGTAGAGATTTCAGCCCTCCTGGAACCTAGACCAAATATCCCACTCCATATCTGCAAATACAGAGATGGTCTTGGAACTTTGACTTTTCATATGAACAATGTCCCTTAACCTTGTGCTACAGCTGAGATGGCTAGTTGGAGAGTAGATGTAAAAGACTCAGTGCTTGTTCATTCCTCCCATTTTCAGAGCCTCCTGTCTCCAGTAGCCTTTGGCTTTGGTTGTGAGTACTTTGCGCTGTTTGAGGAGCAGGGAGTTGGTGTTCAGTGGGACAACTTCTTTGAGAGCCCATTGGAAGAAGATGGCTTTAGCATCACCACATCAGCTGTCATGATGCTGTTTGATACCTTCCTATATGGAGTTATGACCTGGTACATTGAATCTGTCTTCCCAGGTGAGGTCTACTTTGGAGAGATAATCGTGTCTTACTGCTTTTAAATTAATCTTTTTGCCCTTTTCACTTGCTAAGGTGCAAATTTGGCCCATTTTAAAATAGAGCTGTATAAAGGTCATGGGGTGTGTCAGAGCAAGGTTGTTGCTTGCTGCTAGCAGCACAGAAGCATGACCCCATTGTGGCCATGGCTGATCTAGCCCCAGAAGCTTTGCTGTACATCACTCTGAAGTTCACAGACTGTGCTGCAAGGGAGGAGTTAAGACCATCAGTACCACAGGTGCTACTTAGCACCTTTCAGCACAGGGTTTTTAACCCTAAAGTGAAGTTAGATGTCTCTTACCTGGAGTCTGTCAGCATCTTCATATATAAAGATTTCTTCTTAGTCCTGCCTCATCTGGGGGTTTGCTGGGGGTGGAGTACTTCCCTTCTTGTAACGAAAAATAATGAAAGAAAAGGGACAGATGCACTCAGGCTCAAGTAATGCTTTTTTTTTTAGGCCAGTATGGGATTCCCAGACCCTGGTACTTTCCTTTCACAAAGTCCTATTGGTTTGGAGAGGAATCACAGGACAGGCTGCACCCTCATCCTGACCAGAAGGGGTCTTCAGAAGGTAAGTGCTGGACACAAAGCCTTTCTGAAGTGAAGTGTTAAGGTCTGCCTTTTTCTGAAACAAGAGTCCAAGGACAGCAGAAGCAGTCCTGACGTGGATAGGTGAAACTGGTCAACCTTTTGTTCATCACAGTTTGGGTATGCTTATCAGGTGGGTGCATCCAGATAATCCCAAGATACTTTGCCCACCTTAGTGCAGCTGGGTGCTCCAGGCTCATGGAATTAAGAAGTCCTTGTATTTTTGCTGACCTTGATAACACTGGACATCTCCAACTCTCGAATTAGCCCAGGAGATAGAAAACAGCTAAATGATAACTTCTGTGGAAGATTTCTGTCTTTGAAGAGGAAAATGTGGTCAGTTCTTCATATAGCTCATTTCTTCACAGGCCTGGGGGAATGTGATGTCTATTAAAACTCCCATGCAATTTCTGTTAAAACCTATCATATCTCTCTACTTTGTTGTGTTTTCTTTCAGTCTGCAAGGAGGAGGAACCGGTGCATCTGAGTCTTGGTGTTTCCATCCAGAACCTGGTCAAGGTTTACCGTGATGGCAAGAAAGTTGCTGTAGATGGTCTTACACTTAACTTCTATGAAGGACAAATCACCTCCTTTCTGGGACATAATGGAGCAGGGAAAACCACTACTATGTAAGAACAAAATAATTATTTAAGCCAGTAGGGAAGTGACTGAATACTGCAACTCCTATCCATATAGTAAAGGTAGCCATAGAACTGCAGTGTGCAAACTGGTGCTGACTAGAGTGCCTCTGCTGATCTAGTTTTGCTGCTGCCTTACAGGGGACCTGAATCAGGGGTTCAGATTGAGGCTGGGTCAAATGGATCTGTAGGCAGCATTTTGTAGTAATGCCATTTGTGATTCTGACTTTGCAATAAAAGAAAGCAAGTTGGTACTGAAAGAACAAAAAGCTTTTAGAGGAAAAAACTTTCTTCTAGCAGCCATGTGGGTGTTCTTTAATCACCACTGGAGCTGATTCATGCTTTGGTTTATTTAAAAATGCATTTGTGAGATGTTTTTCATGCTATTTTCTTGATATGGGATTTCCCCAGTGTTTCCACCTACTCTTAATTCAACCATCCACTGTTTCCTAGTGGCAGAACCTACTGATCTGTTTTCTTTTTCTTTCAGGTCCATTTTGACTGGCTTGTTCCCCCCAACTTCGGGTACAGCATTCATCCTGGGCAAGGATATCCGTTCTGAACTTAGCACCATCAGGCAGAACCTGGGTGTATGTCCACAGCATAATGTGCTGTTTGACTTGTGAGTACCATCTGGGAGACACAGGACTGGTGCTACCCAGCAGACATTTGAGTTCTCTAGGATACAGTAGTGGGCTTTCAGCTTTGATAACCCTTTTTCTGTGTGTGCATGGTGTGAGATGGTGGGGTGATGTGAGATCGGTACAGGAACATTCTGTTTGTTAGCACATTCCTAAGTGCCTGGGAATGATCAGTAAGAGCTCGTACTTTCATCTTTCACGTCTGTTAATAATCTACTCTGCTCAGCTAGGCCAAGTGTTTTTTCAGTGCTAGTGATTTGGGTTGTTTGTGTACTGTCAAGCACCCTTAAAAAAGGATTATTTACATGGGTGCTGAATAGTCACGCCCTGAAGTCAGGCCCAAGCTGAGTGCACGCAGTCTGTGGCTCCTTCCTGAAACCTCAGCTTTAAAAGATGTTTTTCTGAGCAAACAGAAATGCCTGCAGTAATACTAATAAAAGGGATGAAACCCAGCGTGGTGCTTTCAACTGTGCCCTGAGGCTGCATTTGTTCCCTAGGCTGACTGTGGAGGAGCACATCTGGTTCTATGCTCGACTGAAAGGGCTGCCGGAAAAGAAGGTGAAAGAGGAGATGGAGCAGATGGCAGCAGATGTTGGTTTGCCTCACAAACTGAAAGCTAGAACAAGCAGGCTGTCTGGTAGGTTCAGATCTTTTACATTTCTCAGCCTTAGAACACTCCATTTGCTCTTGCACAGGCTGTGTTAGGGACCTTGTGATGGGATCCTGCAATTATATATAGACTGCTATACAATTAAGCATTTAAGGAAATCAGTTATTTATTAAGTACCTAATCCATTTATCTTAGTAAACATCAAAATCTTGCAAGTCTCAAGCTATCTAATGGCCATAACACTTTCTTTGAGTATTTTGAATGTTTCCATCATGACATAGTTCAACTGCATTTGCTGTATGTTGTCCAAAGCTTACTATTATATTTGGGGTTTATGGGTTTAGGTGAGAGTGGCTTGGACCATAGTCTCTTGCTGTTTGTGAACTATACATGCATTCCTTATACTGACTTCTGGCCTTTCAGTTGGTGACCTGGAGTGTCCTTCTTTGTTCAGGAGGGGGAGAATTCCTGTACCAGTCTATACCAGATACTAGAGGCACTGAGACGCCTTTGTCTTACTCAAGTATCAGTACAGACTGTACATTTGACTTCGGGGATGGAGAGCAGATGACCATGGTTGACTTCAGTATTGAGGAATGCAGTATAATTCGTTGCTTTTGCCTCTGGAACACTTCCATGGAAGGGGAGTCTCATGGGGACTTAATTCTGCAGCTCAGGCTCTGGAGACCTGTGTTCCAGATCCTCAGATATGATTAGGCCTGCTAGCTGGTGATTTACTACCCCAGTGCTGAGACAGTATAATTCACTTAAGGAAGGGCATGCAAGATTCCCTGCACTAGGACGAGAGTTAGACTCTGCTGAGGAAAGACTATACAGATGAATTATCCACTGTCCAGAAAGTGGTGTGACCTTGAAGGCCTGAAACAGCAGCAGTATTTTTTTTCCTCAGTCTGCTTTCTTTCAGAGAGCTTATTATCCACTATGGTGTAAGTATTGCTATTCCACTCATCTCTGCATCAGCCTGAGCACCTCTTCCTTCTTGTGCCTGGCAGGTGGCATGCAGAGGAAGCTCTCTGTTGCCTTAGCGTTTGTTGGTGGCTCCAAGGTTGTCATTCTGGATGAGCCTACAGCTGGGGTGGATCCTTATTCTCGCAGAGGAATATGGGAGCTGCTTCTGAAGTATCGGCAAGGTGTGTCATCTTTTTCTCTGCTCTTAATAAATGTGTTGTGGAAGGCAAAAGAAAATCAATCTGATTCATGACTGTTGTCAAAATAGCAATTAGTCTTTGCAAGTTTATTGTTACCTGCACCAAGGAATGAACAAGGACAGTGAAGGACAAGGATGCTCAGATCTCTCATGTGTATTCCTTTCTCCTCCTATTCATGTCAGAATTCACGAACAAACTTTTTTACTGGGTTGTGAGGGAGGGCAGGTGGAGTCAGAAAATCACCTTTGGTGTTCAGCGGTGTCCTGTTCTGCTCAATGCAACCAACCTTGCAGACATGAAATTCAACTACCTTTGCTGAGCACAACAGCAGTCAGTGAACAGTGGGGGACATAAGCCCATGACAGCAGTTGTGAATCTTCCCCATACTCCTAGGCTTGTTCAAAGGAGCCAAACTTGTGGCACCAACTTCATGGCAAGATGCAGGTGATTGTGACTCTGGCGTGGCAACACGGGTTTGTTTGACTTACCAGCCACGTCTTCCTTGCTGTCTTCCAGGTCGCACTATCATTCTCTCCACTCACCACATGGATGAGGCAGACATTCTGGGGGACCGGATTGCCATCATTTCTCATGGCAAGCTCTGCTGTGTTGGCTCTTCTCTCTTCCTGAAGAACCAGCTGGGAACAGGCTATTATTTGACCCTGGTCAAAAAGGATGTGGATTCTTCTCTGAGCTCCTGTCGAAACAGCAGCAGCACAGTTTCCTATCTGAAAAAGGTACAGATGGCTTATCTGCTCATGTTTATTCTTTTTCCGTGAAATCTTAGGCTTTTTGGAAGCAGCAGCTAAGATTTTCCATGGTAGAATGTCTCAAAGGAAAATCCCTTGTTCTTTGAAAGAAATGTTACCTGTTCCATGGGTACTGATTGTGTGTATTTAAACATCTCCATTGTAGTTTCTGTCAGTGCCAGTGGTCCCAAACTGATCAGAGAAATACAAAATGGTGAAGTACACTGTTGTAGCACTCACTTTTATACCTGTGATCTCTTCTATTTTAGCCCTTTGCAGTGCTATGTCACCTTCTGCAGCATTTGGTTAGACTTACTTAGAGTGTAGCATCTGGTGGACCCCATTTTGAGTAAACAGCAGGAAATAATGTTTGTCCTCTCTTTTGCGACCAGGATGACAGTGTCTCCCAGAGCAGCTCTGATGCTGGCCTTGGCAGTGACCATGAAAGTGACACACTGACAATAGGTGAGGTTTGGAAAATAGTTTAAGATTGAATCCCAGTTGATATTGCTCTGTATCTCACTTTGGACAGCTGCCTTAACATTGTAGTTCCTGTGTAGCTACAGTCTTGGGACAATTATTAAAGTCACAGTGGTGGTGTTCTAAACGTTGGCATGCTTTTCTTGAGTGAGCCATTTTGAATTCAAGCTGTCCTGAGAGTTAATAAGGAAATATTATATAGTTGCTTGGCCTATTAGCAGTAATAATGTTGGTGAGCTGTACATCCATTATTTGTTTGCAGGTCTTCCTGTAGCATGTACAGGCACTCCCAAGTTGTGCACATAAAAAATATAGCCAGGCGTTGGTCCGGGCTTTGGTCCAGGCTTGTGTTACATTAAGCAGATATTAGACTTTTCATGGAAATCAGCTTCTTTCCAGAGATGTCTTATTTGTGCTGCTTTTCTTCTGGCAGGATTTTTAAAGCTGTGCTCTTTTTTCTGCATAGTGAATGGTAACCAGAACAGAACTGTCTTTTACCTCTGTTTTTTCTAGATGTCTCTGCAATTTCAAATCTCATTACAAAACACGTTCCTGAGGCAAGACTGGTGGAGGACATAGGTCATGAATTAACCTATGTCTTGCCATATAAAGCTGCTAAAGAGGGAGCTTTTGTGGAGCTATTCCATGAAATTGATGATCGTCTTTCTGATCTCGGCATTTCCAGCTATGGGATCTCTGAAACTACTCTGGAAGAGGTTAGTGAGCTGCTGATTCCTGTTTGTTCTAAACTAGGCAAAATTAATCATGGCAGAATTAAGAATGAGTTGCTTCCTGTAAAAATTGATGGAACAGGCAGCTTTGTGTTCTTCTCCAAAATAGATTGTCATCTTCCCTGTGTGTGCACTCAGAGGTGTGCATTAAAAACTGAAATGTGGTTCGGACAAGCATGGACAGGTCCTATGTTCTCACCTGCACTTTGCTGAGATATCATGTGTAGGCTGGAGCCTGATTTGGCTTCTAATGTCTGAATTATTTTTAGGGGTGCTTTGCATTGCATTTAGCTGAAAACATACATTTCAGTACTGGATACATTCATTATGTAAACACTTTTGACATGTGCCCTTGTTGGGATTTTTTTATGGTTTCAGTTTTGTTTCATGTGACTGTGTTCCAGTTGCCAAGTCTCTTTTTTAATCACAGAAGTATCGCGCACATTATCTCTATGTGGAATATTTATTTGTTTATTTTTGAAGAATGATAAGGGAAACTGAAACAGTGGTGTTGTCACTTACTGAGGTTGCCCTCCAGCTCCTTCACAGCTGCGAAGAGCTTGGTTGCTATCTGCAATTTGAAAATGGGTTATTTCTGTTTTAGTAGAGTCCATGGGTCCAGCTCCATGAAGGTGCCTATTCAAGAAAGAGTGAGACCATAGTTAGACATGGAGATATGAGGTGCACCTAATTCAGTTACTAGGTCTTTTTGTGAGACATGGGAAAGAGCTCATATTTGAGATGGCCTGAGAATTGATATTGGAAAGGGGGAGCACATGGTAGCAGTCTGGCTCCCAGAAACTGGAGAGAATCCACAAAGTCCTTATCTCCATCATGCAGAGGATAAACTCGATATGCTCTGTTCTCTTGTTGCGCCTGCCAGTTTCATATGGCGTCTTCTGAAGCAGTACCCACAAAATCACTCCTCTTTTGATATTCACTGTCACTTACTCCTTTTCAGATCTTCCTGAAAGTGGCTGATGATAGTGGTGTAGATGCAGAAACCTCAGGTGAGTATAGTTGTCCCCTACAGAAGTGACATATGCCAAGGTATGACAGACCCTGATTGAGACTGAACTGAAGCTCTTCTGTCCTAATATTTCTAATGACATGAAATAGCTGGGTTTAGTGTATTTAATACATGCTTTTATGTGCTGTAAAGGTCAATTGACTCAGTTGGTAGCATGTTTATTTTGTTGTAGTGAAGAGTTTCTAGTGTTTGAGTATATTACAAATTACTTGACTGACACTGTTATATGCTCTGAAGCACTCCTGACACATCAGACCACAATAGGGTCCAAATTACTTTCTCTGAGAGCAGATCACTGCACTGAGTGCTCATAACAGCAAATTGCACTTTTAGTCACATGACTACATATGACTCTCATGTAGCGAGTGAGAGTTTTCTTAAAATGAGAACAGACTGCTGTTCACCTGGAAAAAAAAAATGGTGTCAAGTGCCCTAGCAGTTTCTAGGACATCACAAAATTTATGATGCATAAAACATGACCCATTTCAGAATGACAGTCTTGGTTTTGCTTTTACCTGCATTAAAGTCACTCCAGATCAGCTCTTCAGTTTGCAAATAGAAGACATGTAAAATGAAAATTATATTGCTTTGGTTTTTTTTTCTAGGGCTAGTTGGAGATTAAGTGAAGCAGTTTAGCTAACCGTAACTATTATTTTCAGATGGTACTTTGCCAGCCAGAAGAAACAGACGTGTGTTTGGAGACAGACAGAGCTGCCTTCGCCCATTTACAGAAGATGATGCATTTGATCCTAATGACTCGGACATAGACCCAGGTACTGCTAGAGTTCAAGCCTGTTTTCTTCCTGTGGGTGCTGTTTCATATTGCAGATCTGAAGGCTGAGAATGCCAAAGGAGTGGTGATGTATTTGCCTTTAGGAATAGGGGACAGTGCAGTATGCACAGGCTTCTCAATCTGCCCATTCTAAGCTCAGAGGTAAGGGAGAAAACACATTCATGTAAATTTCTGTTCTTATTGCTGTTGACTACGCTTTTTTTTTTAAGTGAGTGAGAGTTGCTACTCCAGCCATCACCTTGTGCCTTCAGCACAGAGAGAATCTCTGAACTTTTGAATGAGATTAATTTCTTCTTGCTAGCAGAATCCAGAGAGACAGACCTTCTCAGTGGCATGGATGGGAAAGGCTCCTACCAGATGAAGGGCTGGAAGCTCACCCAGCAGCAGTTCATGGCTCTGTTGTGGAAGAGGATGCTCATTGCCAAGAGAAGCCGAAAGGGCTTTTTTGCTCAGGTGAGAGCCTCTAACAGGTGCAGAGTCCTTCAGTAGGGACAGCTCTGGACTGTGTGTTGTAGTCTGAGGTGATGGTGGGCTAAAAACCTCAAAGGAGTGCAGATAACCAAAATTAGCCTTCATGTACATGTGGACAGAAGGAGGCCTGTCCATGTGTAAGGAGTTGCATGATAAACCATGTGGTTACAGTATTCTTGCACAGCAGAATGTTATTTTGCCCTTGAGAACAGTATTTGCAAGGTAAATCCTTTGCATCTGAAGTGAATTCCCTGATTGAATGCCAAGACAGATCTTGTACTGGTGTCCAGCACTGCTTTGGTGCAAATAGCAAAGGTATTCCTGGGAAACATTGAAAATGTTTTGATCCATAAGTGATTCATTTGTAACTCCTGATGCCTCTGGAAATGTTTGCTTTTAAAAAGGACTTGTTTTTTCCTTGCAATTTCAGATTGTGCTGCCAGCTGTCTTTGTGTGTATTGCTCTCATGTTCAGCCTGATCGTTCCTCCTTTTGGGAAGTATCCCAGCCTGGAATTACAACCTTGGATGTATGATGAGCAGTACACTTTCATTAGGTATGTTTTGTGAGGCATATAAATTATCTTCTTTGCAAACTGAGTTTGAGTTACTGAATTCCTTAACAGGTTGTTTTGGGTTTTGTGCTTGTCTCAGAAGCACATTTTAGAAGTGTCATGGGGTTTTCTTTGTCAACCTTTAAATTCCAGTTCTAAGTACAGGCAAGGCCGTATCCCTTTCTGAACAGCGCTACGACTCTCCTAGTACTGTGTACAAAGACTTGGAATGTGTGTGTGCTCTTAGCCCAAGCATTCTTCAAGGGCAAATCCCCACCCACATGCTTTCACTGTGCTCTTGGCCTTGCTCTGTTGCTTCTTTTGCTGTGTGCTTGTTACCAACCCTGACTGTGTTTTTCTACTGTTCCCATAGCAACGATGCTCCAGAAGATGCAGGCACTCACAAGCTTTTGGATGCCCTTCTTGATAAGCCAGGCTTTGGGACACGCTGTATGCAAGGACATTCCATCCCGTAAGTAGAATTCTGATCTAGGAACAGGAAGCATATTCCTGGTAGCTCTAGCTGACTTTAGGAAATTATAGTAATGCATGGCCAGAGTAGAGTTTAAGCCAGAAGAGTTGTAATTATATTCACTGTTTCTGCTCAGAACCTTTTTAATAGTTACTAACTCTCAGTCTGGTGAGGCAGTGAGGTTTGAGTGCAAGTCCTTGCTGACAGAGGTGGAAAGGAGAGAGCAAATGACTCAGATTACTGTTCGGTCCTGAGCATAGTAACGGACCTATTTATGTTGCTGGATGTTGTTATAGTTATTCCCACTCCATAATCCTTTGTTTCCAGCTGCATTAGAAACCTGAGTTAGCACCCCACAAACACCAGCAGAGGGAGTGGAAAGCCAGACAGCATTTGTATTGTTTCCTGACTCTGCCACCTGACTTGTTGCATGGCCTCGGGCAAGTCACTGGATATCTGGTCTGTGAATGTAGAAGAGGTTACAGACTCCAAGAGATGGTGTGTCCAGGAGACCTGCAGCTCATGTTCACAGGATGATGGGGAGGGAGGCAAGGTGTCTGATATGCTGGCCAGTGGTGGAAAGTTAGCTGCGTCCTTCGTAACAGGCATGAAAACTGAGTTATTCCACCAATGGGCCCTGAGGAAAAAGCTGCCCACTGCTGCCTTGGGGAAGAGCAGTATTATCTAAAGAATTATCCAAGAAGATTGTTTGCTGTGATCTTAAAATCACAGGGTATCTCAAATTGGAAGAGACCCATGAGAATCGCTGAAGAGTCTGATCTGTTGCTCTGAGCTATTTGTCTCAGTGAGGTCAAGCTCCTTTGAGAAACACTCTGCCTCTTCTGGGTATTGTGGAGTTGGATCTTTAAATGCCTTGTAAGAAAAGGCCATCTTATTTGTCTTAAATGGCTTTTTTCTTGCCTCCTTCCAAACACAGAGACACTCCTTGCACTGTGGGGCAGAAGGAATGGACCACTGCTTCAGTCCCAGAGTCAGTCCTGGACATCTTCCTGAAAGGCAACTGGAGCATGGAGAATCCTTCCCCATCTTGTGAGTGTAGCAGTGAGAAGATCAAGAAGATGCTGCCTGTGTGCCCCGCTGGTGCAGGTGGCCTGCCACCCCCACAGGTAGGAGGGAGCTCAGTGGTACTGCAGTGAGGAATGCTCATGAGGAGCAGAGTGACTAGTTGTGATTCTTGCATGCAGCATTGCACAAGATTTATTTCACTCAGCATCTGTGTTTTCTGATGAGCATTTATCTGTGTTTTCACTGGCGACACCAGCGTGAGCAAGACACGGCTGACATCCTCCAGAACCTGACAGGCCGCAATATATCAGACTACCTAGTGAAGACCTATGCGCAGATCATTGGGAAAAGGTAGCTGTGGAACTATCCCCATTCCCTCCCTGACAAAGGTTGCTTGCTCTGTGGGTGATGTACAGACCAGGCAAATAAGCCTGAGCAGCCCAAACTCTTCGGTAGTGAACCAAATCCACTTAGATCATCAGATAGCCCTGATCCTCAGCTCAAAGTGATGTTTCTGCTTTGTTAGTGATTCTGTGGGCTGACTCTCATGGGCAGATTATGGGGGAAGCCTAGGAATTACACCGAAGACAAATGGTGGGAGCTATATCAGATGTGAGAGGCTATTGCACTCTTTTCTCCAGCCATGTGCCTGCAGCTTTGTGAGGTCTGTCTCTCCTCTGGTTCCATGCGTTATATATCAACTCTTTTTTTTTCTCTCTGCAGCTTAAAGAATAAAATCTGGGTGAATGAGTTCAGGTGAGTTACTGCCTTTTCTTTAGCTTGTGTGTGTCCACTAAACCTTTAACATAGTATTTAGCAGGACACGTCCACCCTGCTTTGCAGTTTGTATTACAGGATTCTTAACTGCCAGGTGTTGGAGGAAGATGTTTAAGGATAAACTGGGACAACCCCAGAGCACTGGACAGCATGTCTGCCTTATACAGAGAGCAGTCTTGAAAAGATTTGCATGACCAGCATGCTGGTACTCGATTCTGGGAAGTGCTGTTCTTCCAAGCAAGGGCAGTAGGGAGATATCTTGCTTTACCTGCAGCAGAGAAGAGCTGCCTTTATTAAATAAATAGCATGCTGAGCAATTGTGATATGAGTATTTAACTCCAGAAACAAAGAGTAGAAGACATCATGGCTAAGCAGTCGTGTAGTAGAATAAGTCATCCCTTCATATAAGAGTGGAGACACTAGTCTTGGATGTACTGCAGGAAGAGGAGACTCATGGAGAGGGATGAGGAGTGACATTTTCTGGAGGTCAGTGGATTGTCACATCTTAGCATCACTTTCTATTTGAACTTTCAGGTATGGTGGCTTTTCCTTGGGAGCCAGCAGTTCCCTTGTGCTTCCTCCAAGCCATGAAGTCACTGATGCCATTAAACAGGTGAAGAAAATTTTGGAGCTGGCACAGGTGAGCAGCTGTCCCCCATAAGCCTGGGATGCATGAATATTGAGTCTTGTTACTTGGGAGATGACTTGGAAGCCATAAAATGAGGAGCGTGTGTATGTTAGCTGTGTCCACTGACTTCTCCCCACTACCTCCAAGCTGGGATCTCCCATGCTGTTGTCTGGGAGTAGCAGAAGGCTTGAAGCTCACAGCTAAAGTTTACTCAGTCCATGTTACCGATGTGGGTTCTGCCAGTTGCAAGCTAGTGGGGATTGCAGACATCTGAATGTTTTGTGGCAGGACAGGGTGGGCTGAGAATTAAGAAGTGGTTGCTGCTATCTTCAGAATCTCAGTTGAACCTTCCTGTGCCGAGTCTGCCCTAGCTCAGAAGAGAATTTGGGCCACTGTTTTCCTCTGAGACTTCCAGCCTGTGGGCTGAAATGTCTCTGAAGGTGGCATGCAACTTTGGTTAACACATTTTGCTGGGGAAAAAAAAAGAAAAGACATAAGACTGACCCTTCTTACTGGTGAAAGGAAAGGGTGAAGGGAGGCTGCAGTTACTCAGTCCTCCAACCACCTCCAGTTTGGTGGGTAGAGGCTGTTGAATTGGCAGAAAGCTCTCAGAGCTGTGAAAAATGTGGTGTAGTCTCTGCTACACCCCAGGGCATGAGTAAAGGTATTCTTAGAGTCGAAGTAACTGTCTTTTTGCTGTTTGCAGGGGAGTTCTGGGGATCGGTTTCTCAACAGTTTATCAAATTTCATGAAGGGCCTGGATACAAAGAACAACGTCAAGGTAAATTAACCAATCTTCATTTCTGTGCCTGCTATTTGAAGCTCTGGTGACTTGGAGTCGCAGCAGTTTTTCTTGGAAAACTGTAGACCAGAATTCCCTGTATTTGCTAATGGAGTAAATGTAGCTTGTAGTTCTATGTGGGCTTCCTCAAAATCCATTTTTCCAGTGGAGTCTAGGCCTAAATGCCAAAAGGAGTTCAGTGCTGAATCAGTGATAGCTTCCAGCAGCCTCTTGTGCTTATTGATTAAACTGTGTTCTGCCCCTCAGCAAGCTAGCTGGAAGGATGTGGAAAAATACGGCCTCAACAGAGGAAAGGATGTTCTGCAGGGCTTAGGAAGCTTTTGGGTAGCCAATGTAACTGGTGCCTTTCTGATGGTTATGTGGTATCTTGTAGGTGTGGTTTAACAACAAGGGCTGGCATGCCATTGCATCCTTCCTGAATGTGATCAACAACGCCATCCTTCGGGCCAACCTCCAGCAGGGTGAAAACCCCAGTGCTTATGGGATCACTGCTTTGAATCACCCACTCAACCTCACCAAGCAGCAGCTCTCTGAAGTAGCTCTGTGAGTTATGACATGAATATGGGTGGGTTTGGGCTCATTGCTGATGACTGGAAACGGGCAACGTGGAAGGTTTTGGACTCACTGGTGGACAGTCAGTGGCCTCTGCCATTTGGGCTCTTAACACACAGGTCTTTTTGTTTCTGGTCTGGGCAAGTGGCAACCTGTGCTGCTGAGAATTTGCTGTTGATCAGCACTGCTGTATAAACTTTCACTGTCTTTGAGTCCCTGGAAGGTGCGGTTTCTAAGACCAAGTCCTCTTCAGGGACCAGACCTTCTGTAACTGTAGGAAATTTCTCTCACCTACCTTCAGAAAGGTGTTTCACCATGAATATGGTCATTCTTTTGTCCCCACCATTTCACTAGGGACGACTAATATGTCCTTTTGGGTTTTGCCCACTGTCTCAAGCTGAGGCACACAGTAATGCACAGGGTTAACTTCACTGAGGCATTGACTAGTCCACTCCCACTATGATCAGAGTTGGGACACTCAGTCTGTGAGTTCTTCAATCTATAAAACAGTGGCAGATGATGGGCAGACACTTCTGAACTTTGAAGCATCACCAAAAAAAGACAAATCCCAGCAACCCCAGGAAATTGATTATGTGGGAAACAAAGTGGTGGTGATGAGGAAAGCAGAAAGCAATGTGTTGTGCTAAAGCTACTCACCAGTCTCCAGGTTGTGATGCTGGGCTTGAGATGCCAACAGACTCTGTATGTTCCTTTTGCTACGTGACTAGAGAAGAACTGTGTGGTTAAGAGAGTCTTACATAGTAATCCTTTAGTCAGGATTCTGAGTATAAGGACAGACTAACAACAGCAGCAGAGGAAATAGTTTCTGCCCTGCATGAGCTGCCTCATTTCATCTCAAAGCAGTCAGTACCAGCATACAAACAATTTGCTTTCTTCCTTTTTTTATCCAGGATGACCACCTCTGTGGATGTCCTTGTGTCCATCTGTGTGATCTTTGCCATGTCCTTTGTTCCTGCCAGCTTTGTGGTGTTCCTTATTCAGGAACGTGTCAGCAAGGCTAAACACCTGCAGTTCATCAGTGGTGTGAAGCCTGTGATCTACTGGCTGGCCAACTTTGTGTGGGATATGGTAAGGACTTCAAATGGGCTAAACTATACTCCATTCTGTTTTTCCAGGGTGTCTTGGAGTGCACAGTGTAGTTTGGGCCAGTAGGCACCATATTATTTCAGTGGATAACTACTGTGACTGTGATTTTTGTGTTTACTCTCATGGAACAGTGGTTAATCTCAGTGGGTCAAGGAATACAACAGAGGATGAAAGGACAAGCAGAAGCTCAATCATTTATTATGTCACTCTAAAGTACTTGCCCAAAAATGCTTGTTTATACAGCCTCTTGTTCTGCTGTGTCCAAAGCAAGTTTTCTCAACTTGTGGTGTCTGAAACCTCTGAGAGTCTGACTACTTCTAGAGGCACCAAGAAATGTAAATTCATATGTGCTGATTATGTTCACACATATGACACTTTTAAGAATCTCCCATTGAAAACAGCTTTGGAAACACTGAAGAGTTTTGAGAAGTATTGGATTAAAGCAGAAGAAACATCTCTCCTTTTTTATGTAATCTGGAAAGAACTCTAAAGTCATGTTTTTTACCTTCCAGTGCAACTACATTGTTCCAGCCACACTAGTTGTCATCATCTTCATCTGCTTCCAACAGAAGTCCTATGTATCCTCCTCCAACTTGCCTGTGTTGGCTCTCCTACTGTTTCTCTATGGGTAAGAGATTTCTCATCAGAGAATCACTGGGAAGACTTTTGGACTTGGAAAGTTCTTACCTGATGTTGCTGCCTTTTCTCTTGGCAGGTGGTCTATCACCCCTCTCATGTATCCGGCCTCCTTTGTGTTCAAAATCCCTAGCACAGCATATGTTGTGCTGACCAGTGTGAATCTCTTCATTGGCATCAATGGGAGTGTGGCCACCTTTGTCCTGGAGCTCTTCACCAACAATGTATGTTTTTCCAGAGGCTTCTCACTGCTGCTGCAATGTAGTTCCATGTTGGCTCCATGCTGCCTTTAGCAGCCAGATCTCCTGAAGAGCAAGGCCTTGTATGCATTAGCTTCAGCAGCAGTATAAACACAGTTCTGGTGGAAATGGGCTAAAGCCCCCTTTAGAAAAGCTCATAGAGTAGTTAAGGTGGAGAAGGAGCTCCTGAGATTGTCTAGTCTACCTCCAATCAGGATCAGCTACAGCAGTGTATTGGATTTACATTGGGTTTTTCGTAGTGGGGGGCAAAGGTCAAACTACTACAAGCAAGTTGCTCAGGGCCATTAGATTTTAACATTCCAGAGAGAGACTCTACAGTCTTTCTAGACAACCTTTTCCACTTTTCAGTCATTCTTAGGGTAAAAAAGAAAAAAAAATTCTTATGTTCAAATGGAATTTCTTGTGTGTTCTTAATGAAGGCATTTTCCATCTGTGAAGGCCATTTAATCACCCAGCCATTTAGTTGTCTTGAATTTTGCCTCCTATTGTAAATACTTCTCTAGTTATATTGGGTAGCTTACACACTTCAGTTTTTCAACACCAGATGCCTCCTGGGGAAGGCACAAGTTCCTCTCATGCTTGTAGACAGCACAAGATGTCTTAGCAAGCACTGTTTGACCCACAGAAGTGTGAAGTGTTCCATGTAGGAGGAGGCTCAGGAGACGCTATGGGAGTTACTTGTTGATTGTACCTCTTCCTGTGGGCATAAGGACGCAGTCTTTGATGATAGTTCCTTTTGTTACAAAGCCTGTTCTAGCTCAGTACAGCGAGCATGAGTACATGCTCAGAGATGAGTACCTGGCAGAACAGGAACTCAAGGGGCTATCATTTCAATCCCTGGACTAAGCCAGCTGGAAGACAACAAAGGAAAAGTATTAGTGCTTCCAATAGGGACAGGGAGGAACTCCCTACAGCCACTGATATGACCAGTCTGTGCAAGTTCAACTTCCTGTGTCCTCAGCCAGTAGTCTTCTTGCATATCATTGTTTGCAGACTGTCTGTTTGGAAAAACCTTTCATTGCACTTTGCTCTTGTTAATAGCATTGGGAGCAGCACAACACTACCTGTCCAGAAGAGCCATGGCCTTAGCTCTTGGGAGAACCAGCTTGGGAGGATTTTTGGATTTTTGTGGGCTTGCATTGTTGGGGAAGGGAAGGAGGGTTCAGTGATAACGTGGGTTACTCTTGAGAGATGACTGTTTTCTGCTCAGCTGGCTCACTGGTACTTGATTTTTTTCTTAACAGAAGCTGAAGGATATCAATGACATCCTGAAGTCTGTCTTCCTCATCTTCCCCCACTTCTGCCTGGGCCGGGGGCTCATTGACATGGTGAAAAACCAGGCTATGGCTGATGCTCTGGAGAGATTTGGTAAGTGAAATTGTGTATCACAGAGACAATGGCCTGAAAGGAGCAGAGAAATCTAGAGTTTTCTCCAGATGAGCTCCTCTAACTTTTCAGGAACTGAAAGTGCACAATTTGCAGCACAGACCTGAGCAAACATGGCAAGTCATCATAACCTTCTACTCTAAGTTGTTAAGAAAATCTGGTAGATGGATCCAAAGAATTTTGTGTTAAGAGCATTTAATAAAAATGCATAAAGACAATTATATGGATATCATTAGGCCTAGTGTAAGGACTGGCTGAGGTTTTGGAAAGTTGGGTCTATTTTTTTCTGGTATGCAGATGCCAGGCCTGGGTCACAGTCTTTCTGTGTTTCACTAAGATTTTATAAAGGTGGGCTAGCTCTTTGGCAGATGGAATTCTCTGGGCCTGACTCCCAATATTGCTACAGTTAAAAAATGTGCATGCAGCCACAGCTGGCTCTTGTGTGGTCTAGCTGTCCCAGTGCCCAATTTGGTGAGCTCTGCTGGAAGAAATGCTGACCTGATCCCCTTGCTCTGGAAAAGTGATTGTGCTTTTAATCTCATTTTGGCAGGAGAGAATCGTTTTGTGTCCCCTCTGTCATGGGACCTGGTGGGAAGGAACCTCTTTGCCATGGCAGTAGAAGGTGTTGTGTTCTTTCTCATCACAGTGCTCATCCAGTACAGGTTCTTCATCAAACCCAGGTAGGTTGTCTTCTTTACTGCGCCGATGCAGGCAGGTGATGTTTTCATTGGTGTCACCCATGAAATGGGGAGAATATTACCTATGAAGGCCCTGTCATTTTCTGCTAAGGCTTTATCATGTTGCTTTCTTCAGGCCTGTCTATGCCAAGCTGCCTCCTGTGAATGACGAAGATGAGGATGTAACCAGAGAGAGGCAGAGGATAATTAGTGGAGGAGGACAGAGTGACATTTTGGAAATCAAGGAGCTAACCAAGGTGACAGAACTTCTGAATTCATACTCGTTGACACAAAAACTATGCAGTTCACTGTGCCTCATCAGAGGAGTTTAGTGGGGTCAAAACTGGATCAAATTGGGAATATTGAGTATGTACAGCTCTAGTTAGAATTATTTGATGTTGTCCTTATTCTTTTTCTTATGGTTTCAGATTTACAGAATGAAGAGGAAGCCAGCAGTTGATAGGATCTGTGTTGGAATCCCCCCTGGAGAGGTAAGCTTATTTGTTAAATGCATTGTTTTGCTATTACTGCAGTATTTAGGAACCACAAGACAGCACGTAAGATCAAAACCATATGAATGTTCAAATTGCATCAGAGAAAAGTAGAAGCTGAAGCAGTTTTTGTTTCTGTGTGTCTCTGCCTTTGAGGAGGATACTTAACTTTCTGTATCTGGGACCAGAAGCCAAACTCCAGTATGCAAGTTTTCGCACAAATGAACTGTGGTGGCAGTGTATCAAGGTGACACCACTGTTCATCTTCATAGCCTAAAGGTTTATACTTAAAAGCCTAGAAGTTCTTGGGTTTTTTTTTTTCTGAGAATGGACTTAAGAGTCCCTCTAGCTGTATTTAGGGTCAAGTTTGCTTCTTCCCAACTTGTCAGTGCTGAAAATGATGCAGCGGGATCCTGTTCTCAAATACACTGTGCTCATTTATATCCCCAGTGCTTTGGACTCCTGGGAGTAAATGGTGCTGGAAAGTCATCTACTTTTAAGATGCTAACTGGTGATACAGATGTGACGGGAGGAGAAGCTTTCCTCAAAGGAAACAGGTGAAAGACAGTGCATCTTTTCTCTGCTTTCTCCTCCAGTTTTAACAGGCTTTTTTTCCACATCAAAACTCTCTTCTACTTTTCCTGTTGACAACTCCTGGCATCTGTTTCAGCCTTTGTTTGAGTCTGGTAAAGTACGTCAGTGGCTTAGGAAAGTTGATTTAGTCTGGTAGTCATTGCATAACAGCTCTTCCATGTTTAAATGTCATTAAAAAAAAAAGGGGGAAAAGGGGGAGAGATAAAAAGTGGTTTGATCAAGACAGACTTCTAGGATCCTAAGGATCCTGTTTCACACTGTTTCAACATCTAAAATAGCAGCATATGCTCATGAAATCCTAACAAAGGCTTTTTTTCTTTGACAGTATCTTGTCCAACATCCAAGAAGTCCATCAGAACATGGGGTACTGCCCACAGTTCGATGCTGTTAATGAACTGCTGACAGGGCGAGAGCACTTGGAGTTCTTTGCACTCCTGAGAGGTGTTCCAGAGAAAGAAGTCTGCAAGGTAAACAAAACACTATAGGACTCACCCCAGTGACCAAGATGCAAATTCTTGCTTGCATGCACCCTCCCTGCAACTCATGTAATGCCATGATGTGAAGATACCATATGGTAAAATCTACCCGCCTTTCCTTCAAGGCAACCCAAGGTTTTTTCAGTGTTGCCTGGAAAAATGTACTAAATGGAAGGGCAGATAATTTGGGTCTGTGTTCTCATAGTGAATGCTCTTCTCCAGTGCACAACTTCCTTCCTTTAAGAATTTAAGGGCTGTGGAGCTGCAGGTCATGCAGAATTTCAGTTGCTGTCAAGTGTTATTCTTAAGTCCGCGAAGTAAACACACTGCAGCTTTGCAGAAGCCTTGTGCTGAATTTTAAAAGCTTTATAGTTGATCATGGTGCATCATTAAAGTGCTGCTATTTCAGCATTCAGACATGAAGTTACAGTAACAGTCTTTAGGCGATTGATGATAGCTGCCAGTACCATGCAGCACCTTTCTCAGTTCTGTTTCCTGGAATTAACAGTTTTTACTGAATGAGACCTGAGTGCTCTAGGTAGATGGTATCTAGGGTATGTCCAAGCAGCTTGAATCCTTCTGTGAGGGTGGACATGATGGGTGGAAACTGCAGTTTCCCTCTAAGATTGCTGCCAAGTTCTTCCATGTGATGTTCTCACCAGCTCCATATAAAAAGGGACCCAGTTATGGGTGTGATTCGAGTAGAGCTGAATCTCTTCCCCATAACACACTTCAGTGTGCAGGACAAGAATGCCTGCCTGTTGGCACCATTAGGGATACTGCTGAACAGCAATCCAGATTCCATCTATCCAAAGGGCTAAGATGCCACCACCGTGTCAGTGCTGTGGTCAGCAGAGTCCATATCCCTGCTGAAAGCTTGCAGTAATAGGAAAGCTTGCTGAAGCTGGTGCTGCTAAGAGTACTAGGTTGTTGGTTAATGTGACTTAGCTGATGCTGAACTCATGGCCACTGGCCGATAAGCTACAGCCATTTGATTTTTCAGACCTCCTGAAAAATTGCATGTAAGTGAAGTTACATGATCCTGATCCAGAGGTGCCCAGGGTGTTTCAAAACCTATATCCCTGCCACATGAGATCCTCAGATGAATAGCCCTTCTGAAAGCTGCTTTTGAAGCCAAAGCTTGTAAGAAAAATCTTTGTGTGGATGCTCCTATGCTTGATTGAAGGTGGTGGTGTGCTGTCTCTCACAGGTTGGAGAGTGGGCAATTCGGAAACTGGGCCTTGTGAAATACGGAGAAAAATATGCTGGGAATTACAGTGGAGGGAACAGACGCAAGCTTTCCACAGCCATTGCCCTCATTGGAGGGCCACCTGTGGTGTTCCTGGTGAGTCTGCAACTTTTGCTCATCAATATTTTTCTTGAAAAACGTGTTGAAAATAAGACTAATTAGAAATGCGGTGCATAAATTACTTTCTCATTTTAGAAGACGAATCAAACTTGCTTATTTTCTGTGTTTCCATAATCGAGAATGGACAGGTCATTTCAAAGATGATGTATTTGTCAATATAATATAGTAGTGTAATCTGGTTTTTTGTATACATTCTGCAGGATGAGCCAACAACAGGGATGGATCCCAAAGCACGTCGCTTCTTGTGGAACTGTGCTTTGAGTGTAATCAAGGAGGGGAGATCAGTGGTGCTGACATCTCACAGGTAAGTAGCAGCCCACTTACGTCATACCTTGCCTTTTACATCTGCCACGGCTGGATGCTAAGCTCAGCCTTTCTGTTCTGCCTTTTAATGCTGTTTGCAGTACTAATGAAGTTATTTCTGCCTGCAGCATGGAAGAATGTGAAGCCCTGTGCACGCGAATGGCGATAATGGTCAATGGGCGATTCAGGTGTCTGGGCAGTGTCCAGCACCTAAAAAACAGGTAGGCGTTATATTTTCATTTACGCCATAGAGTTTGCATTGTTAGGGAGATAGCTAGGCTTAGTTTGTCGTGCAGCATTTCCATTGCTATCTTATGACAGGAAATGTGGCTGGATTTTTAGCCTCACTTGTATTTCAGAAGCACTTAACTCTTGTACTGACATTTTTGTTCACAGGTTTGGAGACGGTTACACCATAGTGGTGAGAATTGCAGGGGCAAACCCAGACTTAAAGCCTGTTGAGGAGTTCTTTGGGCATGCCTTCCCTGGAAGCGTCCTGAAGGAAAAACATCGGAATATGCTGCAGTACCAACTTCCCTCTTCACCATCCTCCCTGGCCAAAATATTCAGTATTCTCTCCCAGAACAAGAAGAGACTCCACATAGAAGACTACTCCGTTTCTCAGACCACACTTGACCAAGTAAGTTTTTAGTAGCCTGGATGCCAAAAGTTTCTTTTGCAGAGGTAGGAGTACATCCATCAATTTAATTGACCTATCTTACAAGGGCGTTTAAACAAAGTAGAGTACTGAATCCCAGGACTGTTTCAGGATGTCCAGTGCTTAAAATGCCATGAATGAATGAAATACCATGGTGGTGTTTGACATGGCCTTTTTTTCTTGTAGGTTTTTGTAAATTTTGCTAAGGACCAAAGTGACGACGACCATACTAAGGACCTGTCATTGCACAAAAACCAGACTGTGGTAGACATTGCAATCCTTAACTCCTTCCTGCAAGATGAGAAGGTAAAAGAAAGTTGTGTATGAGCCAATTTCGTCAAAGAAACGATGAGCAGAATGCAAACTTCCTTTTCCTGGGATAGTATGCTCCCAAAGAAGCTAGAGGAAAAGCAACTGGACACTCTACTGATAACCATTCAATGCAATGCAATTCAATGCAATGAAAACAATTCCTTTACAGGGGCAGTGCCTCATGGAGTCGTCTTGTACTGTTCTCCAGTGAAAGACTTGAACTTAGCTCATTACAGTATAACTCTGAAGCTGTGGTAAAGCACCCATGAGATGCTGTGGGCTTTCAACCATGCTGTATCTTGTTCTGTACAGTATGTTTTTATTAGGGTTGCTAAAATAATTCATTCAGGAATCATGGCCAGTGGTTATCTACAGATATTTAGGACATGCATGTTTTAGTCTTTAGAACATTCATGTCAGGAGTGGGAATGTGCTGGTGCTATATCCATTGCTGGCAATGAATGCACCAAAACAGTCAGTGGCAAGAAAAGTCACCACCAGTGTTGTAGCCCTAGGTTATGAAAATCTACCTGACCAGCTGGCTTTCTCTAAGCTGGTGTAGGTCAGTGGTGACAAAGCAGAGGCCACAAAGCAGTACTGTGCAGGTGGGATGGCAAGAGACAGGCCATCATAACCACACATCTTCATCAGCAAGTGGTGATACACAGAACTGTGAACCCTCCAAATGCATTATTGTCCCACCAGCATCACAATCAACAACATACTCTGACTAGGTGTTCATGCAGTTAAGTACTTTCCTGCTCCTCTGAGGTACTGTCACAGCTCCGTGAACATCTAGTAGGAAGAAGTGGGTGAGAAGCAGACATAGGGTTTGGACCACAGCAGCAAACAGTAGTTGTACAAGCTGCTAATGCCAAGAGCAAATTCTGAATCATGAACTGTCACTCAGATTTGTAATATCTGCTCTTTAACCCCTGCTTTGCACCAGAAAGGTACCCATCATCTGGAATTACTGCTTAGCACAAGCATGTTGCTCTTTCTGGCTTTGCCAGATAAAACTAGAAATGAGATGTAGATTTTTTTTTAAACAGTATTATTTATGACTTTAAATAGGTAGGTAGCATAATTAGGGATTGAAAATGCTTTCAGCTAATCTTTGTAGCCACAGTATTTCTTTACATTATGCCTGTAATTCTATGCTCTCTTTCTATCCATATGGTGGATAGCTGCATTCATTATCTGACCATGTTCCAGATTCTAGCAATCAGCTGCTATCTGCAAACAACTGCAAGTTGTTGACCTAAAATTTTTCTGTTTGGAAACTGGTATAATATTAATATGTAAGTTTCTGCTTCTGTTGTGCAGTGTAGTTTCAGTCATTTGGTGATCCCTAACTGGAGAATACACGCTTATTATATATGTGACAAACAACTGTTTCATTAAAACCCCCCTGAGAAACAAGAGAGTTCAAGATAATAGTGCTACAGTTCATCAGTGAATTTTTCCAGTTATACAAAGCCAGACTAATATTAGAGGGGAAATTATATAGTAACAACAACCAATTCTTGTTCACATTGTACAACGGTCATGGGAGAGTATGCTTTTAGGGCCCCACTGTGTTGCTTTTACATTCGAAAATTGGTTCAGTAATGTGGTTTGAACACAAGTGCAGTTCCTGAGCTGTTCCCATATGCCTCTGCCTTAAATACCCACAGAGGTTCTGCACTGGTTTTGATGCTACTCCATTAATCAATCATGGACCATTTTCTTCTGTGAATAACTATAGCAGCCCAGCAAAAACTGAAAAGGCTGGCATGAGCCTGAAGAAGCTTGATTGCATATTTCCAAGTATACTTGGTAACACTGACCAACTCAACATTTTAAAAACAGAGTTAAAACAAGTTCCTTATCCCTCTGTGTTCTGCCTTGAGGTAAAGTAAGAGCTTAGTACAGGCTCTGCTGAAGTGCCTTTTTCATACTTTTTTTTTTAAATCTGTATAATTCATTGCTAAGGGGATTGAGAAATGGAGTGTAAAGGGGATTGGTATACCTCACTTAAAACATGCTTTGTTATTACCTTTATGACATCATCACTCTATGGGGATGAGTTACAGGGTGATGAATACACCAGACTTCCAGGTGCAGAAACAGCAGAGCTACAGCCATGACTACTCCAGAACAGGCTGCAAGTATGTTGCAGTATCATTGAAACAAGTAGCATGTACTGGAGGCTTGCTACTGCTAGAAGTCACTATTACAAATTAGCATTGCATCACTGAAGTGAAGGGCTAATGTTTTGCACTGTGCCAAACTAGTGCATGTAGAGCTAGAACCAGTTCTAGGAGGATTTAGATTTGGTCCTGAAAGGGCTGTGGTTTGCTCTTGGTAACTGCTCATTTAAAGCATTCATGCATCAAGAAACAACAGTTACATGGTAATACACTTTCCTTAGCCCATCAAAAAAATAATTGATTTCTATTGCCCCATGACTGTCATGCTTACAGGGTCTGCTAATTGCGACAAAATGTTGCAGTAAATGTGGATATTAACCAAACTGCCTCACAGCTCTGATCTGCATTGTTTGTACTGAACAGACAGCATAATGCAACACTGGCATGAAGATTTGTCATGGAATATGTTCAGGCAGCCACTAATTTTTACTCATTCAAGTACAGGTTGGGGAAAAGTCACTCTAGAGTCATACACATTATATGAACCACTCTTGTTAATGAAACTACACTGAGGTGTTAACTTATTTTAAACTTCAGTACTATTGATATGTTGCATCCCTCTTTGTAGTACATTTGTATTTCAGTAAGGAGTTGTTGTATTTTCCCCATGATTAAACAACCACTTTTGTGCTTATCTTTCCCTCCTGAATTATTGTTGGTCCTTCGTTCCAAGCACTTTATGCTATCTGTAATGGGATCTATTTTTGCACTGGAATATCTGTTGACTTTGCAAAAATCTAGAGAGATTTCACAACTGAAATTTCTAAGTTAAATCCTTAAATGGACATTTTCATTAAAAACAACAAAAAAAAGTATATATATTTGTATTTGCTAATATCTGTTATGTGAAGTATTAAAAGGCACTCTAATTGCCTTGTATTAAGTAAAAAATAAAGCTGTTATAGCACCATTTGTCTTTAAAAGTGTAATTTTTACATTTTTTATATCAAGAAGCATTGCTAGAAGCTTTTGTTTTGCCTGGTTTTGTTTTGTTATTAACTTTGATGCATGAGATTTCAGTAGCTCTAAAGACTAGTATGGAGTACCCCAACTTCAGGGAAATGAGGAGATGCAAGATATAAAGGTAAGTGCTACATTGAACTTCTAAAGTTGGTAAGTAAAAAGGTCTCTAGCAAGTGATTGACTAAGTATCAAATCCAACTGCAAAGCATAACAGACTTCTCTGCATGTTTAAATCCCAACTCAAGTACCTGCCTCTGAAGTTTTATTACAGAGATGCGAGTTGCTGATTGCTCCTCCTTGCTAGAAACACCCTATACACTTGGTTGATTCTGAACATCAGTATACAAATGAAAGCACAATAGTGGTGTGATTGCTCAGGGATAAACTGATACTAAAATGGTGTCTCCTACTGCCTGTAGTATCACCATCAACCAAGTTCCAGTATCTATCTAACCAATGAAGTTACAATCATCAGGGAAATTTATCCTGAGATAAGAAGCCAGTTAAAACTTCACAGAATCACAGAATATGCTGAGTTGGAAAGGACCCTAAAGGATCCTTAAGTCCATTCCAGGCCTGAACAACATCATCTCCAAGAATCACACCATGTGCCTGAGAACACTGTCCAAACATTTCTTGAACTCTGTCAGGCTTGGTGCTGTGATCACTTCCAGGCAGACTCTGTTCCATTGCCCAGCCACAGTCAGAGTGAAGAACCTTTATGTAATACCTAACCTAAACCTCCCCTTCACACAACTTCAGGCCATTCCCTGAGGTCCTGTCACTGGGTGCCAGAGAGACAAGATCAGTGATCAGTGTCTACCCCTTCTCTTCCCCTCGCAAGGAAGTTGTAACTGTGATGAGGTCTCCCCTCAATCTCCTCCAGGCTGAACAAACCAAGAGATCTCAGACACTACTCATTCGACTTCCCCTTAGGGTTCTTCACCATCTTTGTTGACCCTCTCTAATGGCTTAATATATTTTTTACATTGTAATGTAGGATTTTAGCTTTTATATTTTTCATATATTTGTAATCCTGCAATTCTTTACTGTATAACTCTAAACTCCATATAGAGTGTTAGCTCCTGTTTTCCCATTTTGGTCAGACAAAATGATTCCTCTCCAGCCTGGGAATCAAGGACACCTTACTGTCTCAGGCCCCAAGAAAACTAAACAAAAGTGAGTTGGGGGGGGCCCAAACTTGGGGTAAATTACTTCATTACCTGGACCTACAACTGGAAGATTAACCCCAATCCGCAAATGGACCAGACTTACAAAAATATGAAAACCTGTGACCTGTTGTCCATTTTGGCTGTAGCTCCTGGCAAGGGTCTTTGTCTGCCTGAAGGCCCTTCAATTAATATAGCTGCTTTTTATTCCCCTCTAATTTTGTCTGGCCTTTGTTTTTAGGTAGTCCCAAAAGGCATCAGTGGCACCCAAACCTGCCCCTGCACTTGAGGTGAGGCTGCCTCAGTGCAGAGCAGGACAATCCCCTCCCTTGCCTGGCTGTGATGCTGTGCCTGATGCCCCCCAGGAGAGGGCTGGCCTCCTGGCTGCCAGGGCACTGCTGGCTCATGATCAATTTGCCTTCAACCAGAACCCATTCCTGCTGCTTTCCAACATCTTGTTCCCCAGCCTGTCTACACCCCGGGTTGCCATACCCCAGGTGCAGAATCTGGCACTTTCCCTTGTTGAACTTCATGTGAACCTCTAGATTTCTTGGGTTTTTCATTTTGATCTAGTGTCCAGCAGGCACTTCTGGATAAAACCACAGGTCTAATATCTTAAATGTTTTTTACACTCAATTCTGGTGGAGGAAAATAGTTTTAATTAAAAAAAAAAAAACAAAAACCAACACCCTAGTGAAACAATTGTTGTAGTCAAATGAAAAAAAATTGTTTAATTCTCTCTCCCCATTTTTCAGCCCATGTTTTTGTTAGTAAACAAAAAATTTTATTTTGAAAGAACTGTTCTAAGTCATTATTCTGAACAATATACTGGTTCATCACCTCTTTGTACCTTATAAAGCTGATTCGTAAAATGTATGACAGGGGTCTCTGAAGTACTCTTTATTCCACCTTGAGAATGCTAAATACGGCTTTGTTGGAGGTAGCAGTGGATGAAGACATGGATACAGCAACTAGGACTTGTTACATTCCTTAACTACAGCAGCCACATCCCATGCAGCCACCTTGGATACAACCATAATGGCCTAGATCTTGTTTTAGTGTTTTCTGTGGGATTTTAATGAACTTTAAAGAAGCAATAATCATTGGTGCAATTTGCCTACTTTTTGTGGGTACAGTAATTTCATGACTACAAGGCGCACCGGATTATAAGGCGCACCTCCGGGAGCCGGCAAATTTTGCAACTTTGTATATTATATAAGGCACACCGGACTATAAGGCGCACTTTTTTTCTCAGCGAGGAGCTATGCCATCCGCAACAAAGTAACGAAATAGTAATGGAATCGTGCAATTGAAGGGTTTACTGGCAGGCGCTCAAATTGCAAACATTTTTCACAGATTGGCGTAGCCTTTAAACGCAGCCCCAAGCGCCCTCCCTATGCCGGAGGCCTCGGCACTCCCACCTGCCTGTGGTGCCGGCTGGTGAGACGGGGCTCAGGATGGCCACAGCTCGCAGCTGTTTGGGGTGGCCGCAGCTCGGGGCTTCTGTGGCCACCTGCTCTCTCCCTCCCTGCGTGGCTTGTGCCAGGCCGGCGGCTCCCTCCCTCCTTCCCTGCCTGGCTTGCTCGGGGCTGGTGGTGGCAGCCCCCTCCATCCCCGCGCAGTTAGCGCTGGGCTGCTGGCAGCGTCTCCCTCCGTCTCTCCCCACGCGGCTCGCAGCAGGCCAGAGCCAGCAGCTCCCTCCTTCCCTGCGCAGCTTGCGTCGGGCCAGAGCCAGCAGTGGCAGCTCCCTCCCTCCCTCCCTCCCCGCGCAGCTCACGCCGGGACGGCAGCGGCGGCTCTCTCCTTCCCCATGTGGCTCACACCAGGCCGGAGCCGATGGCGGCAGCTCCCTCCCTCATTCCCTGCGAGGCTCACTCCAGGCCAGCAGCGGCAGCTCTTTCCTTCCCCGTGCGGTTAGCGCCGGTCCAGAGCCGGCAGCAGTGGCTCCCTCCTTCCCTGTGCAGCTCGTGCCAGGCTGGTGGCAGCTCCCTCCCTCCCCGCGCAGCTCCTGCTGGCTGCGGCCACCCACTCCCACCCCCCTTGCGATTCGGTGCTTCTGCAGCACCGCCCCCCTCATTGCAGCTTGCACTTCTGGGTTGGCAAATTTCGCAACTTTGTCCATTATATACAGCGTACCGGACTATAAGGCACACTCCTGGGTTTGAGCCAAAATTTTAGTCAAAAGGGTTCGCCTTATAGTCGTGAAATTACTGCACTCGATTGCTCATTGCAGATGCATGATTAACATGTAGAAAAGCCTCGCAATTTACAGTCAATACCTGTAAATTGCAGAAGAGGGTGCCCTGTACCACTGTACCCAAAACAGAATCTGAGCCCATGAGCCCTTACTGGCTCTGAAGCTATTTGTTGCTGACCAAAAAGACAAGACCTGCAAAATGAATACTGTACTTGAAGAATGGGATTTGTCATTTCATAGTTTAAAAAGAGCAAGAGCTTGACCCATAAACACTAAAAATTAATGCTTTATACTCATTTATTTAGCTTTTAACAGTCTGACAAAAAGTATTTCAAAGAATGCCAGCACATGTAAATCAGCTGAATCTGATGACATAATTGAACAAGAAGGGCTAATCAGCTTTAGTGCCTTACACAAATATTAAAATACCCAAGGCAAAGCTTGTAGGGATAACTCACAGCTTTGAGGCAGTGTTTAATGAACAAAAAAGGAAAAGGCTGAAATGAACCATAACAAGTTATTAAGTAAGAAGTCTCATGGCAGAGCTCATTAGGACACACTACCTAATCAGCCTCACTGTTGCCCTTAACTACAATTCCAGATACACTGATGTTGTACATTGCTCAGAATTAATATAAACATCCCAGTGAGAAGTCTGATTAAAACATAATTGGGTAAGGTATATGTGGGAGTTTCCTTCTTTGATGCCTTATCAGATTCTGTACTGCAATGGTGTGTGACTATGAAATTCAAAATAAAGGGTTAGCAAGTTTAGTTAAACAACTGAGAACCAAGGACACCACTGCAGCTTCAGGCCCAAAACATGTAAACAGTGGATTGAGAAGAGCATGCTGGGAGCATGGGACTTCATAATCCGAAGCTGTAATTGGCAATTAACCCCAATATGTAAATGGACCAAAACTTATAAAAGGGTGAAAACTCGTGACTGGTTGTTCATCTTGGATCCATTTTGGGTGGAGCCACAGCTGAGCTCTTGTACTGCCCAAGGTGTATCCTTTGAAGTCTTTTAATAAATATCTACTTTATTCTTTTAACACTGTCCAGCCTCTATTACAGGTAGCCTCTTTAGGCATCATGTTAATCTGTGTGGAATAACGTAGTTGTGATAAGAGGCATCAAACTATGTTATAAAAATGATACCATCCCTTCTGGAATGCTGGACAAGAGCACTTCACTTACTCAGTTTGATAAGTGATCTAGCTATGCAAAAATTATGAAGAATTTAGGAATAAAATAGAAGATTGGTGAGGCATGGTTTGTATCATGATATGGCACAAGTTCTTTGCCCTGGAGATGTAGGAACATGACCATAAACTTCTTGTTTAACAACTGGGATCAAGAGTGCTGATTTACATTGCTAGCGAATCAGCATTTTGCATCTATTTTTTTGTCAACAAAAGAACAACTCAGCTCATGACGGTATGGAAATCCATGTCACTTGCTGACAGCACTTCCATCTTATCTCTTCTGCCCTCAGTTACATCCTTTAGAAGAAGGTTACTTCAGCGGTGAGCATTGCAGAGGAATCAGAAGCACATTTTGCTGGGACTCCAAGAATCTGACACTGTCACGCACTAAAATTAAATGCATGTTTAATTAAGACAGTATTCCAGTGAAAAGTAATACTTTTCTCAGCATACATGCAGGTAACACAAGTGAGTTCTCTAGATTCATCATGTCTTACCAGCTGCTACAACTCTGGCATCTTCATGGGCACTGTGTCTTCCTGCTGCCCGGTGATCTGGGTTCTCGTTCCACCATAACACATGGACTGAGAAAGTACAAATAAAGTCATCTGAGCACTACTATGCTGCAATACAGCACATACTCTAGTCCTAGCAATCTGCCGTAATCTGTTATATACCTTGTAGTTATCAGAAACAACTCTCCAGGTATGCCAGTGGTGGCTGGGTGGGATGACCTTTTACTGAGCATTGTGTGGTTTGACTTAAACATCAGATCTGAGAATCTTTTAAGATTGTGGCAACTGGCTTAAGCCTAAAACCCAAAACATAAAGCTGGGTTCAAAACTGTTTACAGGACTTTATGATCCACACCAACATTTTCAGCAAGCTAGCCAATTCTGATCCAGGATCAGCTCTTGTCTCTCTGCCTCTGCCCCTTCCCATGTCAAAGTCTGTATCAGAAATTGATGAGTACCTGTGTTAAGTAATCCGTATTCTGTGTGGAAAACACCAATCAGCCTGGTATATCCTGTGTTGATGTGAGCATTGATTGCAGCTCGAAATGCTTCACCCCACAACGCTGGCCCACCAGGCTTCATCTGGAAAGTAACCCATTCATATACACCTAGAAGAAAAGGCAAACACTACCACAAGGAAGGAAATAAAAATTGATATACCAGATCTTGAACTGTGTCTCGTGGCCACAGTGTATTTGCTGTGAGATCAGTGTAATATTTCCCTGCCATTTGGATACAGCAGGAAACTGACCCTTCCTTCCAACATGCACCAGAACTCACAGCTTCCAGAGGCTAACAAGAGCACAGGTTCACTAACTGCAGTTAGTTCAAGTGTAAATCTAAGCACCATGGCCCTGAAGAACAGAGGGTTTCACACAAAGCCCAACTTCACAATTTTCAATGTTGCATGGAAACTTTGGGACGTTCAGACTACTTTGCAGGTATCACAAATGCTCATACTTGTTTGAGGGATTTGGGTGGCTGCTTGAGCAATGCCAAGTGTCTGCTGATATTTTCTGGCATTGAAGCGGTTTATGACATTACAAACCCCTTTGACTCCTGGCAGTTGGTCACAGTAAGATCCAACAGCACAACCAACACAGCAGGACTAGTTTAGCACCTCTGCTGTGCCAAGTGATCTCCCTTATTTGTACAGAAATAATTTGCCAAAAAACCTCCAGTCCTGCTAAAAGTTACTTGTCTTCTTTATGTTCAGGTAGTACTTCAGATCACAATTGTTGACACAGTAATAGAAAGCCAGACACTTGGTACTTGGCACTGTCTGGTGTCACTCTCCAGCAATGGGTTGGAGATAAACTACAACAGTGTTTGAAGTCATCTCTCCAGATTTTAGAGAAAACTAGACTGCTTTCAAATTCAACAGTAGCAGCATAAAATTCCAAGTCCTGGGGAAATAAACAACAAAGATTATCTGTATATGTGCTGAGGGCTAAAGCAAGGTCTCTTCATGCAAGAAAGCCCACCAGTGTTCATAAACCGGGGAACAGTAGATATTATTAGTATCAAATTTGCTACAGAGAGAATTAAAATACATAGGGACGTAATTTCTACACCCGACCTATGATTGTTACAGAAACAGACATAAGGAAGAACTGCAGAACTACAGAGCTTGGTCAGTCTCACCTCTGTGCCTGGCAAGGTCAAGGTAATCCTTATGTTTGACTTTCACGTATCTTTAAAACAGTAGGCAATCTTTTAAACTTTATGTGAAAGAATCAGTACCATCAAAGCAAACTGATAAGAAGAAAATCTCTGTGAAAGAGAACAAGGATTATCCAGGAAATGCCCTCTCACTGATGGACAGACAAAGGAAATCCAGGATGACTGCTCTGACCACTACTATGGCATTGCCATTTTGCATGTTCATTTAACAAGTCACAATCTCGGTCATTAACAACCTTAATGATCAGCATTCTAGTCAGTTATTGATGTATGTTAGTGTAAAATCCTTCTGAAAAACTGTCCCTCATCTGTGTTATGTCACCTTTTCCACATGGGTGCATGTACATTTGTTACATAAAGGGTCATAAAATTACGCAATATCTGGTTTAAACTTTAAGCCATTTTTTGTTAGTGCTGGTAACTTTAATCAGCAAAAAAAAATATAAGCTCACCTCCTTCCTTTGGAGGCTTCCCAAGTTGACACCAGGGTACTAGATAAGCAACCTCATTGTGCTGCTTCTCTACCAAGGGGAGAATCACAGAGATTAATTTTCCCTGCCATTCTTTGTCATTTGCTAGTGCATGTCGGACTGCTGATCTGTGGGCAAAATTATCTGTAAGAAAAGAAAAAAAAAAAAGAAAAAAAAAAACAACCATGAAAAATGCATATGATATAACGTTAGGCTCAATCAAAATGTATAATTCAAGAAGGCAAACTACACTTACCTAATTTTGAAACTGGTATTTTCAGACATCATATTAGCTCAAAGAAGATGTGGTAAGTTTCCTTTAAATTGTGCAAAGCTACCTTTAAAATCTGCTTTAGCTCCCAAATTAAAATGGATTCAAGTCAAATGAAATTTTCCAGGAAAATTTACAAAATAGTTAAAAGTAAGTTAAGCAATTTTACTGATAAAAAAGATTTACATGTGGCAACTGAAGGGACTAGTGGATGGGGCAACAGTTACCAAGGATAAGATTTGGAGAAAGCACAGTGGATATGGAAATGAAGTGGAAATAAAAATCAGGAGAAGTAATAGCCTACCAACAAAAAATTAATAAATGTGGTTTGGCTTACATAAAGTGACATTAAAAGTGTAGAATTAATGTTTGTGTGTTCGGTTACATTAAAAGATCTTAAATGCCCAAAAGCTAAACCTTTTCTTCTTTTTCTTTTCCTTAATGGAAAACAAATCCACTTAATTAAGAGTGTGAATTTCAACTGCTTAGGCTACAGAGGCATCCTAAGCAATATATTTATGCAGACAGCTCCTGGTATTAGAAAAGAAAAATCCAGCATCTGAGAATAGGAAGAATCTTGAGAAATATCAGTATCTTGGGACTAAGAAGTAAATATAGCAGTTATGTAAGCAGGGGTCTGATGAATCAAGGAGGAAGAATGTTGTAAAGTTTGTTCATTTCTCACATCATAGTGTGGTCTCAGGGTGGGGGAAGGAACCCCACAATTAGACATGTAAAACACTGTTAGGAAAGAAAAGGTACACATTTTCCCTTAGTTTTGCATTTTAAAGGTTTCCCACAGATTTTTTTAGTTGGTTTTTTTTTTTTTTTAATTTAGAGATAGTAAAAATAGCCAAGACTAAAATGTTCTGAGAAGCAGGACAATTCATAAATGCGAGTGAACTCAAAATATTGACAAATGAATGGCCCTCTCTTGAAGGAAAAGAAAGGCATGGCTGCCCAGGTTATGAAAAATGTTGAGGTACTCAGTGTCCTTTTTTGCCTTGATCTGCACTGGCAAGTGCTCCAGCCAGACCATGCAAGTCACAGAAGGCAAAGGCAGGGACTGTGAGAATGAAAAACCACCTGCTGTAGGAAAAGTTCAAGTCTGAGACCATCTAAGGGACTTGAAGGTGCACAGATTGATGGGACTCAATGAGATACATTCATGGATCCTGAGGAAACTGTCAGAGGAAGTGGCTAAGACACAATTCATTGTATTTGAGAAGTTATGGCATCCCATTTTCAAAAAGGAACATAAGGAAGAACTGCAGAAGTACAACTTGGTCAGTCTCACCTCTGTGTTTGACAAGATCAAGGAGCAGACACTTATGGAAACTACGCCAAGACTCATAGAAGACCACTAGGTGATTGGTGACAGCCAACATGGCTTTCCTAAGGGCAAATTGTGCCTGACTAATTTGGTGGCCTTCTGTGATGAGGTTACAGCTTTGATGATGAGGGAAGAATGACTGACATCAGAGGAGGTGACAAAGATCATCCAAGTGCTCAAGCACCTCCCCTGCAAAGACAGGCTGAAGGAGTTTGGGCTATTCAGCCTGAAGAAAAGAAGGTTCTAGGGAGACCTTAAAGTAGCATTCCAGCATCTAAAGTGAGCCTATAAGAGAGCTGGAGAGGCACTTTTTACAAGGGCATGTAGTAACAGGACAAGAGGGAATGGGTTTAAACTGACAGAGGGTAGACTTAGAATCACAAGATGGTTTGGATTGGAAGAGACCTCTAAGCATCACTTAGTTTCAATCCCCTGACCAGGGACAGGGACACCTGCCACTAGACCAGGTTGCTCAGTGCTCCATCCAGCCTGGCCTTAAATACCTTCTGGGACGGAGCAAGATTTAGATTAGATTTAAAGAAGAAATTCTTCACTCTCAGAATGTTGAGCTACTGGAAGAGATTGCTCAGAGAAGCTGTGGACACCCGATCCCAGGAAAGTGTTAGAGGCCAGGCTGGATATGGCCCTAAGCAACATGGTTGAGAGGAACCAAACAACTGTCAGAGTCTATGATTCCATGATTCATCCCTCCAAAACAAAAGGGGTGATCCTTTAATCTAAGCAGGTACTGTGATTGCACTGGACTTCAACAAGCACCCTGTTTCAACATGCAGATAGACCTGGACTGCAGCAGGTGTACAGGGGGAATCATGCCAGTGTGCCTTCCCACCGCTCTGTAATGCAAGTATCACTTCCTTTTGGCTCCACAAAAAGCACAACCAACACACCTAGTTTTTAGCACAATAGTAGCTTTTTTTGGCTCACCTGCACCTTCCATGTCAGCACCTACTGCAACAACCTAAAAAGATGATCATACTGCAAAAATTCTATTGCTAGCAAGGTTAAAGCTGTGACAAAAACACTCTGAACACTTGAGAAGTCAGACCTGGCGAGTGGCTTCCTACCTCAGTAAAGACCTACTGCAGAAAGGAGTTTAAGCATGCAAACTCCATGCTCATTTTTTTTATGGGAATGACTGGTACTCTGAGCTAAAATACAAGAACAATTATATGTGCACAGAAATGCACACAGACTGCATATGTGTGCATAATTCTTTTTTTTTCATTCGTTTTGAAAGTTTCAAGACATTTGTGGAACTGACCCTAAATTTAAAATATTTAGCATGAATGAAACACTCTGACACAGTTCCTCTATCATACCTGTTTTGAACAGAGACTACTGTTTAAGAACATTTGTAAATTTCTCATCCCAACACATCAAAGTCGTCCTGACAAGCTCTGAAGTGTTCTTGTCACTAATCAGTACAGGAGCAATGTTTTGGGGGCACCTTCTTACAATAAGTGCTACAAATAAAAGCCAGGTAAGCATTCCCCTCACCTTCTTGCCTAGGAGGTAGGGGACACACAGAGAGCAGAGCAGTGCAAAGGGATGCTGACCATACCGTACTTCCAAATGTGAAACACCTTGTTCATTGCTCCGAGCTCCGAGTGCCAGAATCCCACCAGCTCCGAGTGAGCTGTGCGGATGTGCAAGTACTTGTTGATCGTTTCCAAAAACTCCTTCATCTTCGCTGGCTTAATATCATAGGTGCGAATTTCATAGAAAACACCATTATTTTGTCTAGGTCCTGTAGCAAGCCATACCTGAAAGAAAATAGTAAATAAAAACAGTAAAAATAATAAGCCAGAAAATTCTATTTTTTAATTAATGCAATACTGCAGAAGGATCTGTTGCTGCAGGTTGGGAGAGGGGTAATTCATGATGTCCACAACAAATAAAGTACCTTTTGACACTTTTCTTTGGAAGTAGTTCCAATGTCCATTATTTGCTGCCACTTCTTTTGGCAATGCAACAGAGTGTGATGTGTCTTTTATTTAATGCACTCAACTGTTTAATTCTTAGCTCATAACAAAGCAGGATTTTCCTTTTCTCAACCTCTTCCTCAGGAAGTCAGCAGCAAGATGTATTTGGCTAAATACATTATTAAAAGTAAGGCTGCAGAGATGTCACCAAAGAGGAATCAACACCAACATCTGCCTGTGTTGCATTAACCAACCAACTCATACTACTACATCATGTTTTCTACTTACAATCTAATACCAATATTATCACATATTATTGGCAAATCAAAGAAAAATATACCAACACCTGGTAAAGAGTGATTCATTCCAATATAAGATTGCTTAAGTCCACATCCTGCCCCTTTATTGCCTGCTTCCCAAGGGCTGATCAAGAACAGGTTTTTTGTTCATATTAGATAAAACACTTTGGGAATCCCAGACTAAGCGTACTTTTGCAATTGCCTCAATAACCTGGAACATGCTACTCACCTCTCAAATAAAACATGAAAAATTACCCCATGTTTACACAGAGGCAGCTACAGCACGGATTTTGGACATGGATTTCACAAGAATCTGCAGGCATGAGCACCATGCAACTCAAGCCACAGAACATAATTGTTTATGTTTAGAAATTACTTTAAGATCATCCTATTCACTGTGAATCCAGATGTGCCATGTATACCACTAAACCATATCCTCAATGACACATCTATCAATTTTTCAAACACTTCTGGGGATGGTGACTCCACTGTCTGTGGACTCCACTGACTGTTTCAGTGCTTTACAACCCTTTCAGTGAATGAATTCTTCCTAATATCCAATTTAAACCTCTCCTGGATTAGACAACTTGAGGCTACTTCATCTAATTCTGTCATTTGTTACTTGGGAGAAGAGCCTGACCCCTAGATGGCTGCACTTCCAGGTTGCCAAATACAGAAGGCGAAAATCAAAGGCTTTGTTCCTCAATGGCCCTTTGCAGCATGACACATCTAGTACTGGCAGTACTGTCTGCCATGTCATAGCTCCTTGGGGCTGTTATAAACCCCTGCAGGATCCTGACTGAGTGGGGAGCCTGCAGTAGCAATACATGCCACACTGGACTACTGTGGGAAATTAGAGGCCCAGAAGTTTTCTGCTGTTTAGGCAGATATTGGGACACTGTAGGACCACTTTTGCTCCAGAAAAGGGACACAGAATTGTTGAAGGGTCTGGAGTACAAGTCTCATGAGGAGAAGCTGAGGAAACAAGGGGGTGTTTAGCCTGGAGGAAAGAGGCTCAGGAGCGAACTTATCACTCTCTACAACTGCCTGAAAGAAGGGTGTAACCAGGTGCAGGTCAGCCTCTTCTTGCAGGCCTAGGACAGTGACAGGATAAAACGTCATAGTCTCAAGCTGCAGCGGGAAATGCTCAGATAGGACATCAAGAAGAAATTCTTGACTTAAAGGGTAATGGAACATAGGAATGGAATGCCCAGAACCGTGGTGGAGTCGCCGTCCCTCCCTCCAGGTGTTTAAGGAAAAGCTGGACGTGACACTTGGTGCCACGGTCTGGTTCACAGGGTGGTGCTGCTCGAGCATGGGTTGGACTCCCTGATCTCAGCAGTCTTTTCCAACCGAATCGATCCTGTGACCCGGGGATGGATCCCACACAACTATGGGCAGGGCCTGGCGCTCGGCGCGCCTGTCACCGCACGCAGGCTCTTGACAGACGGTGTCGCGACAGCGACAGGTCCTAACCGGAGGGTATCGCCCCCACCCGCCCCGCGCCCCCGCCGCTACCTGCGGGCCGGAGCGCGGCAGGGCCAGGCGGGCGGCGGCGGCGAGCGGGCGGCGGAGCAGGGCCAGCGGCAGCATGGCGCCCACGGCTCGGCCTCAGCCTAAACACAGACACGGCCGGGCCAAAGACACCGCCCCGCCGCCGGCCCACGATGGGGGAGGAAAGGGGGCGGATGGGGACGGCACGGAGGCGACACGGGGCGGAGCAGGGGCGGTACTGGGGCGGTGGACCCTTCCCTCCCTCCCTCCCTCCCTCTCTCCCGCTGACGGGGCCCCGCTGGGGCCGCCGCTGCAGCCCGTCCGCCGCCTGAGCAGAGAGCCGCCCGTGGACAGGCCGGGATGTGGAAGGCATGGCTGTTGTGCTGTAAGGCTCAGATGGAGATGGAGCAGGCCACCGCTCGACTTCCCCCCGCCCCTCTCTTTCTTGTTCCCTTACGTCGGTATAATGCGGAGGAGAATCGAATTAAGACTTGAATGTTGACATAAGAAGAGTTTAATAATTGAAGCAACAACAACAACAAGCGCAACAGTCCAGTTGCTCATCATCCACTGACTGGGCCAGACCCCCCCTTCACAAAACCAGATCATCCACCCTTCCAGGTAACTCCTCCAGTTCAAACACCAGGCGTGACTTTCTGTGTGTGGGATATCCACTTGGTCAGCTCGGGTCACCTGTCCCGGACATGTTGCCTCCCACTTTTCATCTGCGTACCGCCTCCCTGGCAGAGCGTGAGACGAGGGAAAAGAAAATTTAAAAAAAGGTGCTTGACTTAGGATAAACACGACTTGGCAAAATACCAAACCATCAGTGTATTATCAACAGCATTCTTATTCCAAATCCAAACCACAGCCGTGTAGCTACTGAGAAGAAATTTAACTCTACCTTAGCTGTAACTAGGGGCAGCAGCTAAGAATTGCTTGCTTAAGTTACCTAGCATCGGTGCCTGAAATGTGGTATCTGTGCCTCTGTCCATGCACCTGAATACAGTAAAAAGTATCCTAACTGTTTGAGGAGACCTGGGACCTTGTTCCTCACAGGCTGCCCTGGGGCAAATCACTCAGAAAAATCACCTACAACCCAGGATCAAACTTTGAACTGATCACACTGATCCTCTTTTGTAGAATCAAACTTTACATTTTGCAGATACTACTCCTTCATCAACAGTTTTCCTCCACAAGAAAGTTGCATGGCACTTTTCTGTGGTGTTCTTTTGGGTGAAACCAGAGGTGCACAGCACTAGGAACTCTTACACCAATACAGCTCTGGGCCCACCTGCATATTTCTTCCAACCACACTGCTACCAAGGGATGAGATTTTGTGATGGCTGAGGCTTCGCAGGGTCAAATAAGATTAATATAAAGATAAAATATAAAGATAAAATTTCTTCTGGTATCAGCACAATCTAGAGTTTTACTTTGGGAGACAAATCAGTTCCTAGCAAAGCATACTTCTTTATGGAAGGCTACCTAGATTTACAAGGCATCTTTTATGATTCCTCTTAATAGGGGCAGTACATTCCTTCCTCTACACCAAATAATTGATTATGAGGGTCTCTGCATGGAATACATGTGATAAGATCTATTATGAATGCATACCTATGGAGCTTTCATGCTTTTTCTCACAATAAACAAATTCTCTTTTTGTTAAAGACATTCAGGAAGAAAGACTCTAAATTAAAATAGAAAAAGTTGTTCTAACGTTAAAAGACTATTGTGCAAAGAATGAAGCACCTACACTGTATATATGTTATATGTTATTTTACAAGTGGTTACATTTATTATATTTTTTGGGGGGTTTTTTTGTTTGTTTTTTGCAATATGGCATGAAATAAGTCTCAGAGTTTCTACAGCAGAATCACAGAATCACAGAATCACAGAATGACATGAAGTGTGATTACTGATGCAGTTGCTGCCAGTTTAAAATTGGTTTAACATAGAAGCTTTTTTTTTCACTTTTTAACAAACTGAATTTCAGCTGAAGGCAAAGAATGAGATGGCAAATTCCAAAATATTTAAACTTCTCAGTTGCTTACCTCATTATATGGTTGAAGTAATGTTCTTCATAATCCTGTTGTAGTGGAATATTCCTTCATATTTTGAAAATATTTATTTTTATTGTTTGAACATTTTCTGTGTTTGCTTTCTCGTCAGTAAAGTTCACACAAGCCAGGATTTGAAATGAGTAGTGATGAAAAGCATGTTTTTTTCTGCTAACTGAAAAGCCAAGAAGAAACATTGATTTTATATTTATTTTTGTGTAGTCAGGGAATACAATAGTGATCATGATTTTCATAATTGAGCATAACAGTTCAAAGCAGTACAGAGCTGAAATGTACAAAACTGTGCTGGAATTCAATGAAGGTCTGAAATGGTTCCCTGAAACAAGTCAGCGAATTATTTTGCACAGCAATTAAATTTGAGAAATTTGAGTCAAGGAAGTGACTAAGATAAAATTTGTTGAGAAGATTGTTTTTTCAGCTCTGTGATTTGCCTGGAATTTGGGTTCACTATACTTCCTGGTATTTTCTCATTCATATTCTTCTAGAAGTCCATGGGTACCTCTGTCTTTCTATGTGGATGTGGCAGACATAGTGGTGAAGAGAGAGGATTGTACTCCAACTCCTGTCAGCTGCTCAAAAGGCTGTCTACCAATACACAGAATGGAGAATGGGGGCTGTGCTTCACAGACAGCAGGCACTGAACATCTGGAAATGACAATGTTGATCTTGTGCAAGAACTCATACTGGATAGTATCCTGTTTTTGATGGGATGTTTATGGTTTGGTACTGAATTCAAGAATCATGTGCTAAGTTCAATTTATGTAGCTGTGACTGACAGAGCTGCCCAAGTAAAAGAGGTTTATTGAAAAATGGATGAAACATTTTCATCCATTCTCATTTTCCCAGGGAACAGGAAACACTTTAAATCTCATCTGTATGTGTCTTGTGAATGTGGGCAGGGTCTGGATAGGGGTTATACTCCATATGAGATGATAGTAATGGAAAAAAAGGTACCAAAAGGTTCAATGCTTTCAAAAGCAGCCTAAACTTCCTTTGTGATGTTTGCTTAAACACAAAGTAACTCCGAATTTTGGAAAAGGAGCAAAGACAATACAAATTCCTTAGGTAGGAGGATGTTCCCATTTGCTTCTAGCAATTCACAGCTTCCAGTTTGCTATTGCATGAATGATAAAACAAGGGCATTTCCTTCTATTTCTCCATAAATCTTTCAGCTTGAATTCCTTTCTCAGAAAAGCAGTTTTCAAAATTACAGGAGCGTATTGCACACCATTCATTTTCTTTCCGTAGCAGTAGAGTTTTCTTTACATAGTGCTCTTTGTAGGCTTGAGAAAGGTGTGCAACAAGCTTGTTTTGTTTGTTAGACATGGGCTTTTCACTGTTAGGTTTTCACAAAATCTCTCATACTGAGTGCTTCTCTTCCTCTCTCTCAGTCTGCTGCTATGTGAGCAAGCAACAAGTGGTTTCCTGCTATGCACAAAGATCAGCATTCCTGAATGTAATGCAGCCTCTTGGTATGTTCCCAGTAGGCCAGAACATGTAAATATCCTCTGGTTTCCATTCTCTCAGCCATTCCATATGAAAATCTGGATAACAACTTAGCAAACTTGGTATTTTCTTCCCTGTTTTTCCTAGCCAGTGTGTATTCCTCATCTCATTACAACAATCTGTATTGTGTATACAGTAGTTTCACAAATATAAGCCGCACGGACTATAAGCCGCATCTCTGGGTATTGGCAAACATTTTGTTTTTTGTCCTTAAATA
>PYHW01010435.1:1006151-1022489 GCA_013186435.1 Turdus rufiventris
GCCCCTGAATGTAAGCCGCATTTCCGGTGTGGGAGCAAAATTTTAGTTAAAATGGTGCGGCTTATATTCGTGAAACTACTGTAAATATTTATTGTGTAGAACTGATTAGAATGCATGAAAGTACCATCTTTGTGTTTAACAAGCTAAGAGTCACATTAGTGTTCTTTGTACCTAGGGCCTGGGGACATGGTTGAACCAGAGTCCTATGCAGGTACCTTCCAGGCAGTGAATGAGCACGGCAAAAATCGGTTTCATTTTTTTCCTTTGCTGGAGAAGGCAGCAGGACAACAACGTAGCACTTCATCTCTCTGACAAGCAGGTCTGTGTTGTACCCTCTGGATTTATCCACTCCACACCCAAATATGTGCTGAGGTTTGACACATTCCCATACCACACCAGCATGGAGCCCATCAGCTCATTTGGCCTGAGAGACAGTCTTCCAGAGCTGCACAGTTGGAAGAAAAAGGGCAGAGCAGGTGCTTATGGCTATGTGGAAGAGAGGCAACTGCTTCATACTGCATGGTTTTTTTAAACACTTAAGTCTCATGTTTGTCATCATGACAATTTGTGTCAATGCTTATATGAAATGGTGGAGGAGATAACTTCTCCTGTATCAAAATGCTCTGCTCATCTTTCAAGTAGCTGTAGCACAAACCTGGTATCAGGCCGCAATGTCCATTTGAATTAAGCTCAAAAGAAAACATTCATATATGTTTTCTGTTCGTTTTTTAGGAGCCCTGTTTTTTACACACTTCATTAACGGTTTTTTCTTTTCTTTTTTTTTTTCCTGGAAAATCTGTGAAAGTTTAATGATGTCCAGAAGAAGGACGTTAAAGACAACACACACTGAAATCCTCTATTTGTTTTTGTACAAATGGTTTTATTCAAAACTTCTGAATTGTATATATTTTAAAAGCTTTTCCCTGTAACAGGCCAAAAATATTACAATATTTAAAATCTGTATTAATTGTTTATGCTTATTAGTTCACCACTCTAATTGCAGTTGTTCCTTTCAGAATATCTACTTTGGCTTTGCAAATGATATTTTTAAAAGCTGAAAGTGAAATATTCCTTTTAGTAAATACATTTTTAGTTAATTGGGAAAAAAACAAATTCTGTGCTTGCATATCTTCACAGATGGGGTGACATAAGGTAGCTTCTCACACTGTAGTATTTAAAGCACGATGCAGCTGAGAACTGGGAGACCTTTGCTACAAAGAGCACTGAAAGGATTCAACATGAGACAGAAGCTTACACGAGGAAGACCTAGCTGGGTTGACTTTTTACTTCCCAGGTTCTAACTAGCTCAATTAACATTTTACTAATAAAATTAAGAACTTAAATGATGCTGATATATCAGCTAGATCCCCTCTCCTTAGGTAAAACTCTTTACAGGTTTCTCTTATTTGCATCTCCTTTTTGAGTATGACCAGCTTTGTTCTGGAATTAGAGTGAGATTTTTGTCTAGGATTTAGCCGAAGTTGCACTTGTATTCTTCTTGTCTCAAATTGCAGTGCCGACATACACACTGAGACAAGGTATTTCTGTTTCTTTATTCTAGTTTGTGTAGAGTATGAGCTAGATGGTGATCCACAAAAGGCTGTACACCAACCGTACGTTCTAGCAAAGAAATCACAGTTCATTGTCTTCAAGTTACACAGTTCTTGTATTAGTTAGTATTATACCTTCTACTGGTTAATAAGTCATTATAATAATTAGGTTTCTTTTTTCCTGAGTGGACAGGTCTCTTTAGTTGGGCTGTGAGTTGGTGGTCCCTGTCTCCCTCTGCCAGAATTACTTTTTACCCAGTTAGAGCCAGTCTCAGAACAGTTGCTGTGTTTGCTCTATTAGTTTCTTCCTTATCTTAGGAGTTGTGCCAAAAGTCCTTGTGGCACATAAATTCTGTTTTGTTTTTGTCCACTATCAGCAGTACATCCTTCTCCCCAAGCTTCGTTTACCTCCCACTAGCTCTGAAATTTCTGAAGCATGTTAAGCTTTAAACCTTAACGGGGCACTTCTACCAACAAGTAACTTGTCTTTCTACACCTGGACAGCATTCTGAACCCATATTTTCTTGAAGAGAAGTGAATGTAAGATGGGAGCTAAATATATATATATATTTTTTTTTTTTATGTCAGGCTATAACATCTCTTGTATGAAAGCAAATAAAGCCAGGTAGCACAGGTCATTATTTCAGGGCCACCCCACCATTGCCTGGTCCTATGTTTTCTGTCTTCTACACAGTGACCTGGCCATATTTAACTTGGAGGAATCCTGAGTGGTTTCAGCTGAGAAACAGTACTGTGCCTTATAACCTCCTAATCTTTATGAGGCCTTATGTCATAGAGGAATCAAGCAAAGATACCCCTTGCCTCAGATTTTTATGAAGGAAGACAGAGTGCCATGTCAGGCAGCTGACTGCAATAGGCACCTTCTTACCTTGTAGTGTCATGCCAGGCCCAGCCCTGGTGGAGGTGGAGAAAAGACACAGTCCTTTGCAGGCATAACAAGTGTGTGTGCGGAGGATGTGACTGACCCTTGCACTGCCCCAAGTCTAAGGACACCACTGCTCATTTCCTGTGGGGCTCATCAAGCTGGGTGGAGATCCACCAATACTGGCACATAGTCAGCGTCTCATTTCTAGGTATTCTGTTCTTTACCTCTTTATCCGCAACCCACTGTAATACCAGTAATAGTACTTATGACACTGACCCATGCAGCCTGCAGCGAAAGTCCCAATGCCTGTGTTAATGAAAGAAATTCCCCAATGGCTGCACTTGGCCTCCTTAGGGCTAGAGGCAGCAAGCCATGTTGCTCTTTCTTTGTGAGCAAGCTCCTCTGTCTTAATTTGTATCCTGAGTCTGGGCTAAAATCCTGGAAGATTTTTTTAAAAATCAAAAGCCAAAAATAGTAAGTGAAATTTCTAAGCAAGGCTTAATAACTCCAGAAGGTCACCTCTCCTAATTATTGATGCATTGCTTACATAAACATCTCTTTCTTGTAGAAAAACAGCCTTGTCCCACTTGCCTGGAAAAGTTATTTCTTCTTTCACTCTCTGTAAATAACCTCTTTCAAGGCTTCCTTTGCCTGAAGTTGCATTGAAATGAGCACTGATAATAGGAGTCTGTTTCTGCCTTGGTTGCTCTTCCCTCAAGCTTTAAAAAACTTGCTTTTCTTGGTATTGCAAGATGAGAGGTTCCCTGCTATACAATGTGTCTTGCTAAGATTCGGGAGGCACTGCTAATCTTTAGAGTAAAGAGCTGCAGGTTGTTGCTAATCACACTGGGCAAATTTGCAACAGTACTTGTCCGCTATCTCAGTATCTATCCAGCATGGTGCCAGCCCCGTCTCTGTTCCTCTAGTCTGCACGCTTGTGCAATGGGCAGAGCTGAAGGCTGAACTACTTAATCTGCCTGTGAATGAGCTATGGGTAACACAGGTTAAACATGCTGAGCTGGGTATAGCTCAGTTAAATAACCCAGTGTGCTAAGAGGATGGAGACTGGCAGCAGAATATACAAGTTCTACCACCATGCTCCTCAAAGAAGTCCCTAGAGTTGTGCTAAGCAGAGGAGCTGTGAGATTAAACCTCAGTACTCCTGCTATCACACAGGAGTGGCTGTAGTGCAATGAGTGGACGTGCAATGTCAAAAATGTTTGCAAGTGGGCTTGACTCACATGGGGATTATTAATTTACCATCAGTGCCCACCCCCTTTCACAAAAAATACTGGCTTCTTTTTGCTCGCTCATATCTACTCATGCGAGACCTACTCTTTTAATAAAGAGTTAAATGAAGTTTTAATATGCCCACACTATTTCAGAAAATGGTCTGAAGTGCTGTTCTCTGTGAATGCTTCTGAAGAGAGATGTTTCTAAGAATTTAATGTATTAAACCCAAAACAAATCAAATCCTTCTGTTTTAGGTTAGGAAACCTGTTTGAAGCTTTGATACAGTCTCTCAGCTAGCACAACTAAGGGAAAGTGATTTTATGGAAAGTTCCAGTCTGGAGAAAAAGTCTCATCAGTAAGTGCTTTTAGTGATTCCATGTAGATCTCTCCTACAATGAAACAAGAATAAAAACAACAGCCCGCACTGGAAAGGATTCTGTTACTTGTAATCAACTTGCAGGAAGGAATACACCGATTATAGGCAGAATCCTCCCAGCAGTCTTGGGTGGCTTGATTTTGGGAAAATCATGGGTCACAGCAACATCAGGCAAATTGGTTTAATCATTTACTTGGAGAGCTTCAAATATCAATACTTACCCACAGGGTTCCTAGTATTCTGAAGTGCTGAAATTCCTCATGTTTATATGGAAGCTACTGGTATCCCAACAGTTTAATGTAGTCCTCTGGAAGAACTTTGATTTTTCAAAAACATCCGGAATATTTTAGAAAAAGAATTAAAATAACTTCTAAAAGAGGACACCTGTCCTCCTGGAAGACTGTCATAACAGTGAGCTCTTCCATCAGAATTTACAACACCTGCACAATCTCCAGCTTTAAATTACTTTGGCTATCCTTTGCTCAGTAAAGCAAGTTGTTATTTCTAGACCTGTCTGTCAAATGAAGGAGCTATGAAATGGAACAGGATCAGACAGACTGGCAACAGCAGAACCAGAGTTTGAATCTAGGTATTTCTAGCTCCATGTCCCAAAAATTTATAGTCTACGAGCCCAGAACATTTTCTTCACACTTGGTAGTTTCAGTAATCACTGTTCAGGTCTAATGAGAAAGTAGACTGTTGCATTTTTGCTTTATCTGGCTGTTTGTATTTGTCTCAATACAAAAAAGTTACACAGGCAGCAGGACTTACAAGGAATGCTGAACAAAAGCCAGGGTTGTTTTAGTTTAAAGAGGTAACTTGGGGGTCATACAATCCTTGTTCATATAATTACAGGAGTGCTTCATGAGAGAAAGGTATAATCTGTTCTCTCTGGTGGTAAGATAAATGCAGCTGGTTGAAATTACAGGAAGGGAAATTTAGATTAGATGTTTTCCACTTGTTAAGATAGTGACACATTTGAAAAGATTACATGGAAGAAAGAAAGATATCCAGGCCCAAAAATAATAGGTATGGTTAAAATGGTGTTCATGCATTCACACAGCTGGTATGGGCTAGATTAGCATTTTTATCCTGTGAAATATGGACTACAGAGTTACAGTCCATGAGACTGAGCAGCATGCAAGGGCAATGGGAAAACAATCTAAAGATACCCCTCAGTCTGCACCTAGCCCCCTACCTCTGCTCCCTACTCTGAGGCATTATTTGATATTTTGGGAGCAAAAATACCATTTTGTAAAACCTTGGTCAACATTTTGACCAAATACTAATTTACCTATATGTTGCCATCCCTACTAATTACCCTCAGATCCTATAATGCTTAGGTGGCTATTGTTAAGAGCCAGTTCTTTTTCTCTGAGCCTTCTACATTTTGAGTGACTACCAACACAATCAAGGATGCTTCAAGATTAAACATTGCAATGCAGCTCTCCCCTCTATATGCCATGAATAATTTCTTGCTGGGATCAATGCAGACTTGGGGAAGGATGAACAAGAGTGAATGCTGTTCCATAATTCAGCTCTGCTGATCTTTTCATTATTGTTTCTTTGTCTGCGATATTGGGGCAGCAGGTGTTCACCAAAGAGCTTCCCTTTGGTAACCAGGAGCTCTTCCCTCTGCTAGCAAAGAGAATGAAGTTAGAGCTGGCAGGATTTGAAAGGGACAAATTGTGTTGTTAGTGTTGAATCACCAAACTATGGCCTTGTTTGCCTGCTGGCAGGGCACATGTATCACTAGGAACTTCTGCCAACGGTAACAAAGCGTACAATATTTTGTGAAGTATCTCTTCCTACATGTTCACACTTTGGGGCATATCTCTTGCACTTGTGTCAATATTTCCCATCTCCCATTTGTGTCCTGCTGGATACCTTTGTCAAGGAAAAAAAATGCTTAGATGAATTACAGTAATTTCACGACTATAAGGCACACCCTTTTGACTAAAATTTTCCCCCAAACCCGGAAGTGCGCCTTATAATCCAGTGCGCCTTATATGAAGTACAAAGTTGCAACATTTGCCACCCAGGAAGTGCGAGCCGTGAGCCGTGGGGAGGACCAGCAGTGCCGTGGCAGCCGGGTGGAGGTGGGCCCGGGTACCCGCGGCACCGCCCCTGTCCAGGTCCAGGAGAGCCAATGGCTGCCGAGTGGAGGTGGGGCCAGGTGCCCACGGCACCGCCCCTGTCGGGTCTGGGGAGGCTCAGGGGCCCATGGCTGCCGGATGGAAGTGAGCCCGGGGACCCGCGGCCCCCCATTCCTGGGTCCGTGCGGGCCTGGGTGGGCCCGGGGGCACATGGCTGCCGGATGGAAGAGGGCCCGGGGGCCCGCGGCACCCCCCTCCTGGGTCCATGTGGGCGGGCCCATGGCTGCCGGGTGGAGGCAGGCCTGGAAGCCCGCAGCAGCCCCCCCTCCCGGGTTCTGGTGGGCCCGGGGGCCAATGGCTGCTGGGTGGGGGCAGGGCCTCAGCCAGCAACCTCGCAGGAGGAGCTGGGGGCGGAGCCTCGCTGAAAAAAAAAAAGTGCGCCCTATAGACGGGAGCGCCTTATCTGATCTACAATGTTGCGAATTTTGCTGACTGCCGGCAGGTGCGCCTTATAGTCAGGTGCACCTTATGGGTGTGAAATTACTGTAATCTCTGGCCAATGCTGACTGCTGCCCAAACAGATGTACAACTCCCTGTCTTTGCCTTGGAACAAGCATAAATAAAGTGCTGATTTCCATTAAATTAATTTTCCCTGAGACCTTTGTCCTACATTTGTTTGAAATTAGCTAACCAGTTCAAAAGATGCTATAGGAAGCAAACAGATGAACAGATAACAGACATAACTCTGTAAGATTTTGTTTTTCTTAGAAAACCCATCTAAAACAAGAGCAGTTTAATAAAATTGTTGCTGCCTGTGTGTGTGCCTGGGCTCTGATCTATAGGAAAACCCATGATTGTGGTGGCTGTCAAGGCAGACTGTATCCCTCTGTTCACTTCCACTAGCTTCCTCTACTGGATCTGCAGCCACATACTTTAACCAGATTAAAATGCTGGAGTCTATGCCCAGCCCCTGCCAAGTCTTGTAAAGTAGTTCTCAGATCCCAGAGATGATCTGGCTGTACTAATTTAAAACACAGCTTCCTAAAGAATATGAGTCCTTTGACAACCCTTTTTTTGCCAGGTTACCTCAGTGCACATAGCACAATGAGTCTTTCCATGTATTTGAATGTTTCATATCCAGAAGAAACCTTTGGTGAGGGACTTGCAAATCCTCAGGCTGCATCAAATGAGCTGTATGGCTTGAGGTCCATAGCCTCAATACAAAAATTACCTTTGTGATATGCATGTTCCATTCAAAAAATGCATTCCCTGCAGGAAATGCAGGGAGAATGCAGGAAATGCAAAAAGGATTCCTGTCATATCATCAAATGATTTGGTAGTTGTGTGTCATCATAAGCCTGCAGTATTTGTTTTCTTTAGAGATCAAAGCCATTATTTAAGTTACTTTGGCAATAATCACATTCCCATAATGGGAAGTAGAAGTATTTTCCATTGTACTCTTGGCTTTTGCTAACATCCAGTGCAAATCTGTTTGCTTTCCATAGGTGTGTTTAAAGAACTGCTGGATGAATTCTTTGGAAAAGCTCAACCTTTATATTTTACTTAGAGAAAACTCTGATCTTCTCTTGTTATCAATGGAGACACTAACACATTTACAAAAACTGACTTGCAAAGAGAGGTGAAAATCTTCCACCCAATTTGCAAAGTCCCATCAAACTCAAATCCAAGATGTCAGTCAGGTTGATTAATCTGAGCTCATTGATTGAAAGGTTTTCCCCGTTCAAGAAGGGGGATGAAGGGACAAACCTGAGTGTCTCATTCTCTTCTTTTGCCATCCAGTTCCAATAAGCCCAGGCAACCTGGGGTAATGCAGGCCCTCCCTGATGTCTCATTCCACGGAGCTCACTCCTGAGGCTCCTGGGCTGACTGGCTATTTTGTGGCCACTTCAAATGTAGTAGATGCATTCAATACAGCTCTTGACCAGCTAAAAATGTGAATGTGAATCTGAGATCTTTGGGTCCTGGATTTATAAAGTAGTGGTGTGTCTGGCTAATTTTGTGTATGTGACTATCTGCAGTGGGACTGAACCACGTGTTTAGTAGGGACTGAGAGGCGCCTGGCAGAGAGGCATTTGGTTTATTGCCATGCAAAGAGCAGCCCTTTCATATTGAGTGTAACACTCCCTTGCATCTGTGGTTTGATCAGGTCATTTAACTTCTCCACCTTGGTTGTTTCATCTGAGAAGTCAGATTGCTAGGACTTGCATTTTTGACAAGTGGTGTAGGAGGATTAATTCAAGAGCATGCACCCTGGACATCAGACAAACCTACCAGTATGAAAAGCTATAATTAAGATTGCTTGTCCTGCACTTGAAAACACTTGCACACAGCCCTATCCTGAGCACAGCTGACTGTTTGCCTCTAGTACTTAAGGCAGTGAAGGTTGAATGTGCTCAGTAGGATTGTAATCAGACAAAAAATTTACTTTTAAAACAGCCATTGAAAGTCCAAAGTTTGAGAAGAACCAAAAGAGACTCCAAAGGCCAAAGCAGGCAGTGATAGCTTTCCACTGATTCCAGCAGGCTTTGAATGAAGCCTGTGTCTCCCACAACTGTCTCAGATAGTTATCACTTCCTCACCATGCATACTTCTTCATCCTCTGCTTCTCTCAGAACAGGAATACAGCAAGTCCTTCAAGCTGGAAGAGACTATTTCTGACATCAAGGAAAGGGAAGCAAACAGCATGTTGCTTCTGTACCTAGCTATCAAAATCTAGCATTCTAATTAAATATATATAAATGGAAAAAATTGTGAAGAATTGGAGCACATACAAAACAAAAAAAATAAGGAAACAGAATAAATAAGGATTTTTGGGTTTGAGGAAGTCAGGAGCAGCACATCTGTTCTACCTATAGGTGCTGGATCCACATGGTTGTGGCGTTAGGGACTGATAAATGACAGGCAAGGCCTACTAACACCCTCAGTTGTTCAGATAAAACCTGCTTTGGAGGAAATTGAATCTCCTTGCTAAAATTTCATTGTCCATTTCACACCTTCTGCATTCCTGATGAGGATTTTCTGGAAATGAGGAGAAGGAAGAGATAGATGCTGCATAGCAGCTACTCTGGCTTTTAGTACAGGCATCTGGGGTGCAGAGAAAGATACATGCAATGGTGAAAACTAATGCTACAGGCTATAGCACAGGAGCACTGCTTTACCCAGTTGCTGATGGAAGAGTAAAGCTGAAGCAAAGAGTAGGGGGAGAAAAGGTGATAAAAGTAAATTATTTGAGAGGGATAAAGGTAGGGGAAGAAAGCTGACATGCAAAATGATGGTCCTTAGCTAGAGCACTCTGTCTACAAAGGGTGCGCCTTTAAATGGGACATTTGACACAACTGCAAAATGGTAGGAATGAATGAGAGTGGGGTGGGTAGGAGCTTCCTACATCTTTCCTGATGCTTCAAGTAATATGAAATGTCAAGTCTGTGCCCCCATCTCATTGATGAAGTGTTAGCTCCAGGCCACGAGCAGGGTTAATAAGATAAATGATTGTTAAGGAGGTAGGGAGCATGAGTGTTGGGGTGTATGGCAGTGAGGCTGGGACCCTTCGCCAATAGGGCAACAGCGCTACAGAGTAGGAGAGCAGGAGGACTGAGAGCTCCAGTGTTGGGCTATGGGTTTCAGTGCTGCAAGAAGCCAGAACTGTGAGGAACAAGAGATGGAGTTTGGTTGTGAGGAAACGAGGTGGTATAGGAGACAGTGGACATTTAGAGGATGCATGCTGACTTGATTTTTGGAGTGGGAAGAGACAGAGATGAAAAGTTTGAATGGAGGTCTGGTGTCTGACTTTGGAGAAGAGCACAAAACTGTAGAAGATTTAAATGAGAAGAGAGGACATGAGTCTTCCCTGGTAGCCAGTTTTCCATCCACATACTCAGTGTGTGATGCCAGGTGAATGCTCCCTGTCTTGATGCAAAGCTGTGCTTCCCTTCTTGTACTGTCTTCCCAGGCACCTCAGGGCTGTTGTTCTTCTAAGGCTTTCCATCCCTTTATGTAACCCTTCGAGGCTGATATTAGCCCAGTAGGCTGTGCAGCAGCCTTGTGTGTCAGGCTGCTCTAAGAAACCACAGAAAACCACCAAAGAAAACAGCATACTCCCCCATACTTGGTGATACAGCCCACTACACAGCAGGCCATAGCTGTCACCATGGTGCTGCGTCACACAAGTGGCTGTCTCTGGTGTCTCACACTGGCTGACACGTGATACTTCTGCCTCAAGTCTTTTACAGTTTGGCTCCTGTCCTCTGCTGTGGGAATGAACGGTGTTTTCCTTTGTTTAGAAAATCTGCTGAGAGATCTGCCAGCTGAGGCCTTCCAGTTCTGACCAAAGCCAATAATGATCTGTTCACACTGGCTAGGCTCACTCTGTCCCAGTGAAATGGGCTTGTCCCCATTTAACTTTCCACCTGCCATTTGTGACTGATGTGTGCTCACTGCTGGGGCAGAGCTGGGGAAGGATGTGGATGTGCCCATCCATTTCCAGCTCTCTGCTGTCAACACCCCTGCAGATTTGTTTAAGCAGAGGAAGTGATCTTGTTAGTACTTTTCTTTGGAGCAATGTTTGTGTTTTTGACTGGAGCATTTCACCCAGAGGCTGCTGTATGAACATGCCAGAGTTACAGGCCATAATTATCTCATTTTGGGGAGGAGAGTGGGGTGTTATGCTTTACATTTTCCCAGCTCTGAAGGCTGCTTGTTGCATGTCATTGCGACAGACAATTGTAGCTGCAGCAGTCCTTCTCTGACTTGGGTTTTCCAGGTGCTGATAGTCCTGTAAAAAGCTGCTCTCTACCCTACCGAAAAAAGGCCATTGAATAAATGTTCTTTATCCCTCATGTCTCACTGGCTTTGTATCTAATGTGCAGTCTCAGTCCTCTGAATCATCTGTAGCAGGATAAAGAAGACACCCATGGAAAGGGGAAAATTGTACATGAGAATTAACAGGAATATGCCAGTGTCTAAGGAAGCCAAAACCACAAAGCCACCAATCTTGGCTTGAAATGTATGCTTCCCTTGATGATAGCACACCATACAGTTACAGTATTTGGCATCTTCTTTCGGAGGTCAAGACCAGAAAGATTTCTGTGAGACTGGCTAAGGCTTCCATAGAAAGAATAATGTTCTGTAGGATCACGTGTATTGTTCAGGAGGGTAAAAGACTACCTGGACCATTTCTCTTCTGCTCAAATACTTTATCTCCTCACCTGTGTGTTTGAATGCATTTTTGAACACCACTGCAGATATTTATGCAAAACATTATTTTTTTTCTTTTGGCTGATGTGCTACTTTGCTAATGAATCCATCTGGTTATGAAATGCAGGCAAAAAGTAAGGATGGGAGAAGGAATCAGTGACTTTAGGGCAGGTGGGGCTCTGAGTAGAAAACTCCTAAGAGTAGCCATGCTTAGGCAGAGGTTTTTCACTTATTTTGAGATAGCCTTTGATAATCTGATTCAACAGATGAATATAAGGTTCAGTGCTTCAGCCTGAGAAAGGTGTCCCTTTCCTTATATGATTCCTGTGCTTTTCTACTAGGCACTGTATCCTCTGGGAAAGAGCTGGAGGAGATGTGCATGCCAGATTGACTTGTGGGCCTGATGATTCTTGTGTGATGTGTGCTCTGTAGTACAAGGCAGTGTGTCCTTGTTAAGCTAGGGCAGAGTTAATTTCTTCTCAGTAGCTGTAACAGAGCTGGTTTTTGATTCAGCATGAGAATGGTGTTGATATCACACTAATGGTTTGATATTTTGCCAAGTTGTGGTTATCCTAAGTCAAAGACTTTTTTCCCCTTGTCTCACACTCTGCCAGGGAGGCGGTACGCAGATGAAAAGTGGGAGGGAACATGTCCGGGACAGGTGACCCGAGCTGACCAAGGGGCTATCCCACACACAGAAAGTCACGCCTGGTGTTTGAACTGGAGGAATTACCTGGAAGGGTGGATGATCTGGTTTTGTAATGGGGGGGGTCTGGCCCAGTCAGTGGATGATGAGCAACTGCATTGTATATTGCTTGGTTTTTTTTATTATCATTGTTATTATTTACTGTTATTATTTTATTCTATTTTATTTTCTCTATTAAACTGTTCTTATCTCAATATATGGGCTTTATTTTGATTCTCCTCCACATTCCACAGGGGCAAGGGAGGAGAGAGGACAAGGCTGAGTGAGCAGCTGCATGGTGCTTAATTTCCATCTGGTCTTAAACCATGACACAGTGAAAGAGCTCTTCCCTCCGGTTCTCCCAAGGCCAAATCTATCTTTGCCATATGGATGATACTGCAAAGAAACCAAAACGTAATTCTGTTCTTTACCCTTTATGTGTCAAGTTGGGGGAAGGGAAAGAGTCTTGGTGATTTGATCTCTAGAAACCTCCATCTAATGATCTAATGTGGCAAAGTTCCAGACAGAGAAACAACACCAAGCTCCTGGGAACTGGATGAAATTTCCTCTTCTCTGCCTCCACTGTTGGTGCTCCCCTTGCTGGAGTATCCTCAATTCCTTGACCAGGCCTCTTGCTTGCCTGTCAGGAGCAGGATGGAGGGCTTTCCTACATCTAATGAGAAGGCTAGGTTATACCCTTATGCTAGGGAGCAGCAGGAGCAGGACTTGCAAGGGCTTAGTAGCCCAGGAACAACCAATTATTTCTCTGTAACTTTTGGAGATGCTTGGAAAGAACATGGCCAACATCAATCTGGCTGGAACCCTTCCTCATGGTCTTTATTCTGGCAAACTTGTAGTAGGGGCCTAGGTTACACCATGATTGCTGCATTGGGCAGCCATCTTTGGAGGGTGCTGGCAAAGAAAAAATTTAATGAGCTGTCTCTGCTCTGGGCTCATGAGTTTCACACAAACATCCAGGAGTTGTGGCTGTTTGTTGAGAGGGGATGGGCAACCTGTTTAGAAGGTTGTACCCCCTACAGATGGGCTGATTTCAGGACCCTGTGGCCCTTTCTAAAGAGAAGGCCAAAGTGACAGATTTGTTAGACATGGGGAAGAGTAAGGGTTAAGATTAAGAGAGGACGTGACAGCAAAGGCCCATGAGGTAACCTTCCAAAGCAGGGAGAATCAGCTAGACTTTCTGTCTTTCCTCAGTTTGACTTGGGCTAACAAGGAGGTTTCTAAAGACTTACTCAGCAGGGTGAAGTCCTGGTGCTGTCAAGTCCCCGGTTTTGGAAATAAATATAAAATTGGAGATCCCCACGCTCTGATGGATAGAATAACAAACTTGAGATATCCTATCAAATGGTCTGTTTCTGGCCAGTTACAGGCTCCCTGGGCAGGGAATGTTGGTAATTTCCTTTCTTCCCAATGAACATGTCAGATGGAGGAGGGAGTGAAGTGAAATCTCTGGATTGTTTCCTGGCCATAGCAAGACTCTGGAGAATTGTCTATAAGTGAACGAGCAGGACAGGAGTCAGTTAACCCATAAAAGGGAAGTTTCCAGGGACTCTGGGTATCAGACCAAACAAACCTGACAACCTGTGAGGAAAAAGCCAGGTGAAGAATGATGCACTTCTCACACTGAACCTGGCTAACTAGCCAGTGTGTTCACTGTCCCATTCCATGCTGAAGCTGTCACCCTGGGCCTTATTATAATGATTTATACCTGATTCTTTTAAAGAAGTAATAGGAAGGTTACCATCTTTACACATGCCCAGTTTTTCTTACTCTGTACCTCAGTCACCCCCAAGTCTGCTGTTCCCCTGTGCTGTTGCAGCTCCTTTTCCACCCCTAATTCAGAAAAAAATGGTTGTGATGGCGACTCTGTTTTTCTGAGTAAAACAGGGGAAAAATATTTTCCCAGCTGTGTCCAGAGAATCCAGACACATGAGGAAAATCCAATAAATTATTAACTCAGTCTTTCCATCTGTAGATAGTGGCATTTCTGGTTAAGCTTTTTAAATGATTTTTTTTTATATTGCCAGCCTTCTTCTCCCTCAAGACAAAAGAGAGTCTCTTTGATTTGAAATGCAATGTCCTGAGAAATTTTCTGGTGAGTACCTGGATGATTGCTTTTCTGCCTTTTGAATAAGGAAAGATTATTTGGAAGTGAGTTTCCTGTACTACTTCCCTGTGAAATGAAAATTATGAGCAAGACAGCAACTTTACTGGCAAAAAATTACAGTTTATGCATTGGTAACTCTTTACAGAACACTGATTTTAATATATTCCTTTTAATTTTTTTCCTCTTATGTTTTTTCTTCATTATGGGATGGTATATTGGTATTTTCAGCTGTGAATTTTTTACCCAGACAATTAAGTTTGTCTTAGAAAGTGGTGGGAAGAGACTGGTGCCATCTGGCTGGCACAGGCACTGACACAGCAATGCTCAATCCACACATCCACCTAGGTGCTGCCCTGCTGATGAGAGAAAGCACCCTATGACCTCTGTGTTGTTACCAGAAGCAGGTTTGACCCACGTGTTATAGTCAGAAAAACAGGTTTGGTTTGCTGCCCTGCTCCCTCTCCGGGGGTCAGCTGTGGGCTTGCTTGACAAGCATACCTTGGCAGCCCTTGACGCTGCCTGTCTTACCCATTTTCCTGTTTACTGACCTCTTGTTTTCTGCTCAAGACTCTTTGCACACAAGGAGTCCACCATAATTTTTATTTTTGCCCTGGGTACCAGTTTTGCTACCTGGCATACCCAAACTTGATATTTTCAATACTGTGACCTGGGCAATCTCACCCGATGAACACTGTTGGCCTTGCTCCAAGAGGTTTCACTCCCCCAAATGCCCCCAGCAACTGCCTTTGCAGTTTGGCGGCTTTTCACACAAACCCCTTATCCAAGCTGTGGGATCCAGCTGTCCCTTGTGGTGCTTTCCTACTTATGTCTGCTGCAGCCACCAGCTTCTGAGACTGTCTGCTATTTCCTGTGCCCTGCTCAATCTCAGCCCAGCACCCATGCACATCACCTGCCCAGTGTTGGCTCCCTGCTCCCCATCACTGCCCATGCTGGGGAATTCAGACCAGCTTAGCCATTGCACAGCTGGACTTGACTATTTGCCATCTTCTGAGTTTTTGGCGTTTTAAAAAATTTCTGTTTGGATTGTATAAAAATACATGCTATATCCTCACAACTAAATTCTTTAACAATTAAGAGTACTCTCTACCTGTGATACGTAGCTCATAACCACTTAGCAAGCTGACAGGTTTTGTGTCAGTTTTTCATGACTTTTATTTTTTTTAATATAACTACCTGGAAATTTATATCAAGATTTTCAATATAAATTTCCTTCATAAATGTACTAACCCCTCCGAATTTCTCTGCTGATTGCTCACTGACAGAAGTGTTTTAGGATTTAACATGGCCCTTCTGCAGAAAACAATGATCAGTGGTGTAAGAAATACCAGTTTGCACCAGTTTCAGGGTCCATCACTCTCCTTTGCAGTGAAGCTAACCAAGAGCTAGATGCCCACATAGGAGAAGCTTGCAGGACCATCCTGCCTCAGGCTGACAAATGCTTTCCTTTCCCAGTTCTTTGGCACACAGCATATTCCTGGCAGCCTAAGTGTCTGAGTGACTCAGGCCAGAGTGACTGGATCAGAGAGAAAATGTCAATTTTTTCACACAAATAGGGAAAAGCTCCAAATTGGAGTGCAGTGGGTGCATCAGCCACCTGGGTGCCCAAGGCAGCGGAATGTGCCTTGCAAGGGACATCACCAGCCTCTCACTCCAGCCCTGCTTTTGCTCCCAGCTGCCTCTGGCCTGCAGTCGCATGACCTCAGCCTGTCAGGGAAGAGGCAGGCAGAGTGCATCAACTCCTCAGAGACCCAGGCACTGGGTGGTTTCTTTTTCCACTGCATTAGCCATCTCAGATGTGGCACAGATGGGGAATCTGCAGCCTGCGCATCCACACTGGCTCTTGGGGTCCCCAGAGTGTCTGACAGATGGGACAAAACCCTGGAGGGGTGTCCTGGTTTAAAGGGACAGTATCGCAAGAAAAAGGAAAAGGCGAGAGCTTTTTTCTTTCAATAAATGGATAGTGAAAATCCCCTCCCTCCCAGTTTACTATAATTTGGAAATTCAGGAACTCTAAGGTAAAAAAGGTATGGGTTTTTTGGAATAACAGTTCTTTACTGATAGATCAACAAGATAAACAAAAACAGCATCAGTTATGAGGAGAACAAACAGTGACAGAACAGAACGAAAGCTCAGTGTCAGTCCCTTTCTCCAG
>PYHW01010435.1:1024828-1041824 GCA_013186435.1 Turdus rufiventris
GGAGGGCGGCTGCGATCTGCCGCGGCCGGCGATGGGAGATGGAGGGAGCCGGCGGTGCGGTAAGGGGCGGCGTGTGCCCGTGCGGGTGCGGGGGCTGCGCTCAGCCGGAGGCGCTTTTCCCCATTTACCTTTCCATTTTTTATTCCTCCTTTTTCCTTCCTTTCCTTTTACTTTTTTTTTCTAGTTTCTTTTTGTTACCTTTTTTTCCTTCTTCTCTTATCCCTTTTCCTCTTTCATTTTATTGTTTTCCTTTAACCATCTTAATTTCTTTTTCATTTTTTTTTTTAATATCTTTAAATCGTTTTCACAGTGCCCTAGGGGAAAAAGTTCAGAGCCCACTTCTGTGCCCGTAACTGCTAGATCCCGAGAGACACCAGCTGCAGCAAGGGAAGCTGCTCTCAGAGCTGGGACCCCGAGCCTGCATATCGTGCAGTTCGTTTTGATTGTGTCTCCAAGTAACTTGCCTGTGTAACACATCAACACTGTTGCTGCACTGACAGTCTCTCTTAACCTAGCCAAATTCTTGAATTTTTAAACAAGCAATTGAAACAAGACATTGTCAGACAAGTCAGCGTTTGGCTGAGTAGTAGCATTGCACTTTCAGGGCAAGAGTGGGGTTGAGATGATTTCACCAAAAGTGTAAAACCATAGAATATTAAACTACACAAGCATGCTCCTGTGAAATTGATGTGTTATCTTCATCCTTGCTCCCGAGAGTTGGAGCTGCGCTTCTCAATAGGAACATAAACATACACTTGTAATGAGTTTGAACTTCACACAAACCAACTGAAGTTTCTATCTCCTGCATAGGTGAGTATTTCCGTGCTATAAACATCAATTACCTGGCTCCTAAAGGGTCCAGTTAGTATATCATCAGGCAAAGCCACATGTATATGTAATTGAAATTATTTGGGTGTGTAATTAGCAACTGCAAGTACTATTAGTTTTGTAGCTTCGGTTACACTTAAATTTTGTCTGTGCATAGGGCTATTAACACAGAAAGTCAAATGCAGTATTTGTAATGAAACTGGAGGTTGCACACCCAGTGTTTGAAGCAATTGTAATAGACTGCTGAGAGTCATCCAAGCCTTTCTGGTTTAGCTAGTAGAAAGAAGCCTCTTTCTACTCCAAATTCTTTTTCATCAGTCATATCCTTAGTTAATGTGTTCCAGCAGATGTTACCAGTTTAATGCTCTCCGAATCTGTCCTAGCCCTGTTGATTTACACAGAGAGTTGGTTTTGGGGCATGCTTTTGATGGGAGAGAGGTGAGGTTAACCATGTAGGAGAGACCCTGTGCAAATAATACCATTGAATTAGAGCCTTGGTTCATTGAGGAGTTTAAGAGCATCCTTTGTGGTGTTGTTAAAAAAATCCAAGAAAGTTACATGCTGCTGTTTTCAAAATTTCAAACAAGTTTTGAAACGAAAACTAGAACTTTTAATCCACACAGAAAATTGTTGCCCACCTGGCCTGTGTGAAGGTGGTTGTCCTGTGCTATTTGTGCTTAAGTGGATTGTTTGATTTACTATTTCAAATTTTCAGTTTGAAAACCAAAGTGAGGAGGAAAAGAGCAGTGAGGATCTTAATGAACGTGCTAGTGGCTTTTTTTTTCAGCAAAGCTTCTTTACTGCTTAACAGTAAAGAAAGCTGAACAGCTTATTTATTGTTGTCAAGGTGCATAGATGAAAAATATGGATGTTGTTTAGAGTACTTTCCCTCCCTGCCTCCACACCAACACAAGTCCTTTATATGCTTACCAATTGCACCGGGAAAGTCTGGCAATTGATTTTTCAGCTTTGATATAAGAGATGGTTTGGGGTTTGATTCCTGTGGGCTGAAGAGGCAGGCTCTCTGCGGGAGTGCCATGGAGCATCTCTGCAGGCACTTGTCTCCATGTGTGTGTTCTGACACAAGTGCTGGAAGATTCAGCGTTTAGGCAGCGCAAGTTGTGCACCACACAAGGCCGCCAGTGCTAAGTAAGGGTGCTTGGGCTATGGCTGATAAACTGTCTGTGTATGCTCAGTAGCTGATTGCTTGAAACCATCCCTGCTTCATGGAGACAGGCTGGCAGAGTTGAGGGCTGGAGTGATTTTTCTCAGGCATGTGCTTCTCTGACACTTGTGTTTCTCTTTGGAGAACCTCTGTTGGCTTGCAAGGGTCTTGAGAGAGAGCAAGAGGGTGGGATGCTGCTGGGTGCTGATTTAAAGGTAATTTAGAGGCACAATGGTAATTAAAAGTTAAAGGTAATTGAGCAGAATGTAGTGGCCTAGTGAAGGGAGCCCAAGAAAGAGGGAGGGAGGGGGTAGTGTCTGCAGAGTAAGATTAGGAGAGTGGGTCCCCAGGGTACTGAGGAACCATCTGCCAAGCTGCTGTTCTTCAGCGGACTGGACAAACCTGTGATCTGCTTTCAAAACTCAAAGATTGGGCTGTCAAAGTATGCTACTCCAGATCAGCTCTGTGTGGGGAGTGCTGAGGATCCCCAGGGTGCATCAGCTGTTAGTGTTGTTTGGTGTGAGTCTTGCTGAGCTCACCTAGAAAAAGTGAGAGTAATGTTCCTGGGCTCAGCAGGGAATATGCCACCCACCGTTGTTGAAGGGACATTTGCTTGCAAATGGGCCCTGATGGAGAGCTGGCTTCTGGTGGAGCAGGGATTTCTCGATCTGCCTGTCCCACCCAGATCTGCTCTATGGCCTGGGTGCTTCGTTGCACCCTGGTGGATTTTAAAATTGTGTGTGGCTCCTTACCTCTGGAAATTTGGCTGAGAAGGAGGATGTCTGCTAGAGAACTTCTCTGGACAGTAACCATACAGCAAAGTGGGTCTGCAGATGAACAAATTTAGGTCTTGCACAATTTTTGTGCTAAACTGAATATCTTTCTAAATGGATTGATGCCCTCCAAACCCCATCATCACAGAGACTATTTCCAGTCATTATTTTCCTGTTTGTAGTGATGTGAAATTGAGGGGACAGGGTGTGTGTGTGTTAGAAATTATTTTCTTCTGCTAGATGAAAAAGCTGTTTTGAGACTAGCTTTAAGTGTCTGCCTGTTGCTTTCATTCTGGGTGTAAGTTCCATTCCTCTCAGTAATGGCACTGTTTGAAGTATTCCTTCTGCAGAATATTTCCAGATACTTTCTCTGAGTGCAGTTCTTCCTTGCTCTGAGATGTTTCTTGCTGTTTTGCCAGCTTCTGTTGGAGACCACAGACTCCTGTGATGCTAATACATCCAAACATTTATTCTCTGCATTACAGAGATGAGCAAGGCAGGTTGTGGATGGTGCTTAAAGCAGGGTGGGGTGAGAGCTAGCCCTCTGGGTGCGGGCTTGTTTGCTACAGGGTTGAATCAGGAGTCAGAGTAGCTCGGGTATTATCTAGCCCTTGAAGCCTGAATGGCTCCTGAATTGTCTGTACTTCCTGGATGCTGTAAGTAAAAAAACCTGTTTGGGCACTGAATCACTCTGTCCGTCAAGGATCGAGCTGTCCATCAGAGTGTGAGCACAGCATTTCCATCTCCACTGAGTATTTCAGCCACCACTGATGGCTGTGGGAAGTGTGCGGTGTCTGCTGTGGCTCCCTTGCTAACGAAAAGATTTTCTGTGCTGCAACTGCTGGGCTAAGCCAAAGGAAACCAGGCTGAACCTGGCTTCTGAGGATGGCCTGCCAGGGCAGAAACACACTGGCCACTACCACACTTGCCAAGAACATCACATCATAGCCACAGCAACATTTTGCTGCCTGGTGAAAGGACTGTCTTGCACAGGACCAGGAGTCGGTGATGATCATGATGGGTCCCTTCCAGCTCAGTTTATTTTATGATTCTAAGACTGAAAAGAGGCCCTTGTCTTGAAACTGCGATGCAGTAGTTTGGGAGCAGTAAGAAAACAACCTAAATGGCACAGATTACATAATACAAGCTTCGCTTTTTTGCAGAAGCAATGAATGAGGCTTGCTTTCTCTTCTTGGCATGAAATGGCGCAGTGGAAGAGATGGCTGAAAGTGTACTCATTATTTTTTTACAACAGTTTTCAAATGGGAAGTGTCATTTGAGTAATAACTGTATCTCCCAGGCTGAATGAATGCCAAGTCTGATGGCAAGATGCACTTAGGCCTGGGATGTGTCTGCATGTCAGTGCTAACAGAAGAATGCTTGCCAAGGAAGCCCTGTTCTCAAGAGGAAACAAATTATAGTACCAGTAAGTTCTGTTTGTTGTTAGCTGTCTTGTCTGTAGACTTGCTGTGACTTAATGAGGAAAAAAGAAGAGGTATTAACTTCCTCACCAGTGGGACATGAGTGCCAGCTGGCCTGTGTTGTGCTGCTTGTGGGGGATGTAACAGCTCTGATGTCTTCTGCCTTCCTGCCACAGCTGAAACTGCCTTTTGGCTCCTGACTACAGTTGTTAGGGTGCACTTTCTTAGCAAGCAAATGGTCTTGCAACAATATTTTCAGTCCCCCGTGCAAGAGAAATTTGTTGATGTGTATTCTCACTTCTGCCTCAACTGTGCCAAAGATAAGATGGTTCAGATCAAACTTCATTCAAATTTCTGTTCCAAAAAACTTCTGTTTGGTCTAGGTAAGGGTCAGGAAAAAACTGATGAGGTGAAAGCTGTAAAATTAATTTAAATATATGATATGAAATAATCATGCAGAATTATTAAGCTATGTCTAAGTCAGCAGGAGATACATACCCCTTTTGGCATACTCTGTTGCTGTGTTGTAATTCTACAGTTTGCACTTGGCACAGAGAAAATGCAGGTTTTTACTCTTTTGCAGATGTAAATTCTTCCAGTGTAAAATGGTCTGCTGGTTGGGTGTGGGGTGTTCTTTTGTTTGTTGGTTTGTTTTTTGTGTTTTCTTAACCATTCACTGAAATTGAATATTTTAATCACTTGGGGACGCTATCTTAAACTATGTTTATAATACTGCTTTGAGAAATGAAGATGAGCTCTCCCAATACCCTGTCCTTCCATCCATAAAAGCAGAGTATATGTAGTGGGACATAAAGAATGTACAGCACATGGCAAAGGATGCTGTCTGTAAATTTTCAAGGGACAGCACATGTTGACTAGGGTTTTGGAAAGAGTTTAATTGCTTAAAGATACTGAACTAACTTCTGGTAGGCTCATGAGGCATTTAGGTATATTCAAATTTTAGCTTGCATGGAGTCGAAATCCTTGTGGAGCAGACCTGTAGCCTGTCTAAACATTGTTCTGCCATCTGAGATGCCTAAAGAAAATGGAAGCATACTACCTGCAGAAGAGAAGCAGTCTGTCAGTTTGCTAAATATACTGGAACAGATTGAACAAAAACAGTAAATGCAAGATGTCTACTACATGCATGACTGAATTCTCTGGATTAAAGATGCCATCATTTTACAGTTTTTCTTAAATCATACCCGCACCCCAATGCTCTTTGACATAACGCACGAAAAATACTTGCACTGTGGCTTTATCAAAGTTTTGGGTGTTTTTCATTATCTTTATGTGTTATGTCTAAGAACATGGTGGTTCAGGCAGTGAGCTAAAGCCTTCTTCTCAGCGGGCTTCTTTTGATTCTTGCACATAGAAATAATGCATAGATACCCAGAGGTCCATTCAGCACACATCAAAAATCACTGACTTGGCAAATACTAAATGATGAGTGACCTTTAATAGTAAAGTGTAATCATACAGCCTTTGAATTAATATGCTGTTCACAAGCCATGCAGTTACAGCTCAGACAGCGTCAGCCTTTGCATAATAAAAGCATTTAATTCTGTGTAACAGCTGACTGCTTCCTAACAACTTCAAGCAAACAACAAAGCAAATGTTTTTTTAAGGGGAGAAAAACTCAAGCACAGGTCTAAAACAAGGGGACCAGACTGGAAACAAATTTTACCTGCTTGGTACTGCTGCTAAGGTGTTAATTTGAGTTTTTTTCACCGTTCCCAGGTTTTTTTTTCTCAGCAGCAAATCTTTTGCTTTCATTTCTGAACTGTCTCTTTAGACACTGAACTTCTGTGAAATCTGCCTTTGCACACGGAGAGCAGCTTTGATAGTATCTGCACCCTTTCAGTTTTGCTCTCTCCAGTCTGACTGCTTCCTGTGAGACTGCTCATAGCAAACAAATCATGTAGTGCTGGGAATAATGTCATAGGAAGCGTGCAGTGCTTTTGGTGAATCCCTGGGGTAAGCTGTGGAGTGTGTTGTGGAGAGAACTCGAGAGGAGCTGGGTGGTACCAAGCCAGAGGTGTGTCCAGTCCATGGCAGTACTGAAACCTGGTGAGCAGGTAGGTAATAGAGTCTCACTGCGCTGGTTTGGATTCAAGGCTGCTTTAGCTCAGGAGCATGTATGTGGTCATGGAAGTTATCAGATGCTCAGGAACAGTTCAGCTTAGAGATTCCTGTGATTTCTATATTGTTAGGGATTTGTATCCCTTGGACTTGTTCACCCTCCTCAGGTACCTCAGTATTTTGGTTTCTGTGACATTGCTTTCCAAGGAAGTTGGTGGTTTTGACTATAAACTGTACGAAAAACCATGTCCTCTTTGGTGTGGTGCTGACTCCCAATACTTTCTTTTGTTGTCTTATGGTTGTTGTATTAAAAAAAAAAAAAGTGCTGAATTACTGATTGTTCTTTGCTTTTTTCAGACACCTTATCGCTGCAAGCACCTCTGCCACATCTCTCAGTTGCCTCGTAGCTGAAGAGTCTTACATGACCCTCTCTAAAATCCCAACTTCTCTGCTGAAAGACAGCTATAGGAGTACTCTCACACAAGCCTGTTCTTTCTTCCCCACCTTCTGGCTTTCTGTACATCTCCCTGCAACTCCTGGTAGTTAGGAATTAGTTTAAAACCCTAGCTGAGATTTCTTCTCTTTCAAAACCTTGGGTAGCATTAAGTTTTAGCAGCTCCAGCTGACATTAAGCCATGCAAAGCTCCTGTTCTTCTGAATTTTAATCTGTTTTACTAATGCTTTTATTCAAGAATTGCAAACGTGTATTAGTGTGGGGAGGTATGAGAAAAACACAAGTATGGTGTATGAGGTCACATGGAATTAGACACTATGACCCTTGCTAGTGGTCTTACTGTGAGCACCCACACTCTTCCTGTGATGTGGGTGCACTAGGTTTCACCAGTTAGCAAGTTTATTTTAATGCCAGCTTTCTGCATTTATCCTGTTACTTAGGAAAGTGATTTAAAACAAGCTCAACAGGCATAGTCTTTTCAGAACAATTGATATGACCTGTCAAAAGCAGTGAAGCTTGCTGAACTGTTGGCCATGCAGGGATGATGTGACAGCAGAGGCAGAGCTCTCAGTTCAGGATTCTGCAAAGACTTGTCCATGACATTGCAAACTTGCTGGAGAATGTTTTAAAATCTGTGGGAACCGTCTGTCTATCATTCTTGCTGAGAGCATAAACTCACTGTATCAGAGTATTTGATAGGCTGCTGACAGGCAATTGAGTTTTTTGCTGCTAGAGATATTGTTGAAGCAAAGAGAATGGAACAAGCACAGTCTGGGATTAGAAGTGGTCCAAGTGTGGCTGTGAAGTTCTCCATACTGCACTGTGATTTACAGGCATTTTTCAAGGCTTTTTTCTGCTGTCTTGAAACACTGCAGCATTTTCCCAGTAGCATAAATGAAAACTCCGAAAGGCACTGCCAGTGCAGGATTGTTGCCTGCAGTCAGGGAGCTGACATCCACCGGTGGTATGGCTGAGAGGGAAGGCAGGGAGCTCTGCGAAACAGAGCTGTGCAGATGCGGAAGCATGTAAAACTGAGCTTCCTCTTGGTATGGCTGAGCAGTGCAGACTTGCTGAGGACACTTTCACCTCTATGTCCCAGCTAACAGTTCTTCATGAATGGTCCTTAGGTCTCTCCTGCTAATGTTTCCCTTTAGCATGAGTGGTCTCTTGCTGTCCGGAAGTTTGGTTGACTCTTGCTCCCTGAAGGTTAGTGCTTGAGCACCCATCCTGTTCTGCTTTTTCTCAAGCACTCTTTTCCCAGGTCTCCTCCAAGGAATAAGCCTGTCTTAACAGCATCTGTCCCCTCAAGAAGTCTGAAAAATTCCAGACTGGAATTTTCCATTTAATTATCTGCTCCTTTGAATACTTCCTCCTTATTAGACATTTTCAAGGAAAATGTATGACCTTAAGTGTGAATGCTTCAGGAGGCATGGGTTCACAGTGATTCTTTGTGCTCAGACTGACCAATTCCTTGTTATCCCTATCACTGAGACAGAGCCCAGCTCTCCTGTAAATGGTAGTGAGATAGCAAGAGTTTGATATTCATCATCTAAAGCTGTCTGACATGTAGCTATATGTCGTGGTTTGAGACAAGTTAGGAGGAAATGTTCACCCCAAGACAGGATGAAAGGAAAAAAAGGCCCCAAGACAAAACCAGTTAGTCCCAAAAAAAGGTCACAATCAGAACCTCAGAGAAAGTCAAAAGAGGATGCTTGGGTGCTTTTCTTCCGTGGAGAAAGGAGAAGCATTTTCTTCAGCTTTTTGTGACTCACTGTACCTGTCTAAAAACCCAGTGGGATTTTTGGAGGGTGGTTTGAGGGGAGCTTGAGAGTTGAAATGAAATTCATCCAGAGAGAGAATCTGCTTCAGGAAAGGCAGCACCCAGCTCTTATCAGGAGCTGAAGACACCTCTCAAGGGTGAATTGTGAGAACAGTTTCTTCTTGCAGATACTGACCTGCTGCTCCATTTGCACATCCAGACAGCAGAGCAGAGGCAGTCTTTGTGCTTTGTGCTGGGCTGACTTATCTGTCCTTGGCAGCTCCTGCTGGAGTAGCAAGAATCCTGTGGTCTTAGCATCCTGCTGCTGTTCAGTTCAGTGTTGAGACACGGATTCAGCAGCTTCATTCCTGTGCTGGCATGAAACCACCATGAGCACCACAGGCTTATCCTAAAGAATCTCTCTGCTCCCTAAGCATGAAACAGAAGGCCGTCAAGGTGGGACCTCTGTTGACCCATACCAATGCCTTGTGTGATGTCAGTAGGAACTAGTGCAGTGTATTGGCAGGAGGTCTGAAGGGTGAGGACTGCCAAGTGCAAATTAATGCAGCCTCATAAATATTATCTAAAATTCACTGAGAGGCAAATGTAGCCTTCTAACTCCTGACCAAGAGCTATGACCTAGATAAGTAGGCTTGATCAAACGTGTTCAAACAGGCAGAAGGCACTGCAAGAGTGATGCACAAATGGGTAGGAGCTTGCTGCCTCTCTGCCCAGAGCATCACTGGACTGAAAAATAATATGTATATGGCTCATGAGAAATGTATGTACAGCTGGGCTGATTTAAGGGGATTGGTGCTCTAAGCGTCACCCTCTGCAGCAGTGACAAAGATGAGATGCATCAAAGGTGGTGGTTAAAGCCCTCTAAGGGAAGCAATTATGAAATGAGCTGACCTGGATGCAGATTTCTTTGCCCTTGAGCTGAGAGAGAAGGCTTAAACAGGAGTTTTAGATCCCTTTCAATCTTCCTCATATTTAATCTTTGGTAATGCAGCTTGAAAGCACCATCAATGTTCGTCCAGCCCATTTCTGGGCTCCTGGTTTCAGGGCATTTTTGACTTCTGCAAGGCTTGGGTGAGTGGTAGATTGAAAGAAGGAAATGAGAGCCTCTTGATGTCCCTTGATTTGGACAGTGGTAAAGCAATAGTCTTAAAAACTAGCTCTGACCTAAGAGCATCCACATTCTTTCCTGCTCTTGCATTCTTTTTTAATATTTCTTATTTGGATGAAATATGATAAACTTATCCTTAAGCCTGGATCTGGACTTTCTTTATACATCCTTTTAGTGCTCTGACAACCTAAATACATGTTAAATACAGCTGTTCCCCTACACAAGCCAGTATCTGTAATTCTCATCAGCAGTGTTGAGCACTTCTGAAAATCAAGTTACCCTTTTCAGATGCAAAGATTAAGATTTTGCAGCCTCTGTTTTAGGCCTCTAACTCTGAAAAATGATGTCCTATACACAGAACCCCCATTAATTAGACAGTTTACTCGTGCCTGTTACTGGATTATGCAAAGGGTGCTGTGAGATAGAGTTTTTTTCTTTGCTTTACAATAAGGTACAGGCAAATAGAGATTTCTGGAACATGTGTTTGCTGGCAGGGATGCTCAGTACAGCAGATGTCTGTGAAATCTCAAAGAGCAAGGGTGAGGGATGAAGAAGCTGTGTCCCAGAGAGGTGTAGATCAGAAATTCCTTACTGCTTGGGACTGGACTGTTCTGTTCATTTTATTTTCCATTTCATTTATCTGTCACTGTGATTTGGCACCAGCTAGTTGTTAGCCATCCCATCCCTTCACATCCATCTGAGCAGGCTGAATTTTTGTCTGGCTCTGTAAGCTACTCCTGTCTAAACTGTTGCAGACAAAGAACCTTCTCCTGTGTGCTCTGGCTCCAGCTTTTCCTTTTCTAGCCCTTCCTACCTCTCTGCCAGTGAATGAATGCAGCCCTGTAAAGGCAGGACAGACATGGGGATTTCTTCCAAGCTCATTTTGTCACGCTCGTGATAGTCATCTTTGTGCTAGAAAGTCCTTTATCAGTTCCATCATGTATTTACCAAAGGATTGGGTAGGCTGCTGTTACCACTTGCATCAATGTACCAGAAGCCCTAGTGCTGAGTAGCTGGACTAGTGAATGGTAAATAAATTAGTCCAAGAGCCCAGTGTAAGATCTGCTGTTGACTTAGGCAGAGTGGTGTTAGACTAAATCTTGCAGAACTGGCACAGTGCAGAAAGGTAAGAGAAGAAATGGGTGTAAAAGGCCAGGAGAATCTGGAGCAAAACTGTTCTAGGGCATGGGACAAGATAGCTATTTGTCAGTATCCTCTTGGAAGAAAATGTAATTGTTGGACAGATGCCCTAGGAGGAATATATGGATTTGTAATTCTATCCATCTCTGATTAATAGCCATGACTATGTGTTTCTGTAAATTATGTGTCCCTGGTACTTTGAATTTCTGTTTGTATCTGATGCTTATCCTGAGGTATTTGATAGAAATGCATAAAAGTTATTGTTGTCCTGGGGAACAAAATGTTCCACTTAGCTTTGTTTTTTAAAAAGTGTTTTTGTAAGCTGATGCTTTCACCAATGTAAACCATGCCATGGCTTGCTCTGTTGTAACAATTGACTACCTTATATGAATATAAAGTTTACTGAAGAATTTATAGAGTTAATGATTTAGTTTATCTGTCACTTCAAGCAGAAGAATTATGGGCTCCATCTTTCCCAGCTGGGAAGAAACTTAGTGCTAACTCTCTAGATAGTTTTTGCACAACAATTTATTTCTGGTGTGTGTTTTATCTTAGAGATTTGTTTTGTCCCTACCTGTTCAGAAAGGTATTTTGATCTTAGCCCTGTAGCCTTTCTCTCTTCTGAGGAACTGGACCTTTACTCTATCAAAGTGTTTCTTACAAGAAGGGAGCAGTGGGAAGGTGCTGGTGGTACCAGGCCTGGGTAGAACAGGTTGCTCAATCCATCTGTCCATCCATCCATCCTTCCAGGTGTTCCCCTGCTCCCTGGGCTCACCACCCTGTGTCCCCTCCCTGCCTTCTGGCCAGATAAGCAGGTATGACTTGTATGGCATGGTTGTAAAACCAAGTTGGGTCTTGTCCTGACATAGACAGTGGTGGTCATGCATGAGCTGCCCAACAGGGACCATTGCACAGTACTCCTACATCTTTGCATACCTTATCCTTCTTCCTTTTTTAATCATCCTTGTTGTAGTCCTTGCTCCTCACTTTCTACCCCACTCTCTTTTCAAAGGAACAGCCTGCCCCATTTGTGGTTTTCCCATGTGTCCCAGTTTTACTCAAATTTGCTATTTCTGATACTATTCCCTTGATATTTTTAACCCTAACTGGTACTACTGAGATAGCTGGCCAGTGCTGCTGGCCTTGCAATGGATAAGCTGGCTGAAGAGTAAGTAAAGAGTGGTTGGGTGCTCTAAGATCTCTGTTAGATCTTTGTTCTTAATACTGAAATTTTTGGGTTCAATGACAGAGAGGTGAGCTCTTCGAAAGTGCTCTGAGTTGGTCCATGTCTACTCTGGATGATCTTGGTGGTGACAGAGTGAAATTACTACTTTAAAAATGCTGCCTGAAGGGATTTCATGTTCCTTCTGCTATTTTTTTCACTAAAAGGTAGATAAGCTTTGTTTATTTTGACTCTAGGCGGAAGCACTTGTGCGGGATAATGACGTATCAGCTCATGCCCAGAATGTTGCCAAGGCCAAATATGAATTTTTATTTGGCTTGGAAGAAAAGAAGCCTTCAGGAATGCGTAAGTGCTATTTATTACTCCTGTGTGCCAAAAAAAAAAAAAAAAAAAATCTCTTAAGCCACTCAAAAAGTTTTGCTGAACCTGCTCCTTTAATGACCCTATGAGGGCTCACTCAGTGTGCTGTACTGCCCTTCACAAGTACCAGACCTTAGGATCCCACTGGTTTGGCCCCAGAAAATTACAGTGGATCCCTGTCTTATACCCCACCTTTCTTTCTGGCTCATGTGGGCCACCATGATGTGACAGCAGGGACTCGTGCTGGAGATGCATTGGTGGTGGGAGTCTCTGCACTTCTCTACAGTGGAGTTTAGCCATGAGTTCTGCAATTGCGCATGCTGAAACATGGCCATTTCTGCCTGGAGCTCCTTCCAGAAATGTGCTTTGTGGTCTTTCTACAGGTAGAGGTAGGTAAGATTTTAATTTAGATACTTGAGTGCTACCTGAACTGCTCTGCCCTCTGTAGTCAGTAATTCCAGAAGTCCAGGTGCAATATCTAATGTTATACTTAAGGATCAATCTTGTTCCTGTTGTCTTCTTGTAAATACAAGGCATTTTCTACCTTTTAAGAACCCAAGCTTAGAAGAAAATAAATGTAGTTATTGTAACTATTCTTCTTGCCTTGTCAAAATTATCAACAAGCCCTGCCCTCTTTGGAAAAGCATTTCCTCAGGCAGTTCTCTTTATGCTTTGATCGTTTCTAATTTCAAACTTTCTGGAATGTCACTTAATTAAAGAAGACTCTCTTCTTGCCAGAAAAGGGCAGCACTTTGTTCGGAAACAAACCGTGTAGGCTCCTCAACTTCAGCAAGAAAAGGAAAAAAAGAGAATAATAGTAATAATAGTAATAATAGTAATAATAATAAAAAGCAGAACTTGAGTTTCTTCCTGTATTTTATAAAGTTTGGTCATCCACTTGGGAAATCATGATTGCAAAGTGGAAAAAAATCCAAACTTCCAAAAAGAGAAAAAAAACCCTCAAAAAAATCTAAAACAAAAGGACCTAATGTAGGAATTTTAAAAACTCTTCCAAATTGCCACAAAATGTGTATCAGTTTATTACATGATGACCTCATTTCTTGCTTGGAAAGACACAGTATGAGAGCACTGTCAGCAGGCATTGGTACAAATCCAGAGACTGGTACTAAATAAAGTATGCTGTGTCTAATAAATCCAAGTGAATCTATTGTTATTATCAGCCAAAACAATTATCAAATATGATGGGTATTCTGAGCTAAGTACTGAGCTCTAAAATAAAGAGTGGCAAAGAGTAAGCCAGATATATGGACTTATGTGCCTAATTCTCTGTATTTTTCCTGTGCTTGTTTCTGGATCTCCTCCTGTTCCTTTATTAATGAGAAACTACAATTAGGGGCTAACAGCAAAATGGGAGTGATTTCAAGGGACCCTCACAGGCAGGTTTGTGAATATTTAACAGTGGTTAACATACAACATTGGTTAATTGTACCCAAAAACTGGGTGACATTTTACCTACCCAGACTGGCCTCATGCTGTCACAGACAAATGCACCCTCCTCCCCCTCCTTCTCTTCCAAGTTGTTTGACCACCCTGGATAAATGAGAGTGATTCTGCCCCGTTTAGTTTTTTTTTTTTCAAGCAAGCAGGTTTTAACTGCTTATTAACGGAGGTGAATGAGGACAGGGTGACTGAGAGGATAGTAGTACAGACTCAGGGCTTTTTTGCACCAAATCATGGGGTTTTTTGGATTTCATATATGCCAGATATGTCATGGCATATGCTTTTGGGTTAAGCAGCTATGCTGTTCTTCTCTTTGTTAGATGAAGAGGGGAGAAAACACTACCAAAAATCCAAATAAAAATGCTACTTTCTGAAATTTCCTTTAAAAGAAAGAAGACATGCTTTTTAGAGGTCAAAGTATGAAATATTTCAAGCAAATGAGTGACAGGGGCAGGGCCAGAAGAAATGTTGGTGTTTAAACTTGATCAAGAAAACAACTTGTCACTGTGGGCAGTTAGACTGAACTTTAATTTATCTAACCTAAAGCAGATGACTCGTGCCATGGTTGGGCTCAGAAACGGAACATAGCATGAGCTGCTGAACGGCTTAATTACTACTGCATTCTGGTTTATCCTTTCCCTTTAGCCATATTACTGTAGCCCTGCTGATGCTGCTGAGGATACACATGTCTTGACTGAGTACTAAAACCCTTGCATCAGACAAGCTAATTCACAAAGAAGGAACAGTAATTGGGGCAACTGTGGCAAACAGTTTACCCAGGTGGGAGATGGCAGCTTTTGTTAATAAGCTCCTGTGCTGATTTTTACCTTCCAGGCTGAAGCTGCCATCATTTTCAGATGAGAGGGGGAAGAATAAAAAGTTAGATGGCTTTGGAAGAGGTTTTTCAGCAATAATATTAAAATGCTAATAAAGCTGTCACATGTAAAACATTTTCTCTCCTTTGCTGTCCTTATTCTGGTTTTGTCTGGGATAATTGTGATCACTAATGCCCTGATGTGCTCTTGTCTTTAATGCATGGTGCCTCTTGTCTGGGTCCTCTCCTCGCTTGTCTGTTGCCCATCCTTCTGCCCTGGATGCATTACTCAAGAGTAGAAGCAGGTCCAAGCCCCCAGAACCCTCCTGTTGTGGAAGGGTTAAAGACCACACATCTCCCTGTAGACTCCTCCTACTGGGGGAGCTGGGAGCATGCAGCAGACTTGTCCACGTGGCCCTGCACAGCCTGGCCACCTTCCTTGGTGAAAGCCCAGCCTTCTGCCTTCCAGCAAAAGAAAATGTTTTTTAGAAACTGAATTTAGCTGGGTTGGACAAGACCTCTTCTCAGACTCACTGACATAAAAGGCTGCTTGTTGTATGTGGAAACATACATTCCTTCTCTGGAAACTGCTGTGGAAACAGTGATCTCTATTGAGCAGATTTTTCTTCAGGCTTGGCTGTGCTACAGGCCTGATTTTTATGACTTTGCCGTTACTACATTTAAATACCAAAATGAAAAAAAGTCACAGCTGCATGACTTAGTCCTAAAAGTGCTTCCTTGGGGAAGAAAGTGGGGGATACTACAAAATAATTCTTTAAATAAACATGAAGGCCAAATACCCCGTAATTCCTGTTCTATGAGAAAATAAACCCAAGACCAGTGTTTGGAAGAAAATAGCTTCTTAAGATTAATAAACAGTCTTTTCTCTGATGCTTCTGAGAGGAGAAAGCTTTCATCCCTCCTGTGTACTAGAGGTTTAATCTCATCCTTCACAAAAAGGCCCTGTACAAATACTGCCTGTGTTGCTATGCAAATCTGGTCTTTCCCAACAGCTGCTGGAAGAAGCTTGGTTTTGAATTGCTGGTGAAACAAATAGCTTTTTGGAAAGCCTGTCACTTGCTGTTTTGTGTTCACTGAGGTGTCATGAGGGAACTGAGCTCATTTAACATCTTGGTTCTGCCAAAAGAGATGGTCCCAGACACACGCTGCCACGGATCGTCTCATGCTAGTTCTTGTGCTCATCTGTTTGCTTAGCAAGCTCAAGCCAGCAAAAACTGTCTAACAAACACCCCCAAAATAATGCCAAAAGAACAATTCTGTAAAAAGGGCTTATTTTCTCCTGGCAGTGTTGCTGAATCACCTTTGCAAGGGGTCAAACAATGCCAGAGCTAACACGTGAAAGAAAATCAAACACATACTTTGACCCATGCAACATACCCGTTCCTGAACTGCAATCATACAAACTATTGCTTTTGCTTAGAATTTTTAGAACTTGTTTCAAGATCAGTGGAAGAACACAATGGCTGCTATTTTGTAAAAGTAAAGCCTTTTCAGGATTCTATGCTGCCGATGTAAACAGCTTTAAGAAAATTACCTCAGTATCTTTGTGTAAAATGAGTATCACTGACATACTAGGTTGTCCTTAATCTTCTGCCTCACTTGTTTGCTCTGGTATTTCAAGGCACTCATGCCTGGTCTGCTGCATCCTCCTCACTCTGCATGAAGTGGCACCTTCTTGATCCTCACTGCAGGAACTGCCCTTAGACCACAGGCACTGCTGACTGTAGTCTTGCCCAATGCTCCAACCCCATTGTTTTCCATTTTGAGGCACCTCCCTTTGCCATATTTTAATCTCTTGTTCTTTCCATTGCCAGGCAATCCTGAATGTCTGGGCTCTCTGGTCTGGTATCTTCCTCTGCAGCTCTGTTTTCCTTAAAAGGTGCAAAACTGCATTTTCTGAGGGTTGCAGGACTGATTTTCACATTAATTTTGCTTAATTACGGTGAAGGATTGGCACATCAGATGTCCTGCAGTGTTTGCCAGGAGTACACATAAGGCTGGAATACAGAATGGTCAGAGCGGTGGTACCCCTCTGTAAGGGTTATTAAATTAAAATTCCATCATCCTGTTGCATGTGTTGTGCATGCTTGAATTTATCAGCTTGTTCTTCTTGTTGTTGTTTCTAGTGTCCTGCATTTTCTGACATACAGAAGACCTCCAGGAATTTTTAAATCATTGTGTGTAATCAATAGTCTTCTCATAAATATCCCTGATGTTTGGCATTGCTGATTGGCAGTGATGCATAAAGAAGGTTAACTTTTTAAATTTCAGTCTCCAGAGGCACTGTTTTAGAAGGTACAGTAATTTCACGATTACACGCCGCACCATTTTGACTAAAATTTTGGTCTGAACCTGAAGTGCAGCTTATAATCAGGTGCGGCTTATATATGGACAAAGAATGAAAAG
>PYHW01010435.1:1044412-1072940 GCA_013186435.1 Turdus rufiventris
GGTGCCGCGGCCCCCTGGGCCCGCCTCCACCCGGCTGCCGCGGCACTGCTGGCTTCCCCCACGGCTCACGGCTCACACATCCGGGGTGGCAAATGTTGCAACTGTGTACTTCATATAAGGCGCACCGGACTATAAGGCGCACATCTGGGTTCGGGGAAAAATTCAAAAGGGTGCACCTTATAGTTGTGAAATTACTGTAATTTTAGCTTTCTCAAAGCAACTTTCCAAGGGTTTTGAGAGGATTCTTTAAAAATACAGTATTTAAAATATATAACATTAATTACAGGTGAATTTAGAGAAGCTGTAAAGTCTTTGTAGATGCTGAAAGTTTGAAAGCAGCTGTGAGTTGTCACTGCTTAAGAAGTTTGTTCTTCAGGTGAAGGCTTTTATGGAGCTTTTAAAGTAATTCTTGCTAATTACTATGTGTATCTACACTTAGAAAATCACCTGTTAGCTGCTTCCTTTATAAATCATAGCAGCAGGAATATGAGAAAATTTCAGATTATTTTTGGATCCGTTGTTTTAAACATAAGTCTTAAATCAAAACTTGGGATTCTCACAGCCATATCATTCCAGAGTGTGGACTTCAAAGAATAAAAGTGTGTTAAATATTCTAAGACCCCACTTGCACTTTTATGTCAGGATAAGAAATCCAGATACTCCCTTTGTATTCCCTCCTGTTCCTTCTCATTCTAACAGCTGTTCCACTCTGCCATTTTGCTTTCCAGGGTAATGACTCTTGGGACTGAGCTATCTCGCTGACCATCTGTGGCCCATACAGCAATTTGTAGTGGATAATCCCTCACGCTAAATCCTCTCAGTGCAATGCTGCATGTTAGTTTTGGACTTTGTCCTGTTTTGAGCTCACTGTAGGCCTTTGAGTGACTGTGGCAAGGTGCCATCCTTCTTGTAACCAGGGGAAAGGTACGGGGCTCTTTGGAGGACGTTTAATTCAGTGCAGTTGGGGTTATGCAAGTGGTCCCAAATCCTGTTTACCACTGGGAATTAGTTAAAATCTGTGGGGAAAAATATGCAACCAAGTCACAGCATTGCTTGTGTAAAGCTATCCATCAGTAATAGGGTTAGAACTTGTGCAGCTGTAAAAAAAATCCACACATTCTCTCAAAGAGGCACAAAGTGACCCATGTATTTTACATGCTTTCTAAATGATCATTGCTTTCTAAATGCGCAGGATTTACCTTCTTATCCTTGTGGCTTTTCTCACTCTGTCTGCCAACCCAATGAAAACTCAGCATCATCACACTACCAGACTCCAGCACTGGGACTTGGCTAGCAGAGAGATTTGTGACAGATCTACCTAGCGTGGGCATGGTTGTCCTGTGGCTGACTGATGTCTCATCTAGCACAGCTTCTGGTTGCCCAAAACCCCCAGAATTTAGGGGACTACACAAGAGCAGTGGTGAGCAGTACCTTATTGAGAATATCTTCCAGTGTTCAGCAAACTGTGGGCGTACGATTTTCTGAGCAACACACTGCTCCTGCATGCTTGCAGGGAGATTATTTTTTTCCCCTGAACAAATTAGTTTAATTTCTGGGTAACCCTGAGCCACTGTCTGTAACGCCACTGTCTGGCTGTTCAAGTATGGAGACTGCAAAGAGCATGCAGGCTGTGCATGCTGCTGGGCTCTGTGCCACACCTCCCAGTGACCACAGTAGGGAGTCCCTCTCATCTCTTTTTGGGTGAGGAATCTCAGCCAAGACAGTTAATCATTCTGCAAGGGCCCTGCCATACCTCTATTCTCCTCTACCTTTCCTGCATGTTTGTTAAGGCACAGAGGCATTTCACCAGGATTTATTTCTAGGCAGCTCTCACCAACCTCTTCCCTCAGTTTCCCTCTCACTTTTACTCAGCTTCCCCATTCCCACCAGCTTGTTGTTTTTACATAATGCTGTTGTAACTTTTGACGGGATGAAGACCTGTCTTCACTTCTCCTTTTTGGAACAGGCTAACTGCCCAAAAGCCTGGAGTGTCTACAAGCTGCAGAAAATCCTACCCCCAGTCTGGTGTGGATGTTTGCAGTCCAATTACAAAAACTGCATGTTTGCGTTATGTTAATCCCCTGGCTTTGGCTATGCTGGCCAGGCAGGACCTATCACAGCATGGAGAATGACATAATTTGGAAAAAGGGCTGCTGCACAAGGCTGCCAGAGGCTGTGCAACATCCCTCCCCTTTTACAGGGGATGGCCACTGCATCTCAGCAGGAGCAGGCTACTTTATCAATTTGAATAGTTTTAGTGACCATAGAAATTGTAACATGATGCAGTGCAAGACAAGGAAATATGTGTAACCCTCCTCTTTGGCAGGCTGCACTCGTGATATAATATAAATCCTGTGTTCATTAAACTCTATCACCTAGAGATTCGTTTCATCTTAATTCATACATTGTTTTTTACTTGCCCTAATCTGCCTTTTACAAATAGTGGCAAGAAGTACCAGGAAAGCGTAATTGATACGATGCTGCATGCAGGCTCACTCACGTGCTGCCTGTGATCAGCGCAAGGAGCTGCAGAGACATAAAATGTAGGATGACTGGGCTACTTAGTGAATGCTTCCAGCTCACTAGTGCTGAAATGCCATAAAGCATCCTGCATTCTGAAACCAGCACATGACTCTCAGCATCGCCATTCTGCCCAATTCTCCCTTTACGGACGCAGTTACAAAAACGGCAGCTAAGTACAGACGTATCCCTGGCATGCCGACAGGCAGCCTTGCTGAAGGAAATTTTTTTTCCCCCTGCAAGCTGCCAAGGTGGACTCCTTAGCTCCTGCGATAGACTGAATGAGACTGCAGTTCCCCCATCAGTTTCATAATACTCAGAAAGCATCCATTTACATCATTGTGTGCAGTGCAGGGCAGCAGCTGCCAGGAAATTTGAAACTATTTTGATTCCAGTTGACTAGAACAGCAGCAATTGAATTAGCTGGTATCGCTATAGATAAACTGATGATCTGTGCATTTTATTTCTTTGACCAATGGGTAACTGCTGGAGCTACAGTAATCTCTGTGAGTAAGGAGACTGTTCAAGCAAATATATCTAATTTCTCGAGCTATATGATATATATATGTATATACTGTATAGAGAGAGACACTCACACCATTCTTTTTTTAAAATGTACCTGTAAACAAAATGTCTGTCTATGCTTTTAACTTGTGTTTTGCTTCCTAGAATTTCCTTTTATTATGCTGTAGACAAGTTTGCTTGACATGGAATGGTTATTTACCTATGAAATATCATATCTATGCCTGATTTAAGTCATTAATTCTTTCAACGTCTAGTCATCAGAAAGGCTGCCAAATACTGTTAAGTTATATTTGCCCAGTCTCAATTTTCTAGTCACTCACCCCCTTTCTATTTTAGCTCTTTCCCTATCCATTTCTTTCTTTTTTTCCTTTCTTTTTATTTTTTTATTCATTTGTTGAAAAAAGCCACCTTCAATGCAAAGTAGAAATTTGTGTTACCTGAAAGTGTGTGTCCTTTGTTTGTTTGGTGATAGGTATTTTTTTTCCCTGCGCATCTTCAGTGCAGTCCTTAAATTTTGTTGTTGTCTTTCTAGCCTTGTTTGTAATGCAGTCATATTGGGGGATGGGGTTGGACAGGATATGCCAGTAGCTGCAGCAAGACATGATGCTGTGGTGGTGGATGGGAATAAGGGAGGAGTTTCTCTTAAAGAGCTCAAGCTCCCCTAAGCTCTCATACCTGAAATAGCTCTCTGAGGAAAGGGAAAGGCTTTGCAGTTTTGGGAGAGAGGGGTGGATTGGTCATGGTTTACCTCACGAAATAGAGACCTTGGCAGTCATGTGCATGGTGGTACCTAACATAATGGCAACAGAGCACTGCTTTGATATCATATATGAATTTTTTTTGCAATCAGACAGAGAATTAGGCAATATTGCTGCATGAAGGCAAGAATCCCACTGACTTGGGCTTGTATACAGCAACAGTGGCAGCAGCAGGAGCAGTCCGTCCAGAAGAGGGCTGCTGAGATCTCACTTTAGGAAAGGCCTTGCCTCTCTACTGTGATAGCATTACTCTCTTGCCCAGATGAAGCACAGCTTGCAGGCTTGGCAGAGAGGAGTGTGTGTAAGCTCTCTCCGTCCTCTTGGACATCTCTCTGTGCCCACCTGTGTGGGTGGGTGCTCTGTGTGGGTACCTCTTCTGGAATCTGGGTTTGCCAGAGTATGAAGTTCAGGAGGAGAAGTAAATCAGAAACTTGCTCAGGATTTCTTTCCATCAGCAGTGGCTGTCAGTGGCAGATGGGGAGGCACAGCAGAGCATTTAGCATTCACCATGAGAAATAAGGCCCCCTCTGTTTCCCTCCTGTTGGTTCAGAAGCTAAGATAGCAATTAGCAGAGACGAGCCTGGCCCCTTGGCAGGATCTGTGTGTGGTGCCTTGTTAGGGCTTGGCCTCCAGAATACATTGGCTACCTCCCAACCCCACAGGAGGCCGGGGCTGATGCTTTGGGCTTCCTTCCAATGAGGCGGGATGTGTGGGTTGGAGTGAGGCACAGGGGATTCCGGCTCTTGATGCACCATATGTATTGCCTTTCTTCACACAGTACAGCCAGAGAGTGTGGCTGGGCAGAGGCCTGGCCAAGCATTGTCCCACAGTTCTGAGGGCATGCACTGAGCATTGCTGTGGGTGATGTGTCCACCAAGAAGGGTTTATGTTAGCATCTAACAGGCTCCCTGTCAGTTCTCTCCTAAGAAATCCCACCTCTAAGACTGTGCTGAGAGAGCAGCAAGCACTAGCCTTCTGCATTAAAGAAGACCAGGGTTACAGAATGAGAAGGCAGCTTGGGGTTGCTTGCTTGGGGTTATTCTGGTGCAAGTGTAGGGAGGTTGTAACCACAGACCATCACTGTCATATGTGAGTCTGTCCTGGTGGAAGTGTCCCACAGTGCCTGTGCCATGAAAAGTGTAGCCTTGATTGAGATGCATACAAGCACTGTGTGGCTGAGTTGTGTGCAAAGGGGACTGTTTGTCTGCTGCTTCAGACACTTAGGAAAAGCACTGTGGGTTCACCCACACCTGTGTATTGGAAGCCTTGCCATGAAGATGGGCTGGTGATGCAATTGTGGACAGGGTCTATGTGTTTGTTACAGCTCCCTGGGACCTTGCAGCAGAGAAGAGGTCCCTGCTTTGTCCAGTCACTGTCCTGAGCAGCAACCAACCCATCTGGATGAAGCTGAATTTTTATTATATACTGATTAAGTCAGTGGCATGGAGACTTTTGGATTCTGAGGCTTGGCAGGGTCTAAGACTGTCACTTTGATCCTATACCATGCCCGGTGTGTGGTATTTACCCTGTGGCCATATAGACTGGGATATACTGGCAGGTGTGAACTTCTGCTTACTTTAACAAGCCACTGGCACATAGGCAGCCATATTAATGTAGTTCTGAACTTGCATTAGATTATCCTCTCTTTCACCTTGAACTCAGCCTATCATTAACCTCAGCTGCATGGCTTCTGCCTCAGACACAGACCATGCCTGCTTGGAGCAGAGGTGGGAATCAGTTCGCAATGCAGCACCTAGATACACTTTGGGACCATTCAAATGCAAGTTGGTGTCTGGTTTTAGAGCTGTAACTCCTGATGCTTTTCAGAGTAGGTGTTTTGGTCTAGCCACCTCTGCAGTTTGATTTAAAAGACTTTCATACTCCAGGCCGAGGGACAAATGCAGCTGTTGATAGTTGCGTTTTTTGTTGTTGTTTTTTTTTGGTTTTTTTCCCTCCCAGAAACTCAGTTGCTCCTTGGGCTGTGATATAAGATGGCAAATTATCTGTCATTATGTGATCCCTGAGGTCCCTCTGGACAGATGGTTCTCTGTTACCTCACAACAATGGGAACCACTGGGTGCTTGGTGCTTGGAAAATGGGACCACCCACTTTTGCTCCTGCTTTGTTTACATCAGTTGGAAAAGCAGCACAAGGAAGGGAGGGATAGCAAGGTTTTTTTGCAGCAGTATATTTGCTGCAGTAGAAAATGTGAATTACTTGGTATGCATCTATCACTGCAACATGACCTTCAGCTACCTGAGTTGTTAAAGGAAGAGGGTAGTGCTGGCAGAAAGTTGAATTGCTCAATAATTGCTTTGTAATTTAGCTAATTAGTTTCATCAAGGCTGTAGAACATACAGATTGTGGCTGATGCCTTCCCAGTGCTTCATCTTCACAATTGCAAATTACCTAAAAACATAAAACCATCATGTGTAGTGTCTTTTTAAAGTAAAACCATCACGTGTGGTGCATGCTGTGGATGGACATCTGAATCCCTTAGGCCTTCTTAGGCCTATGCGCCTGGCCTGCAGCCTCAGACTGTTCGTGTGCTACTGGGACCTTTTCTGAAGTGTAGCAGACATTTCTAGCATTCCTTCCTCTCCAGTGCACACTCCCAAAGTAGGGCTGCCCAAAATTTCCTAGATGAAAGGACCATCTCTGGGTAACTGGAGTGTGAGAGCGTGCAGAGTGAGTTAAACTGAACAGTATTTCCCCTGCAGGGGAAAACTTCGTTAACTCTGTTAGTGGGCTGGGAGAGCAAATCAGGCTTTCTGCTTTGTGCATGTAGTAGATAAACCCAGGGTCTCTTTCCTTTTTCCTTGCAGGTAGTGGCCGGGGAAGCAGCAGTTTGCCTCCTCACACCATCATCAATGAATTTCCGGAGTACGGCACTGTAGAGTCAAGCAGACAGGCAGCAGTGGCTCCACCGATGTGCCAGGCTGAGCCTGTAACAAACAGTCCAGAAAGACAGGACAGCCACCACCTTGTCAGGCCTGTGCCTCAGTGTGCAGCTCCTGCAGATAATCCAAGGCCTGATGCAGGGGCATCGCAGCTTCACACCGCAGAAGAAGGTTTGCAACCTGCAGGTAAACTGCCAGAGATTATGAAAATTTCTCGATGGCTAGAAGCAACAAAGGTGCAAGAAAGACCAAATACTTCTCTCCATTCAGAGACGCAAATGGAAAAAAAGAGTCTTTCTGGCAGCCAAAATGTGCAGGCAGCCAGAGATCCAGTTCCGTCAGGCCAAGAAAAGCTCTCAGACATGCATCTTCCATCTGAACAAACAGCTGAGGAAAACAAGCATTTGATCATGGAGAAGGATCTAGCTTCAATATGGGCTGAAGAAAAGCAGTCCAAATCCTCACAAGTTATAAGTAATAAAGCAGAGGAGGTCCACACTGCTCAGGAACCAAGCTGTCACAAACCATCTGTGACAAACCTGGAAGCAGTCAGCAGAGTGGAGAGGGGGACACATTCTGAGAGGTTTTCAGAGTACAGTCAAGGCAAAATGCAAACAGGTCCTGAGAGAAGGCTTGCTAAAGAGGCAGCTGTGAGTAAACATGTAGAATTCCAAGGTGTGGAGATCTTATGGCTGCAAAAAGTTGAGGAGCAGAAAAGAAAGAAACAATCCCTGCTGGACTCTGTGTCTGTGGAGAAGGCATTCCCCAAAACATCCAGCCACCCTGTGTCACCAATGGTCTCCCCAGCCTTGGTTTCTTTGCCAGACAGTGCGTGGAGTGAGGTCTGTGAAGACCCAAGGCTGGGACCCGCTGCCTCTGGAATCACTCCTTTAGCACTGCTCAATGAAAGCGGAAAGGATGAAGTTTCTGTGAAGGACAGGAAGAACTGTGGTGAGGAGGAGATGGCTGTGCTTGCAAGAGGCCAGGGCAGGTGAGTTGGTGCTGAGAGGGTAGCAGGGGTCAGGCAGGGGTTCTCTTGTATAGGCATGTGGCCTAACTGTTTAGGAGCTAATGAGAAGCAGCAAATATTTGTCTGCTGCCTGTAGTGTGATGTTTACAGTAGTGATTCATAGATAGTGGTGGGCTAGTGCCTGAAGTTGGTACTGAAGCCACAATACCTTACTGAAGTTTTCAGTCCATCTCAGGTTTTGGAACTTAAAAGAACAGAAGTCTTGCAGTTTGCACAGTGATGTCAGTGTGATGAAGCATCTGAAGCAGGTGTAGTTTGGATCTGGACATGTCATATAATTAAATACAGTTGGCATGCAGGCCTGGCAATATGCACCTAAACGGATTTTCTGGTTTCGTTCAGAGTTTGTGCAAGAGCAGTGTGAGAACCTCTGAAAGGTTGGATAATAAAGACATTTTATCCAGGGCCATGTAGATCATAGGAGGAGAAATGCTACAACATGTGCTTTCTATATAATCTATCTATCTATCTATCTATCTATCTATCTATCTATCTATCTGTGTTTATATCACTTTAGCAGTACATATTGCAAGAATGTTGTGCTGCTTTGCATCCTGATTTGCTTTCTTTTCTTTCCTAATTCACATCTCTGACAAAACCAAGGATTCCAGTGGTGCGCGCTGAGCAAACCATGCACACTTTGACCTGGAGAGGTGTTTGCTGCTGAAACAACAAATTCTCTACCAGGGAGACTCTCCCGCCTCTGCATCTCTGGATCTGTGGAGTTTTGCTTTGTCTAGTGCATGCAGTCATGTTGAGGAGCCCCACAGTATTTGGTGCAGCAGAGAGGAAAACTTTTAAGGGGGATGCTGTATCTTTCCTTGCATCTGCAAGCAGGCTGAATCTTCTCCCTTCAAATGTAGTTTCCCGGGGTCCATATTTTTAATTGCGTATGCTTCCCTTTGCATTCTGGAGTGATTCCCTCTAGCTTTTTGCTAAGACCCCAGTTCTAGTGCTGCAGAGATTGCAAATTGTCCTTCAGGGGCAGAGGCTCCATCTGGATACACATCTCCAACATGTGCAGCCTCTGGCATGGCACTGGTGCTAGGACATATCTTACACATTGTGCTTTTCTTGTAAGCAGCTGATGTTATCTGTTAGACAATGTTAGGCTGTCTCCCAGCCCTCTTCTTTTACCCAGAAAAAATGTTTCTTTCTGTGTCCCTGGAGAAGGAGAAGGTGCCAGTCATACAGAGAGGTAGTGCAAAGTGAAACCTGCATTTTACCTGCAGTGCCCTCTCTTGTATAAAGCTGCATTGACCTTTCTACTCAGAAAGGTGAGAAGGTGAGAAGGGTTGCCCAAAGTCTAAACCTTGTCCCCAGGCTGTAATGAGCCGTTTCTCATTAATTTTCAGGATGGTGGAGGAGGGGGAAGCAGCCGCAGGAGGATACGAAGATTTCCTTGGGCAGAGGCACTCTGACGTCTCCACTGATCTGTACAGCTCACAGTTTGAAAACATCCTGGACAATGCATCTTTGTACTACAGTGCAGAATCGCTGGAGACATTGTACTCGGAGCCCGATAGCTACTTCAGTTTTGAGATGCCACTCACTCCCATGATCCAGCAGCGTATGAAGGAGGGTGGACAGTTTTTAGATAGGACATCGGCCTTGGGGCAGACAGATGTCCCCGACAGGGAAGTGAAGGGATGTGGTGAAGGCATCGCCAATGGCTTAAGGGATGCAGGTGAAACACTCTTCAAAGGAGATGTCACAGAAGTCCCTCGTCTGGAAAGGTAAAAGTAGTGGGTGAGCTTGGTGTGTGCCTGCTGATTTTTTCCCCAATCTCTGCAGTGTACTGTCACAAAGTGAAATTTTGCATCTTTTAACACTTCAAATTTTCTACAGAGAATAATTTCCAAGGTGACTGTAGGAGAGAAATGAGCCATCCAAACCTGCCATTCATACAAAGAGTGCAAATTTACATTATGAAGGTTTATTAGGCAATGCTGATATGTTGATAAAAGTCTGTCTGGTATTCTCACTTCTCTGGGACCTGTCTCTGGAGGAGTTAGTTATTGGCTACAAATTAACCTTGCTCAGCTCTAGTGCCTACCTGAATTTTTTGGCAGCAAGTTTAGAAATGGTAGCACTTAGTGTACACAAATTAGTTGTCCAAATGCAGTTTGTGATCTGGATGTTAAAGATGTATCTCTGGGCACAGTGTTTCTTCTTTTGAGGCCAGTGGCAGTTTAGAACCGTACTTCTACTGGGATGAGATTTTGCTCCACCACATTCACAGGTCTGTGCACTTACTTACTGAAAGAGGAGCAAGCATTGTAAAATTGTTAATAATTTCTGTTTAGGTAAAAGAGAAGTGAGAAAACCTAGTAAAAGAAATAGTAATGTGAGAAACAATAACTACACTCGGTGCTCAGAAAATAGGTACACTTGTGAAGAACCACTCTACGTGCAAACTTTTCTTACAGTATGCTGTCAAAGAGTGGAGACAGTGAAAGGCAGCCATAGACAAAGTGGGAGGTTGAGTTAAAAGCAGAGTGGTGAGCGTACAACTCTCCTGCAAAGTGGTGAAGGACCTTGTGAGTGACGAATATGCCTCTAGTCTTCATCCTTCAGGGACAGGATGTTATCTAAGACTCTAGGACTATTCCCTTAGATGGGACTAGTCTAGTTTGAGCTTTCCTGGGAGTAAGGGTGGGAGATCTTTTGTCTGTTTTATTTCTTTTGTGCTAAAATCGAGTAAGTCCTTTGAGCAGAAGTAGTTTTGCTAACTTTATGGATTAAGGTACAGTTTGCTCTTAAAACAACAGGTAGAAGGACCTTAGAGTTTAAAATATTTTTCCCTCAATCATGCTGTAAAAAAGATGTGTATGCATGATGCCTGCCAATAGGCAATAAGTGACTGCTAATCTGTAATAACCTGTATGGAACCAGAAACTGAGGCCAGTCCTGAGACCTGCAGCTCCTTACTTACAACAAATCCAAAGACTGACATAAAACTGGACAGAGGAGAACAGGCAGCACATTCAGGTCCTGATTCTGTTACCTCGGAATTGCAGCATCTAGTATCTAAAAGTCAAGTAAGGCCCACATTGTCTCATGAAGGCAAAAATTATCACAAAGACAATGTGTGCTTAAATGAGTCACATCAGGTGTCTGCCTAATGTGGATTTCACTTGGGATTAATTTTAGTTTAGACTTGCAGCCGTACTGATAAACCAGCAGTAGATGTTTAAATACTTTTCCCCTCACTTAATTAAAAAAATAAAGAAAAGGAAAAGAAGAGTGTTCCTGGTTTGTTAGAGACAAGCCTCAACGGCTCACCTAAGGAGGTGCCAGTGGAGAATGTCACCACAGCAGGATGGCTAGCCACGAATATGCCCAACAGGGTAATCCTACCAACAATTTTATAGCCAACACTACCATTCTTCCTCTGGTATTCCAGTAGAATGTTGCATTGCACCAGGCGTATGTTGTGTAGCGACTGACAGGTGGTGAGTACTACTTTGTTGGAGCCAGTGGGCAATCGGAATGTTAAGAGTGTGTGGGTGAGAAGAAGTGTGTGCCTGCTGGGAGCGGCGGGAGGTTTATCGCAGAGGGTTCAGGGCGGCATGTGTTGGTGATGCTCAGGAACGCTCGGTTGTGTTGCCTGAAGCCATGTGAGACAGCTTTACCTGAGTCTGCCTGTACGATGCGTGCAGGGCACCTCTGTGCCTGCTGGTGAAGCTGTGGTTTCCTACGGTGCCGTGAGCCTCCGGTTATGCTTGGGACTGCAATTCCTCACACGCAGCGGCTGCCTGGCGCCGCAGAGCAGCGGGGGCACCCTCCGGAGTGGTCCAGCCTGCCGGGGGAGGAGAGCGGGGGGAGGCAGGAGAGAGCTGCGCCCCGCCGTGCCGGCCCGCGCGGTGCCGCCCGAGCGCTCCGTGCGCTCTGCCCGCCGGGGCTCCCGCTCCCGCCGCCCCCGCCTGCAGGAGAGCGGTGGGAGAAGCCCCTCCCAGAGGGGTGGGGGCTGCGCTGGCAGCTCGCCATGTGGATGCTGGCAAGTGCTAAGGGAAGCGGGGGGATTTTGGGTGCGGGGGATTTGGGAACAGAGTAGGATAGTGTGGCAGTGCGGGACAGCAAGGACCATGAGACCCACCCCCCTCCCTCTCCCCCTCCCTTTTCCGGAAACGGTACTGTCAATCCGAAAGAGCAAAAATCGAAACTAAAATCTCAGCAGAACCTTGTGCCGTGGTATTTCGGTGATACAAAAAGTGACTGGGGAGGGAGCATGCTTCCAAGTACCAGCACTAGTTAATGGGGGAACAGTGTGAAACACGAGCAGCTCTTCCTGATACAGAGCAGAAGGGGACGGCCGATTTGAGAGCAAAGAGATGGTGGTTTTACACCTGAAAATTGAAATCCATATGCCAGTTGGGAAGGAAGGAGCCGGGGCTCCCGTGGCCATGCCCTCCTGATAGCAGGTAGCTGAGTACCATAGCCCCTTTTACACCTGTCCGGAGGGATCCAGAGCGTACCTCACTCACGGATTGAGGTTTTGGTTGATAAAAACAAGGAAACCTGGCCTCGTAACGAATAAGCGAGAGGGTAACATCCTTCTCTGCTCTTAGGAAATTGCTGGCTTTGGGAGGGGTCAGCTCTGGTATGTGAGGGCCGGTCACATGCCTTCAGAACTGAAAAAAAAAAGAGGAAAAAAATATTAGAGGCTTGCAGGCTGCAAGTTCCTATGAGCTCCTGTGTGTCTGAAGATTTCATCCCTGCTGTCCTCCCTGTCAGCTGCTGGCCGTGGTTAAACGCAGTAAGTCCTGGCGAGAGCTGTATGATGGACCTGCCTGCTCTGACAAGCCACCTGCCGTGTTTCTTTAGGGCAGGGGGATGTCAGCTGCCCCTGGGTCTTCCTGCAGAGCAGGCAGGCTTACTTTTGCATGTAGCCCTTTTCTGACGTAGCTTGGGTGCCATTTGTGTCCGGCCAGTAGAGGAGGGATGGTTGGGTAAGAAGGGCATGCAGTCTGCCTTCCTTTGGGACTCTTCATGTCTTTGGAGAGGAGTTTATTCTCTTTCAGTTCTCTGAGATAAGCTCAGTTGGTTAGAGTATGGTGCTAATAATGACAAAGTTGTGGGTTTGATCCGTGTGTGGGCCATTCACTTAACAGTTGGAATCAGTGATCCTTTTGTGTCCTTTCGAATTCAGAATATTCTGTCATTCTGCAGTGATTATCTGTGTCCCTTCCAACTCAAAATATTCTGTCATTCTGTAGTGATTATCCCTCTGAGGGGAAAAAAAAAACCTCTGCAGCTGAAGTAGTCTTAAATTTCCACAGGAGGGGATGGGAGAACAGAGGGAGGAGGGGTAGTGTGTGAGGTTTCAGAGCTGAGACAGCTTTGCTGGGTGTCAGGACACCATGGGATCCCCATGAAATAGGCTGAGAGCCGCAGGTTGCCAAGTGTAAAGAAGCTTTGTAGCGACAATAAGGGCATTACATTTGGGCGGTGTTTGATGCCCTTGTCTCTTTGTTATTATTTCAGAGGCATGCAGTCCGCACTGTCATACCCATGCCCCAGGTGCTGTACTCCTCCATTCCCATGCCAGTGGGCTGTGTTAAGGCAAGCAAGGCTCAACCTTCCTATCTGGGAATTGAACCTTACTTTTTAGGGGCAGTAAGGAAAACTGTTGGCAAGCTGCTGCCAAGACACTGAGCTTGAGTTTTCATTGCCTGGACTAGGTGTAATTATTTGCAAATTGATTCAAATTGGTGATCCAGGTTAGGGTGGAGTAAAGGGGATATGTTTCCAAAGCAGTAAGATATACCTGAGGGGAAAAGGAGTTGTCTCTTCTATGCATACCACAGCCAAAGCACCTTAATGACTAAATGTGAAGTGTGAAATTATCTCTATGATGATTTCTATATACATCCAGACTTTAAAGACTGGACTTCTTTTAGTCTTTTCTTTTACTGCACACTTTACAGCAGGCTTTCCCTTTCCCCTTGTAGGCTAGAGTCTGAATAATAAATTTTAAAAAACCCAGAAAACAATATAAAAAACTTATGGCATTTCTTTTCCTGCCGTAAGTGCCTTTTCCTCTTGTCTTGGAAAGTATTGTCTCTATTGGCAGGAGATTGCTCAAGATTTTTGTAAATCCAGAGAGAAAATAAAAAATCCATATTGCAACTCCTAATCCTCAAAAATTCTAAGTATTTGCCACCTGCCATCATCTTCAAAGAATTGCTGGTGCTCAGCAAATTCTGCAAGTCCTGTTATTTTTTTTCTCCTAGAGATACAAGCACAAATTTAGTTGCATGTGTATTCAAGAAGAGTGGAAACCAAGCTCTCTAAAGCAATCTGGTGATTCTCAGAATAAATTCACAAGAGTGTAGCCTGAAATTCCCATGGGTACCAGGTTCCTTTTAATTGTTGAAGCCTTTCTTAGTAGTTCCCATGGTGGATATTTTTCTTCTGTGTATAGGTCATTTCCAGCAGTTTCTTACTTGGCACTCTGTTTATTCCTTCTTTAAGACAATAAAGAATTTATTTGTCAACAAATAAATCCAGTTTTGATTTCTCTGGGCTGATTTTCTAGGTCTCTTCCCAGTTTATAATTCTGATACTTCTGTCCAAAGTAGCTTGTATATGATTTTTCAATGTAGTTACAAGACTCAATACTTAGGAATCTAACATGTAACCTTTATATGCAACACTCATTTGTTAATCTGACAGAGGTCTGGTAGAATTTTTTTTGCACTTTGAAGATTCACTTTGAGACCCAGTTTAATTTTTTCATTTAGTGTGAAATCTGCTGAGATCCCTATTTTTCTGAATGGATGTTTTTTCACCTTCAGACATGCTCATGAGAGACTATGGGATCTAGAAGACTTAGATCCCTCAGAGAACAGTACTTCATATTTGCTGCCAGCCATATACCCGGGATAAGGAAGGTTATTCAGAGGGATGGCATTGGTTATTGTCCTAGAAAAGCAAATGCATCAAATGCATCTGCAGCTGGTGAGCAAGCAAACAAGCGCTGGAGCCCACTTACTGGCGCGTAGGCTAATGCATCTGTCAACTGTTGAGCCCTGCTAACCACAATGTGCTGGCATGCATGTGTATTGACTCCAGGTAAAGATGAAGTGGCACAATTCACAGGTAAATTTCTGACACCACTTGCATTTTGACAGCTGAGGATTTGCCTTATTACTACACAACCTAGTAACTTCTGAAATGTTATGCTACACTCTTCACCTTGGTATTTCCTCTGGGAAGATGTCATCACTTTATCAAGGCTCTGGTGATACGCTGTACACGGTTGGCCTTTGCTCTGGCTAATGAGGTGCCTGGAACACCAGTTTTGTGAGAGTTTGCAAAGCTGCTTCTAGTTCCTAAATAAACTGTTGTTTTAGGGAAAAAAGGGCTGCTGACTTTTCGCCTCTTCAGTTCCCAGCCTTCTCTGAAAATTAAACAAACAAAACAAAAATCCAAGAGCTGACGGAGACAGAAAAGTGGAGCAGCTGATCAGTTTGCTACACAAAGCGCCTCAGTATAGAGCTGTCAGAGGCTCAGCTTTTAAGCTGGCATCTGTTGGCACATCTCCATTAAAGTCAAAGCCATTTAGGTCAGGAAGGCTTGATTCACCAAAATCTAGGCGTCTCTTGTCAGCTCTGAGCTGGTCCCGAAGTGCAGTGTGCCATCTCATCCATTAGCCACGACTGGCTGCTCTCTCCACGTTATTGCTCGTTAAGCCTCTTCTTCCTGTGTGTGTGTGCTGGGATAGAGGCAGAGCCTGGCAGCTGGCAGGACGGCATAGAGAGGCATGCATGTCTTCAGATATGATGCTGGAGCAGCGGTGAGGAACAACAGGGCACAGAGCATGACTCGTTGCTAGCACAGCTGGGTGAGCTGTGAGTTGGTTAGTGGGTTTTTTTCCTTTATTGTTTTTTCTTTATTCACTATTCTTTTTGGGGACAGGTGGTTCATTTTGCTGCATGGTTTCAATGTAAAGCTCCTGTGTGATACTAGTGCCAGTGTTCAAGTGCTTCATCTACATATTTGCAGGGAAGCCTGAACGGAAAGGTGTAAACATGTATTTTTATGCATCTGTTTTGCTCCCTGCTGGAGAGCACCAGCTGGACCATATGCCTGGTTAATATGCTCTTCCTGAGCCAGTCTCCCACCAGTTAAACCAAGCCCAGGCATGGTGGGGAAGTACTCTGCTGGCTTCCCAGTTTTGGTCCTGTCCTGGAGTACCCCACGGAGCCTTATAGGGAAGGAAGGTCATGTGGGTGCTGAACCCAGGGATGGTGTTCACTTGACTCCTGGAGCAGGTGGGCTCGGAGGGGAGAGCCTGAGGGCTCCTGAAACATGTAGGGGCTGAGTGTTTTCTGAGCAAAGTCACAGTGCATTTGTTGGGTCTGCTTTTTATTTTTATTGGGGCAGGTGGATCAGATCCTGAGTTTGGGACAATCCTGATGCTTTTAAGAGACCAGTCAATGTGTCCATGCATGTCAGAAATACCTGTTGCCAAGAGGAGCCTTTGGGTACCCCATGTGGTGAGAACCAGGTTTTCACTTTCTAGGCACGGTGACATCAATGTAGTGAGTGTCCTTTTGCAAGCCCTAACCCTTGCCATAGTGATGTATAAATCCTGAGGTCAAAATGGAATCAAACCTGAGGTATTTTTAGCAAGACATTTGTACTTCAGGTGGCAGCAGGCCAGCATGTCTGTGTAATAAAGTACATGCTGTCTCTCGGAAGGGCTGCAATCCTGTCCCTGCATGTGGCAGGACTTCTTGTTCTAATGCCGTGATCGTGTAATGGCAATTGCATTTGCTGTATACAAGCCTACAGAAATGGTGTTTTCTGAATGCTTTAGCTGTTAGCTCCGCTTTTTACAATCAGTAGAAATTATTTTAATGAAAGAAAAAAATTATTACAGGAAAGAAAAGGTTATTTTTGAACAGCAGTGTGCATCTCAACCCCTGGAATTGACTTTGCATGTGTATTTTATTGATATCCAATAGGGGTTTATAGGGATTGTTACTTTTAATTTTGCTCCTCTCCATGTGATGTGGCAAGGTGGAGGTACTTTTTAAGAGATGCTTCATGGTTACTCTGGCTTGTGGACACTGCTTTGTATGTCCTGGCTGATGCTGTGCTTGTGAGACACCCACTGAATTGAGTTGCAGCAAAGTGCAGCTGTGTCAGTCCTCAAAGAGGGATCTACTTCAAAGCATGTCTTTGAAGAGAATCCATACGCAGGACTTCAAAGCTGATTAAACCATTTGGAGTAAAATAGCACACTGAGTCATCTGCTAGGAAAGGGCATTATTTTTATTTTTTTATTATTTTTCTCCTCTTCCTACAGTTGTGTCTTGGAAGAGGCCTGGAGCTGAAGGTAAGTGTCAAGGTAAATCATTGCTTGAAGTGCTTTTGTGCTCATTCTCTCTTGGCCCTAAAGAAGCTGGTTTGGAGCTGCAGCAAAGCTGCAGCACAGCCGTTCCAAGCCCATTTGTGTGGTCGGGTTATTTGTAGCAGGAACTGAGTCATCACATCCCAGTGCTGCCGGGATATCTTCACTTTCTTCAGTGGGGCTGTTCCTTTCAGAGCTGGGCTGTTCAAGCACAACTTTTCAGGTCCTTTTAAACAAAATTCAGACTGTGGAACTGCTTATGTCTGGTCTGCTCTGAGATGTGAAAGGATATCGTTCACTGAACAGCCACATCTCTCCGAAGGGTTGCAGAGCAGGGATTTGTTTCTGCAGGGCTGGATGTGGAGGGTGGAGAGGAGGAGTGGGGGCAGGCACCTGACTGTTTCTGCTTTGTCTCTGCCATGCTTCTGAGAGGGTGTTGAGCTAGTATTAGAGCATGTTTCTCATGGACAGCGTTGATGGTTATGGAGAGAATGCTGTCCTGTTTCAGAACTGGGAGGAGAAGGCTTGGAGTGAAAGCATTGAAAACAATGGGGCCAGTGCTGTCCTGCAGCGGGTGATTATCCGCTTCAATGTGGCTCTCCAGTGGACGCCATACCCCTGCTGAAAACAACGTTGGTTCTGGCCCTAGCTTCAGCATGCCAGAATGTCTCTCCACCCTTCCTTACTTTTAATCATTGTTGCGTTTTGCTTTTATGGGTTTTGCTGGCAAATGCCTGACACAACCTGCCTTGGAGTAAAGTTGATGTTAAAGGCATGCATGTTTATTTGAGAGAAAAAGTTGGCTTTCCTCACATTCCCTCCTCTTTCCTAAAAGTCTGTGAACGTTCCAGCCATGTCTTAATCCAAGCTCCCCTGCAGTTGATGGAGGGAGTGCACACCCTCCGGACGTGTATGCCAGATGAATTAATGTTCCTTGGGGAAGGAACATATGCATCCACGGGAGTCCATGTGCCACAGAGCATATGCTGTGCATCAGTCTGGTAAAAGTGAAAGGCAGTGGCAAGCTGAGATCACTGAAGTGGCTGGGATGAGGACAGCACTTAGGCTGAGTTGTCACACCCTGCCACTCAGTGTCAACTCTGAACATCACTTCTTTGTTAGCAGCTGGGCCAATTGCTCCGTGCTTTTACTCCATAAAGGAAAATGCTAATATGCATTTCTTCCTTGGGATGAAACAGTTTTTTCTCCATGGATTTGCTACAAAATTAAGAGCATACCAAGGTTTAAAGCATCATAAACTCACACTCAGGCTGAGGTTTCCTCTTGCAGCCTAGTTGGCTGGGAAGGTGGACCACTGAGATATGAGGTGCCGGTATCATTATCATTATGTTACTCGCCTTGCTGTGTTTTTTCTGGAAATTGCAGTCATTCTTCAATCAAACACTGCTGTGTAGAGTTTCAGTTTTGGTGGTACCTGGAATGGGAGACGGAGGCAGTAAGTGAATCTAGAATATTCTCAAACAGATCAAGTGTGCTAAGTGCTGAGCATGGCAAAATTGAGATAGCTTGGCATTGGGAACTAAATGACTGTAGAAATGGTCGATAATAAAATAAGTGAAAAAAATAGTATAAAATGCCTAGTAGTTACGGTGTATTATGGGAAGGCTGGAAAGAGCTTACAGTCTTCAACTTAGGTGGTTTATCTGTGAGTATGGAGAGGTGTCTACTGCTGTTAGAGAGTATTGCATTTACCACAGCAGCTGCTTATCAAATTCCTGTAATTTCTGCTGGGTATGGTGGTCATAACCTCTGTGCATTCTATGTAGGTCTGAAGAAGTAAGTGCAGTAATTTCACGACCACAAGGCGCACCGGACTATAAGGTGCACCTGCCGGCAGTCAGCAAAATTCGCAACATTGTAGATCAGATAAGGTGCACCAGACTATAAGGCGCACTTTTGTTTTTTGCAGCGAGGCTCCACCCCCAGCTCCCCCTGTGCAGTTGCTGGCCGAGGCCCTGCCCCCACCCGGCAGCCATTGGACCCCGGGCTGGCCTGTACCTGGCGGTGCTGGGGCATGCCCGTCGCCACTCCGTGCGGTGTCCCCGGGGCTGGGGCATGCCTGCCACCGCTCTGTGGAGCGTCCCCGGGGCCCCTCTGCTCCTGGAGTCCCCTGGCGCTCCGGGTGACCTGATGGCAGGCTCGCCCCATGCCACCGCTACCCCGAAGCCGGCGGCACTCCCCCTCCCTGTGCGGCGGCTGCCTCGATTACAGCGGCTTTCCCCCGCCCCGCGCGGCGGACGTCCCAATGCTGGCAGGCCTGCCCCGTGGAGCCCCTCTCCCCTCACATCCCGATGTTGCTGCAGGGCCAGTCCCCCTCGCAGCCCGGCAAAGCCCCGCGGGGCCACTCCCTCCTCACAGCCCAGCGGAGCATCACTACCACTCCCCCTCACAGCCTGGCCCTGCTGCGGGGCCGCTCTCCCTCGCGGCTCACACTTCCGGGTTGGCAACTTTTGCCACTTTGTAGCTCAGATAAGGTGCACCGGACTATAAGGCGCACTTCCAGATTCAAGGGAAAATTTTAGTCAAAAGGGTGTGCCTTATAGTAATGAAATTACTGTACATTCCTGGGGACAGAAATATCAAGACCTTGATTCTGGCCACAGCTCATGTGCTGTGAGACTAGAGAGATCTGGAGTTTTTTTGTACCTTCTGTTTTCTGTATTTTCTGATAGCAGTGATTAATGTAAGTGTCTCTGGATAAAAATCAACAGCCATTGCTGGACAGGCAATTACCTGTAATATCATTACAATCTCTTTTGGCCTTGAATCCAGGATTAGGGGGAATATAATATATTACATTTTTTAGCCTGTGTTTTTTGTTGGTGGTTTCTCATTTTTATGTGATAAAGGGTAAAGCTGCATGGGAAATCCATGTCCAGCCTTGCTCTGTATTACAAAGCCCATTCTTGGCACTGTTTTGATGGTAATGCTGCTGTGGATTCTTTATGTGTAGAAACTATAGATTGCTGAAGAGAGACCTATTTTCAGCCTTGGTTGCTCTTAGCTCTTGATTAGAATTCATTGTAAGCACTTTACAGAGGGAGGCAAATATTACGGAGTCCAGCAGATTAGTAAACTGAGGCACAGAGGGAAAATTGTGCACCTGGAAAGTAAGAAGAAACATCAGCCTTTTCCCTGATTAACACCACTTGGACCCTGCTGAAATATCCGTCCCTGAAGGCAGCTTGCACAGTAGCCATGCACAGGGCATCTGCGTTTCCTAAGCCGTCAGTGATATGAACACAACTTCAGACCACCTAAACGACTTGAGAACTGAAGTCTCGCTTTACTACTAAGAACCTGTCATTTCCCCTGAGCAAGAGGCTTGTGTTACAGACAACCTGTATTGATTTGACAGCCTTTTTGTACTTTGTACTTTTGTATGAAGTACAAAAAGTACTCAGTACTTACTTTTTGTACTAGGTACAAAAAGTACTTACTTGGCCCACCTTTTTACTAAGTGATCAGCTAATCAACTGTCAGAATTAACTACTGGAATAGCGGAAGGAAGCACTGCTTATCCTTTGCATATATGGGCACTCTCAGTGAGGATGAAGCTTTAAACTGGAGAAGTTGGAACATAGGTATTCTTCTGCAGCCCTGGTGACTAGTTTTGGCAAGCAGTGGGAAGAGCACACCCTCTCTCTTGCTGGGTGTTCCTTCTTCATATCCCAGCTATGGCTCCAAGAGGCAAAGCAGAAGTTGGGAGCTGCTGTACTGTTAATTTCAATAAGTGGCAGATGCTGGCACTTCCTTTCTTTCTAAACATTTGGTGGTTTGTGGTAACATTGACTCTTGTAGTGCACTGGTTCCTAGCAGGGTACAGATGTTTCTTGTCAGCTTTGGCTGTCTTTCAGGGCTGTAAATACTACCTTTAATAAAGAGCACTGGTGAAAGAGAACTGTGATTTATAGTGAGATGAGGCTCTGTGAGTTGGCATGGTTTTTGAAGTAGAATTTGTACATGAAAGACTGTAGATGTGTTAGCTCACCTGGGTATGCCTTGCTCTTGTCAATTGTTAGAGATGGGAATTTGGAACAAGCAGTACCTGATTTGAATGGACAAGATGCTACTCAGGGCTTGTGTCAGGGTACTCTGTCATTTGCTTTCTTTCCAAGTTTGCTATAGGCCAAATTTAGAGAATTTCAGACATTGGCTAGTGGTTTTGGATAGGACTGAGGAGGCATTTTCCACAACAATTATGTCAGGAGGGGCTTTTTTTCTTCTCCAGGATAACTGATGGCCAGTAATACTATACGTTATTGGAATTGTATTTATAGTATTAATTTCCTGCTAGACATTGGACTGACTCCCTTTTGTTATAGCACCATTTTATTTACACTGCAATAAATACAAACCAATGCAAATCCCCAGCTCTTGCGGGAAGATGCTAGATTTCTGTTTTCCCCTAATACTTGATAAAGAAGTTGTACCCACAGGATGGATGTGTGATATTTCTGATGTTGTAGCAGCACTGAAGGGATGGAAACAGAGGTAAAATGGGCAAATCTCCATTCTGTACATGTCCTTCTCTTAAACCATGGATGAGAAGAGAGATAGGAAGCAGGTGATGATTTGTGGAATACCAAATATTTTTATTTTAAGCTCACCTTAAAGATAAAAATCTCGTCTTTGAGGAGCTAATAAGTGGCTAGCAGACATTTGAATAAATGGCTAGAGAATTGTTACTGGAGCACAGCAATCAGTTGTTTTTACCATGGCTTGACAAGTCTGAAAATTACAGTGGTGTGTGAAGCTGTGGTATGTTGTTTAAAGTGCTGTGTGTTCAAAGTCATCTTTAACTCATTCCACTCCTATCTGCCCTGTGCATAGCCCTTGCTGATCATTCATTAGCCCTGTGTAAATGGGGTTTTGGTAGAAAGAATTTCTATATATTGTATAAAAATACAGAAATGAAATAGAAATGCTGTCAAGTGCACACACACACACACATACACAGAACTGAGATTTTGCAAAACTTTTCATGCCAGTGTCAGAGAAAAGTTAAAAAGTTAAAAGCCTGCTGTTGTGCAGGGGTGTGTATGTGAGGGTGTGCTTTTTGGTGTGGCGGGTTCTTGCCTCTTTCATGGGAGGAGCAAAGCAGGCACACAGCTCAGCCAGAGCTTTCCTATTGTACTAGAGGTAGGAGGAATCTATAAGTGCATGATTTATCTGAAGTGCCCTGGAGTTGCTATGCTGATCATCTTGACTTTGAGCAGCTATTGAAGGAAATAATTGCCACCATGAGGGAGCAGAAAGGAAGCAAGAATTTCTCCAAGCAGGCATGGGTGGTTTGTGTCTCTCATAATCCAAACTGGGTTCCTGGCTCCGACTCCTGCTTTTTCTAGAAGTGCCTTCCCATGGGATGTCCACTGCTCATGGGCGACGCATAAGCCACTGGGGGTTCTGGTGATATTATTTTAGATTTAAGGAATTATGTTGTTTCCAGGACAACTGGGGAAGAATAAGGAAGGGACTTGTTCTGACTCAGTTTGGAGTAAGTGATCACCCTAGCTTAATCAGTGCATTTCCCCTGAAAAAGGTTAATTTCTTACATGCAAAGAAGCCTCTTCAAGCCAAGCAAATGATTGGGTTAAAAAATACTATTGCAAGAAGCACTCAAGTGCAGTTGTAGGCTGGTAATAGCAAAGAGCTCTCTTTGAAATGACCCCAAGTTGAAGATACTTAGCACAGTCAGAAGGAGAGTCCATATTTGGCTGTCTGTTAAACACCCTTCTGCTGACTGCTTGAGTGTCTCTGTTCTATGCTTCTTGGTCATTTAAGTGGATTTTGTTATATTGTGTCATCTTGCCTCCATACAGTTAATTGCCTTCTATTCTAAGAGGAAATCTCTAATGTTATTTTATTTTTATTCTTTCCATATTCTTTTCATCTCACAGCAATGCTGAACAACAGAATGTGATGTTAGACTCCAGTGCAGACATGGGGAGCAATGAACTTCAGGAGAAAAATGCCACTGGAGCCCCTGGCCACGATCTCAGCAATGGCAGCAGCAGCAATTTGGAAGCAGCCAGGCGCCTGGCTAAGCGTCTCTACCATCTGGACAGATTCAAACGCTCTGATGTGGCAAAACATTTGGGTAAAAAGTATGTGCTGATATGAGGCCTTTGGCCACATTCTTATTGATGGTTCTGCAGGGGTTTCCTCTTGAATGATAACCTTTACTTATTTCTTTGCTTTTCTTTAGCAATGAATTCAGCAAGCTTGTGGCCGAAGAGTATCTTAAATTTTTTGACTTCACAGGCATGACGCTGGACTGTTCACTCAGGTACAACAATTTCTGGACTTTATATCCTTATTTGAGTAATAGTGCTGTTTGCAGTGTTGTCTTGATTTACATGGTTGTCCTTTTGGGATGTATGAAGATGAAGAGAGGACTGTGATGTATTTTGGGAACAGGGCTTTCCTCTTCTGTTTGGCTTGGTGTGCTGTGGTACTGCAGTGCTACTGAAGTGGTGGCCACATGGAGAGGGAAATATTTAGGTGGCCCTGCTTAGGATGGTCCTTGATACAGAGAAGCTGGAGAAAAGTGTCCAGTCTCTGGCATAACAGGGGACTTGTAGTCTGCTAGGTGCTAGTGAGGAATTACAGTATTACTCACAGCTGATCTGCACAGACTTTCTGGCTGATGCGTTTTGGAACCTCCCCTGCCTTGCTGCAGTGCACTAAGACCAGGGTTTGGTGTGACTCGGCAGCTCCACTTTTTCTGTCTCCTTGAGGAATCCAGAAATGTGCAAAACAGCAAAAGCTTCTAGGTGGAGAAAGCTGTAGTAAGTTTGGTAACTGTCAGTGTGGGTGTTTGAAGACCTCGCCTTTAAATTTTCTTTCCTTTTTAAACTGGAATCAGACCTCAGCAATGTTTATTTTCAGTGTTTTATTTCTCAGAAGTCAAAACACCAAGTTTGTCTAGCAGTGGCCTGTTAGTGCAGTTGCTGGTGTTCTGGTGCTTAAGGGGATTTAAATGAGTTTAACTCATTTGACTGAGCTTACTTAAGTGGGAACTTTTTTCCTAATGAAAATCTAGAGGGTGTGCATGCACTTCTCATCCCCTTTGCAAATGCATTTCTGGGGTTCTGTTCTGCTATGAGACCATAGCAGATGCAAGGCACCCACAAAGGCCTGCCTGCTGAAGGCAGTGGAAATGGAACATGCCTGCACAAGAGTAAACTGCCTGGTTCTGAGGCAGGGGGAATGGAGCCAAGCTGGAGCACCCACTCAGCATGGGGCGGGGGCTGCTGGGCAGTGGGAGGTCTGCTGCTCCTTACAGGTTATAGGAACCCTGAAGCATGATGCTAAATATACCCTTTTTTTAAATTGTGAAATCCAAGACATAATTGCTTTGTGGCACATATTTAGAAGGTCTCTGCTCCCTGTAGATCTCCTGTTAATATTATTAGTTATGACCTTCTCTAAACTGTGCCCATGCTCATGTAGGACTTAAACAAGCCAAGGGGTTGTTGAGGTTTCAGGATTAGCTGCAGTAATTGCCAACAGCATGCCCTAATCATGCAGCAGCAGCTGGGGTTGAAGAATCATCCTGAAGCAAGAGGAAACTGAGGCATGCTACCTCACGCTTGGCAGAGTGAGAGGTAACAATGCTGCTCTTGCTGGCTCACTGACAAGCTGTGGTTTGTTGAGCATTTTGGAGGCAGCTGCTGAGGTCCGTGCTACCTCCCAGCTGTGCGAGGCTGTTGTGCAGTGTCAGTGACAAATCTGAGACCTGGAAAGGGTTGTTCCTTCACTGTCCACTCCCTGAATCTGTGTTTCCATGCACCTCCTGAGTGGTTGCATCTCTTGCAACCTCTGTAGGACTACAGGAGGGGATGTGGTGGGGTGGCTGCTCCAGCTCCTCTCAGTGTCCTTTCTGAAGTCCGGTCTTGGACACAGGGAGAACAGAGTTCAGGCTGCTCAGGGAACTGGTTAGTAAGGTTCCCTGGGAAAATGCTTCTGAAGGTACTAGGTTCCATCAGTGCTGGTCACCACCTCCTACAGGCACAGTAGCAGGCAAATCCAAAATGTTGGAACTCAAGCAGACTAGGCAGAAGGCTAACTTGAATGACCAAGGGTGTTGTGGAGCTAACACAAAAAATCCAAGGTGTTTGTCCAGTGAGAGCAAGGTCAAATGATGTGGGAAGAATACAAATTTGCTGCTCACCACTGGAGAGAGAAAATGCCACCTGGTAAAGTTCAGCTGGAGTTGAACATGGCTGGAGATGTGGAACAACAAAAGGAATTTTTAAAAAATAAGTCAATAGAAAAAGGCAGTGTAGAATGACTCAGTCCCCTGAGCTGGAGGACCATGGCTGTGAGAATTATAAACTCCCAACTGACCCTGAACTTTATGGGATCTGCTGCTCCATCTGGATCCTCATAAGTCTATGGCACCGCATAGGATTTACCCAGACATACTCAAATAACTGGCTGATGTCATTGTGAAGTCCCTCTTAATGATTTTGGAATGGTCTTGGGCATCTGGAAAGGTAGGTCCCAATTGACTGGAAACTGTCTAACCTTCAAGAAGGGCAAGGATGACCCCAGAAACTATATGCCTTTTAGTCTCACTTCAGTGAGACTGGGGGAAATTATGAATAAAGTTATTCTGGGAGGTATTGAAAAATGCCTGAAAGACAGTGCAGTGGCTGGTCACAACCAGCACAGTGTCATGAGGAAAAAGTCCTGCTTATCCAACCAAATTTCCTTTTATGACAAGGTAACCTGCTTAGATGATTAAGGGAAGCCAGTTGATGTGATCTTTTTGGATTTCAGTAAAGCTTTCGATACTGTCTCCCTCAGGACCCTTCTGGAGAAAATGTTCAGCCCACAGTTGGATAAGCACATCATATGATGGGTGAGCAGCTGGCTCATGTGTCAGGCACAAAGGGCTATGGTGAATGGAGTGTGTCAGACTGGTGTCACTGAAAATGGTGGGGTTCCACAGGGCTCCACCCGAGGCCTTGTGCTCTTCAGCATGTTCATAAATTACTTGGACACAGGACTTGAACATATAATAAGTAAGTTTGATGATACTAAACTGGGAGGAGCCGTTGAGGAAATGTCCTGCAGGGAGACTTTGATGAATGAGAGGTCTGGGAAACAACCAGCTATTTGAAATTTAACAATTTCAAGTGCTGGATTCTGCACCTTGGGTAGACTGGGAAATGAACTGCTGGAGGGCAGTGCCATGGAAAAGGACCAGGGCACCCAGGAGGGTTAAATCTGTCCTGGGGTGCATCAGGCACAGCATCACAGCCAGGCAAGGGAGGGGATTGTCCTGATCTGCTCTGCACTGGGTCAGCCTCAAGCCAAGTGCTAGGGGCACTTCTGGTCCCTTCAATATAAGAAAGATACAAAGCTACCAGAAAATATCCATTAAAAGGCTGCAAAGATGGTGAAGGGCCTGGAGGGGAAGCCAAAGAAGTGGCTGAGGTCCCTTGGTCTATTCAGCCTGGAAGAGACTGAAGGGAGACCCCATTGCAGTCTGCAGCTTTCTCACAAGGGGAAGAGAAGGGCTCACACTGATCTCTTCTCTGTGGTGACCTGTGACAAGACCTGAGGGAATGGCTTAAAGTTATGTCAGGGGAGGTTTAGCCTGGACATTAAAGAGAGGTTCTTCACTCAGAGGGTGTTTGGGCACTGCAGCAGGCTATGCAGGGAAGTGATCACAGCACCAAGCCTGACAGAAGTGTTTGGACAGTGCTCTCAGGCACATGTTGTGATTCTTAGGGGTGTCCTGTGCAAAGCCAGGAGTTGGACTTAATGATCCTTGTTGGATGGCTTCCAGCTCAGTGTGTTCTATGTTCTCTGTTCTTCTTCTTGGTGGGCAGCAACTCATCCCTGTGGCCCTTGGCTGCAACGTTGTGTTCTGAAAGTGAGGAAACTGCCCTGTTTATTTACCAGTGTTCTTTTATCAGTTGCCTCTTCAAGTCAGCTTCCAAGGGAATAAATGTGTGCAGAGGAGGAGATCAGTGGTGGCTGGCATGAGCAGTGAGTATTGCTGGAAAGAGCTCAGACTGGGGTAGGAGACAGAAAGATGGCTAATTCTGAAAATGTGCCTTGGGAGCTGTTGTGGGTTTAGAGGCAGTATTACCTAATTTAATGTTCCCGCTGAAACACTCCAAACTATGCTCCATTCCCTTTCCCCTCCCCCTCTCTATGGGGCATCTGGAAAGGAGAACTGGAGACACAAAAGGCAAAGATGGAGGGTTGAGATAAGAACAATTTACTGGAAACAGTAAATGAAATAAGAAAACCAAGGGTAAAAGGGACAATAGTAGTAACAGAGTGTAAGGAAGAGGTGAGTGATCCACATGCAAATGCCTTGACTGTTTCACCATGCTATCTGACCAGAAGGGATGCCTCCCCTCACAACCCCTGTGCATGACCTGAGGTGGTACAGAATAACATCAGGCTCCTAGGTGTGCCCCTCCTGGCTACTGCAAAAATTAACTCTCCTGGCCAGAATGAGTATATTTTACACCCCTTATCCTATACCATCTATATCATGTCCAGGTCCTGCACCTTCCAGCTACATGTATGTGTGTGTATATATATAAACATAAGCGTGAGTATAATTTCCATAGTCAGTGGCTGTGCTTTCAGGATGTCTGTTGAGTTCATTTAGTCCATGGCTGTGGATTCTATCTGTTCTAGATGTCTTCCAGGGCAGGAGGGCTGCTGTGCTTTTGACTGGTTGCAATCTGAATCATGAGCTCATGACTGGTATATCTGGAGCAGTCCATATTCATTCTCCACATTAGTTATGGCATACAGTGGCAGTGTCATTCAGCAAACAGTATTGTACAATTGTGACATTTGCCACCCCGTAAGTGTGAGCCACAGTGGGGGGGCGGTGTCGCGGGAGCACCGAGTCACGAGGGGGAGTGGGAGCAGCCAGCCCCTGGCCAGCCCCCACTGCGTGGGCTGGGCGTCCCTGGCCAGCCCCTGGGCAGCCCCCTCAGCGTGGGCTGGGCGTCTCTGGCCGGCCCCTGGCCAGCCCCTGCCACTCGGGCTGCGTGTCCCCGGCCAGGCCCCTCAGCGCGGACTGGGCGTTCCCAGCCAGCCCCTGGGCAGCCCCCTCTGCACAGGCTGGGTGTTGCTGGCCAGCCCCCGCCGCTCGGGCTGGGCGTGTCCGGCCAGCTCCCTCCGCACGGGCTGGGTGGTGCCGGCCGGCCCCCGACCAGCAGCAGCCGCACAGGGAGAGAGGGAGCAGGCAGCGTCGCGCATAGGGAGGACGCCTGGGGCTGTGTTTAAAGGCTACACCAACCTGTGAAAAATGTTTCCAACTTGAGCACCTGCCAGTAAACTCCACGATCATGGGATTCCATTACTAATTAGTTACTTTGTTGCGCGCGGCACAGATCTTCGCAGCAAAAAAAAAAAAAAGTTATCG